>JAEBUP010000051.1:0-408419 GCA_023014405.1 Amanita molliuscula
ATTCATGTGGCCGGCTTACCCGCAATTACAAGAAATCTGTAATTGGGACAAGAACCTCCGGGAAGAAAATGTCACCACAATTATTCGGAAATCATACTCTCAGTCCACTGTGTTACACATTGAGAAATATAACAGTAACACAAGAGGGTGGTTCCACGTCGAATGCCTAAATCGAGAAGGCATGGGACATTATAAACTCGGAGCAGGCCCTTTCCGATTGACAGTAGAAATGGTCACCCAAGCATACCATGCCGTACTCGGATGGAGAAATTATTGGATGGACACTGAAACGCTGGAATCTCTGCCAGACACTCAACCCGCTGTAGCAGTAGCAGCAAGGGAGAACGAAATTCATCGTCAAGAGGAGGAGAGACAGCGAGCTATTACCAGTGCTGGCCAAGCCCTAGTAGCCATCATAAACGAGTACCAACGAAGTTCTCGACCCGAGCCAGGACCTCTCACAAAGGCAGAAATGCCCGATTACTATCAAGGAGATCCACGAACGGTCGACGCTTGGTTACGACAGATGGGAACCTACTTCATGCTATCAAGAGAAGTAGACCCAAAGCGAATGATTTCTATTTGTTTATACCGAATGAAAGGAGGCAAAGGAGACAGGGCAGCGGATTGGAGTGGTGTCAAGCTCAAAGCACTCCAGGAGGCATTACAGGAGTTCCAAGACAAAATAGATAACAGCGGCTGGGACTCGCAACTCAACTGGCAACAACTGAATGAGGGAGAATCAACAGAGGATAATCGAGCATGGGTACGAAGACCCTTAAATAACCAATTCCCGTTCACGGATTGGACTGATTTTAAAAATCAAATGCACGAGTTCTTCATGTCAACAGAAACAAAAGAAAAGGCGATAGAAGCCTTGCTAAAGTTGAGACAAGGAACAATGATGGTCGAGGACTACATTGTCAAGTTCAACTCCCTCACCACACTTACCGACTGGAACGACCAGGCCTTGATATCTCAGTTCCAGAGTAATCTCAATCCGGCCCTGGGAAGGGACCTAATTCGATACGGAGGACTTCCGGATAATGCTACACTACTCCAAATACAAACACGAGTAACTGCACTTGCTCGAGCTTATAGGAAAGCCAATGAGGCATATGGCTTTCCAAAGAGTCGACAGGAGTATAGAGAGCAAACACCAAGTAGCAACCCCCGTCCTCAATATCAGTACAAGGCACCCGCTCCATTCGCAACAGGAAGTCGAGACCCAAATGCCATGGACGTAGATAAAAAACGAGACGTCAAGCCATGGTGCTACAACTGTGAGAAAGAGGGACACTACAGTCGTCGATGCCCACTGCCACGGGGAAGGAAACCAATACCAGAATGCAGTAACTGTGGAAGGAAAGGCCACACGGTGGACAGGTGTTGGAAGAAAGAAGCTGCCAAAGATAAAGGAAATAGGGTGGTACGAATGATAGATAACGGGGAAACGACCCCAGTAGAAGGATGTGCCAAAATCGAGGAGGTCTCGGATTTTGGAGACAGCCAGTGAACGAACGCTCTGTTCAACTGGCTCATAGTTCAAATTCTTGTAACGGTGTACTAGTACCAATAGATTCTGCAATAGATGTGCATAACTTACTCTATGAATGCAGTGGGAACATACACCGTATAAGAAATTTAGAAATGAGCGTAAAACCAGAAAAAAGACTAAAAGTCTGGACTACCCCCTGGGTATTAAAACGCATCTGGCAACAACCAGAACAAACGGCAATTGAATGCCTAAGGCAATGGGTGGAACCCAAAAGAATAAAAGAAGTAAACAAGGAGCTGGTCCAGCAGCTAAATTCGCTATCCGAAACCGATGCCCTTTGGAACCTAGTGCATTTACGAGAAAAAGTAGTACAGGGGATCGGGAGGCAAGAGCTAGACCTAAAAGGAACGCTCATTACCATGGACACTCTCCAAACCGCCGATGTCACTATGTTACTGGACTCGGGATGTACTGCTTCCTGTATAAGCGAGGAATTCGTCACAAAACATAGGATGAACAAAAAGAAACTCCTACGTCCAATACCAGTATATAACGCAGATGGGACACGAAACGGGTCAGGCAGCGTGGAATACTTCGTCCAATTCAAGTTACGAATCGGGTCTCATGAGGAGATCATGGACTGTGCTGTTGCCACACTTAGTAAAACTGACCTCTTCTTGGGACATGACTGGTTAGAACACCACAATCCAACAATAAATTGGAAAAAGAAGTCTTTGGAGTTCAACCGATGCCCCGGCACTTGTTGGAAACCATCCTCTGTACAAGAACCTGAGGATGAGATTGACGTATCGTATCACCTACATGAAGGAGAACGTCTTCTAGCTGTTCATATCGGAGATCCCGAGTTACAGATACGAGCCTTCGCTTCAACAGCAACCAAGATAGCGGCAGAGCAGGCTGAAAAGGAAAAGAAACGTACATTAGAGGAGGCGGTACCACGCCATTACCTGAAACATCGAAAGGTATTTGAAAAAGAAACTTTCGACGAACTCCCGCCACGACGACGCTGGGATCACGCAATAGAATTGATTCCCGGCTCAACTCCGGTAGATTGTAAAATCTACCCACTAAATCGAAACGAACAGCAGCAGCTGGATGAATTCCTGAAGGAGAACTTGGATTCCGGACGAATTCAAGCCAGCAAATCACCGATGGCATCCCCCTTCTTCTTCGTCAAAAAGAAAGATGGCAAACTCAGGCCTGTACAGGACTACAGGAAACTAAACGAAATGACGGTCAAAAACCGTTACCCCCTACCTTTGATAGGAGAATTGGTAGACCAACTATCCCAAGCTAAAGTCTTTTCGAAAATGGATATACGCTGGGGATACAATAATGTTCGAATAAAGGAAGGAGACGAATGGAAGGCTGCATTTAGAACAAACCGGGGGCTGTTCGAGCCACTCGTAATGTTTTTCGGTCTAACGAACTCCCCTGCAACTTTCCAAACCATGATGAACGACATCTTTCGTGTCGAGATAGCCGAAGGATGGGTGGTTATTTACATGGACGATATCTTGGTATTCTCAAAAAACCAAGAAGAGCACACTCGACATGTAAATAGGATACTGGAGAAATTAGAGAAGCACAAACTCTCGCTCAAACCAGAGAAATGCTTCTTTGATAAAAAAGAAATCGATTTCCTTGGAGTCATTATTGGAAAAGACACTGTTCGAATGGATCCGGCAAAAGTAAAAGCGGTATCGGAATGGCCGACGCCCAAATGCAAAAAAGAAGTCCAGCAGTTTCTGGGCTTTGTAAACTTCTATAGGCGATTCGTGTGAGACTTCGCAAAATTAGCCAAGCCGTTGACACGGCTCACAGGAAAGGAAGAATGGCTGTGGACACAGCTGCAGGAGGAAGCCTTTGACAGGCTTAAAACAACAATAGCAGAGGAAGTTGTACTTCGGATCCCCAACGAAGAGGGTCAATTCCGAGTAGAGGTCGATGCCTCGGATTTCGCTATTGGAGGAATATTGTCACAGCAACGCGAGGACGGCTTATGGAAGCCAGTGGCCTTTATTTCGAAATCTCTAAATGATGCAGAACGAAACTATGAGATATACGATAAAGAGATGCTTGCGGTAATGCACGCCTTCTACGAATGGGCGCACTACCTCAAAGGAGCAAAACAGACCATTGAAGTTCTGACAGATCATCAGAACTTAACATACTTCCGAAAAGCTCAAAATCTTAACCGACGACAAGCGAGATGGGTAACGGACTTACAAGATTACAACTTCGTAATCAAGCATAGAAGTGGCAAGTCCAATACCAAAGCAGACCTATTGTCCCGACGAGCAGGGCACGCTAAAGGAGAAAGCGACAATGAAGGCATCATCCTACTTAAAGAGCACCTGTTCGTCAGAGTATTTGATGATGATCGGGCCATAGATGCCATCATCAAAGATATTCGGGAAGTTCCCCGCCGACAATGGGAAACCCAGGTGATAAAAGGACTGGAAGTCGCAGGAGGAGAATATAAAATCGACAAGGGATTAATAACATGGCAAGGACGAGTGTACGTACCAGCAGTGCCGGCACTACGAGAAGATATTATCGCAATTCATCACTCGTGGGGACACTCCGGAGTAGCGAAAACACTAGAGTCGCTCACCAGAAACTTCTGGTGGCCTAATATGCGAAAAGATATTGAGCAGTACATCCCTGGTTGTGAAACATGTCAAAAAGCGAAACCAGACAGGACTGCCAGAGCAGCACCATTACGACCAAACGAGGTTCCTTCCGAACCATGGGAAGTTATCTCGGTCGACTTCGTGGGACCTTTACCGGAATCAAGAGGAAACAACATGGTCCTGGTCATCGTAGACCGCTTCACAAAAAAATCTTACTTCATACCCACTACGTCGGAAATTACTTCCCAGGGAACAGCGGTGCTGTTCCGCGACAATGTATTCAGGGAGCACGGACTCCCCAGGAAAGTCATTAGCGACCGAGGCCCTCAATTCGCCTCAAAATTCATGACAGACTTATACGGGATGTTGGGAATCAAGGCTAACCGATCCACGGCCTACCACCCGCAAACAGATGGACAGACGGAACGAGTCAATCAAGAACTAAAAGAGTTCTTGACTATCTTTGTCAACAATCGACAGGACAATTGGTCAGATTGGTTGTCCATGGCTCAATTTTGCCACAACGATCGAGTACATTCCGCTACGGGGTTTACCCCCTTCTACATGAACTACGGGAGACACCCCAACAAGGGCCTTGACCCGACTTACGCACCCAAAGCAGTAGCTGTCGAACAGCTAGCAAAAGAACTGGAGGATGTACATGCCAAAGCAAAGTTGGCATTGGAAAAAGCAGCGCAGATCATGAAAGAGCGCTACGACACTCATCGAAAACAGGCTGTCGAATATAAACCTGGAGACAAGGTTTATCTCAGCACGGAAAATTTACCAGTAATTCGAGCAACAAAAAAGCTGGATGGGAAGTTTGTAGGACCACTGGAAGTACTCGCCAAAGTGGGCAAATCCTCGTATAAATTAAAAATTCCGGCCTCATGGAAGGTCTATAACGTCTTCAACGAAGTCCTCTTGAAGCCGTATAGGGAACCGGCTTTCCCAAAACAACAGGAAAAGGCAGCGGCGCGCAAAGACGCGCAAATGGTGGAAGAATCGCAAGAAGGAGAGTACGAGGTGGAGGAAAATCTTAGAAAGCCGAGTCAGTGGCAAAGGAGGAGCGAGGCTGGAGTACCTCGTAAAATGGAAAAATTACCCAGTGGAGGAAGCCACTTGGGAACCAGTGAAAAATGTCGTCAATGCACCTGCCATTGTTAAAAAGTTCCATAAAGCAAACCCGGATGCTCCCAAACTCGTCAGAAACGTTCGAGATGGGATCCTATACATCCAATACACCGAAACAGAGCCAAAAAAGGGTCCCAAAACACCCAAACAACCCACTAGTGCAGCAAGGCACAACAAGGGTTGGGGAACTCACTGGAAGGATCGGCAGAGATTGTTTGGATGGGAAGATGGCCGTTTTGGGCCAAGATACCTGGAGAATATGGAGCGCCGATGGCGCAACTGGAAAGGCGAAAGGGCAGCAATCATGGAGCTGCCAGACGATACCGATGGGACGTTCTCCAGAGACCTGGAGCGTGGCGGGCGGTCTAAACCCGTGCTTAATTTCCCCCAGAAGACGGATGAGGAGGAGCTAGCGGAGGAACGAAAAGCTCAGGAGAAAGATATGGCGGTACTCGCCAAGAAAATCTTGAAAAAGGAGAAGGCAGTGGCCGCTAAGGAGAGCAGCGAGTCGGAAGAAGACCGACAGAGGAGGATCCAGGGCGCAAGTCGCCAAAAGAAACCATTGGTCAGTTACAAGACCACTATTGAAGACGTTGAGGACGTCGATTCAGAACAAACCGGGCTATCGCCCAGTGAGCAGCAAGCGCGCTTGGCCGCGTTTTACGCTAGAATGAAGGAGGACCCAAGATATGTGGACTCCGCCACGTCAGCCTCTCGGGACGCGAGGCCTTGAGGGGGGGGTGATGTTATGAGCATACCTCTCATTTCAAACTTTACAGTAACGACGTCAATGACACTTACGAAGGAATGGTCACGAGGAATCGGAAGATCTTTTTCTTTTCTTTTTATCTATTTTATCAAGCTCAAACGTCTATGTACAAGACTACGCAACGGGACTCTAGGAGGATGGCCTACGTGAACTACGGTCCTTATTAGGAAGGTGGTTAGGTCAGCATCGGCTATGGAGGTAGACCGAGTGCCGATAGGAGTTGCGGCCCGATGATGGGCCTACGCCATGAAAGGAATCATGAGCGGCACGGCACCTGAGGGGCGACATGGGAACGCCGAGGAGTACCGAGTCAACGGTACGGCGTGCATGGGAAACAGCCGAAGTCCTGAACAATAGGAAGGCCGTATGCGGACAACCCAAGGGATGGGTGTGAGAGGAACTCTCCAGAGATGGTTAGATGGGCGCAGATCGGCAGCTGCGCATTGATCCCGGCATGAGGGACTTTAGCTGCGCGCTGTCTGCGCACAGACCAGGAGAAGCGGTATATAAGGGCCGTAGTTAGCGTAGGAGACTCTTAAGTCTCTAGATAGTCTATTGTCACTAGACATAGCTACAGAGCAATCAGAATCGTTTCAGACTTAACAAGTCACCGCTCGAGTCAGATAGGTTGTGTCTAGGGCAGTCCTGACACTTCCTACCTGGCATTTCCATGTCTACTCTAAGTAGTTTACAAAGTAGGCAGCTTAGATAGTCATGAACATTGATGAACCCAGGAGGGGCCATACACAATTGTTTTCAATGTCACAGACATTGATAGCATTTAGCAATCAACTGATTTTGAGCATGAATCACCTTCCTTGTTATGGAAATTGCAGTATCCATTCTTCCTTTTGCCGACTTTTATAAATACAATGTGCTTCTCCACATCTCCGGCTGATCTTCCGGCTGATCCGTCTGCTGATTATCTCACTGATCCTGATTTTGTTCCTATATAAATAGATATCCTCCTGTATATAATGGCCTAGCAAGTGGCAATATCAACTCCATCCCCCTTCCCCCATATCTCCTTACCATGGACTGTGGCACACATGATGACTTTATCGATCTCTCTGCGGCTCAATGGGTACAACGGCATCAGAACATTATGGCCAGAGTTCCTGTTGCTCATGAACCACTGCCAGCATTTCAAGCAGCAGAGTGGGTGCTCACAGGCTATGACAGTGTGGCCAATGAACAAGCAAGGATTGAAGCACTCCATAATCGGGCAAAGAATGACACTCCGCTGCCATACATACGACGGGACTATGACTCAGTGATTGGCTTTAGTTCAACAATCACAGTCAAATCTGCCATTTTTGTGTATCCTAGACCTTCTGCTTCATGTGCACTCACAGCACGGGTTAAGGTCAAGACAACTTTCAGAATCAATGGCCAGGTGATTTGTCTTATAATTCTTACTCACAACCAATCAATTGTTCACATTTACAAATTGTAGGATGTCATGTTGGACCCATCTACAGTCCCAAATACTCTGCTTGCACGTGTAGATGAGCGTCATCAAATCCGCGTGTTTTTCCCAGGTCTAAAGAACACAGAACGAACTAGCTCTGCCTTGACGCCTGAGGAATCGGCAACTTTCTACAATACTGGAATCCATCCAGCCATTCAGAGGGTTGCTCCCACCACAGTTCATGACTGGCCCCCTTCTTACGTTTCAGAAACATTCCGTGCATCAAATCCACGAGGGGGCTTTACAGAGACTACTCGTGTTGTTTCGGCTGATGATGTATATTGGTTTGAAAATGCGCTAAAGGAAAATATGAATACTGTTGGCTGGGGGGAAAACATTGTCTTTGGCACAGAGATACATGGGATCAAAAATGCAACGGAACACCCACTACACTCAGCTGATGGGAGTGAAGAAGCTTTGAACAATATTTTAAGCAAGTTTATATACCCTGATCAGGAATTAGATGGCAACTGGTTCATTGATGTGGCCATAGAACTTATAATCAAGGGTAGGGCTGTTGTATGGAGGGCAGACTGCTATACACCCATCATGCGCGAAATATTGCAGCTTCCAGATGAGCAAATTGATAGAATTTCCAGAAGGAGAAACCACTTTGAGCAGGATATTTCGCAGCATCTTACAGACGTGGCAGGCTTCCGGGCTCATTTTTCCAAGGCAGCAGGACCATTTGAAGTCGCGTATATGCAGGCATATACAACAGACAAATCTGTCACATATCACCCAGATGGCCACCATTTTGCAAAATTTTTGACTGCCAGGAATGCAATGGACAGACAAGCAGGAACTCCATCTTACACACAGTGCCTCCTTGCAGTTTATGAGGAGGCACACGAGAAAAATGATGTTGCTGCTCGGCTGGAGGTTCGTGTCCCCATTGCAAACACAACTGAAGTGCTTTGCCACTTTCCAATGAACTTGTTTCGGAATACAGTTCTCGTCTTTCCATGAGAACTATGGTGGTATGTGGGCATGCTACTGTAATGATACACTCATTAAAACAATGACAGGAATGTCAGGATTATCTGACTTGAAGCAGCACAAATCATCCTCTGTCACCTTAATTCCCTCGCTCCTGCTGTTTGCAGCAGTCCAAGTACACTCAATACCTATGCAGCCCTCATTTGGCTCATCAATGGTCTTCATAATTGGCCTCCTTCTGACCAATCAGGCCGTGCTGTAGCGTGAATGGCCCTTCCACTTACATATGATTTGGACCACAATGCCAGGCTTCTATTTGGGTTTGAGGAGGATGAGGAGGATGAAGAGGAAGGCACACCTTTCTGTCCTGGAGGAATGATGTTCCTGAGGAGGATGACCTTCCCTCCAATGTCAAATTGTGCATGTCTCATGGCACAGCCAAATCGCCACTTGCCTGAAGTAGCCTTCAAGCATATCTTTGCAAAATCACTGCAAGATTTGCGACGTGAGATTGATCCCATTTTCAGGATCAAGACTAAGCCAACACAGCCTCCAGAACGATTTGTAATTCCACGCAAAATGTCTAGGGTACGTGCTCCTGCTGAGGACGAAGTGATACCAGAGTCCTTTGCAATGTTGGATGATATACCTATCGTCCAACCAAGGCAGGTTGAATGGGGTCCAGATGTGGAGCAGATGCATGCACCATTGTCTGATGATGAAGACACTAATGTTGCTCAGAAGGCACTGGAGATTTGGAAGCAATTTGCTTCTGATGTCATTCAGAAGATTGGCAACCCCATGGGCACATCTGCACTTGCACATGAAGACAGTTACTGTCACTTGCATCCCTCTGATCGTGTGGACATTACAGTGGAAAACCTGCAGGATCCAAATTTGGCAAAAATCTTTCGAGTCGTCTTTCTGAAGCGTGTCAATGATGAAGGTTGGACATTAGCTTTTGACAACCTCTTTCCCCCATCGACACATGTGCTGCCACATTCTCATCAGCAATACACCCGGATGCGCTATTATAATGATTGGACAGAGCTTATGCATTCCATTCATCCAAATAACATTAGAGCTGTGTGCAGGGCTGTCAAGGATGAATTCAACAAGTTGGCATGGGCACCTGCAGCCCAAGCAGATCGTGTATGGATTTACAAAGCTGCTGATGACCTAAAAGGCTTCCCAGTTGGTGCAGCAGTAACTCATGCTCCTCGAGTGGTTTGGAATCCCAAGCGGAAAGATACACATCCACAATTTGTGCCTCTTAATGTGTTGGAAAGGCAGGAAGAAGAGGAAGAAAGCTCAGATGGGGATGGCAATGGGGACTGAATGCAGATACCAGAAATGACATTTAAAATACCATTGCCCATCTCTTCCATGTTTGTCCAGCTTGGCTGGATGCCCTATGTCTCCTCCCTCAGTCACATACCTGAATTGATGAAGGAATGTCATTGCTGCCTAAAACCCACCTTGAGATGTTAAAAGAATGTTGTGAATAAGAATTGCTGTTCCATTTCCAGCCAAGTTGAATGGACACAAAGATTTTCAAAATGGAATCCCTAGCTGCACTTACTTATACCCGGCTAGGCCGGACAAGTTGAATGGAAACAGTCTTTGAAACTAGCTTCACTTAACTTGTTGCCTAGGCATTTGGCACCAGATTAGTATATTAGTGCACAAAGACAGCGCATCTGGCTAGGCCAGACAAGTTGAGTGGGTTGGTCAGCTATGCATTTCATTTTCAAAGTCTGTGTGTCTATTCAACTTGTCTGGTGTAGCTGACTGCACCTGTCTTTGTGTACCAATATACTGACCTGGTACCAAATGTGGATTTTCAGGCAAAGATAGTGCATGCAGCTTGGACAGACAAGTTGAATAGACACATAGACTTTGAAAATGAAATACATAGCTGACCAACCTACTCAACCTGTCCGGCCTAGCTGGATGCACTGTCTTTGTGCACTAATTAGTGATGTCAATGGCTATAGCCAGTTTTTTTAAACAATCACTATATCTAATCGTAGAAATTGCCTAAAACTCTGAGATAATTTGAGCAGATAGTTCAACCAAAAGGACAATGGATCCTCTGCCAACACTAAGCAATCCACAAAGCTGGCTAGCCTAATGATGATATGCCTACTAATCTGGAACCAGATTAGCACACAAGACAGTGCGTCTGGCTGGGCCAGACAAGTAGAATGGATACAATGATGCTCATGCACAACCTTTTTTAAAACATTTTAAGGTGCATTGTGGGCAGCCAGTAATTCATCAATTTAGGGCCAAAAACATGTCTGAGGCAAGATACTTAATGTCACCATTAGCAGGTAAAGACTGTGCATCCGGCTAGGCCGGACAGAGAGTGGAGAGAAGAATATTAGTGGCATGTCAACATCAGCAGGAAAGGACAGTGCATCCAGCTGGGGCACAGACCTACCCACTCAACTTGTCTGGCATAGCTGGACACATCTGTCTTTGTATACTAATCTGGTGCCAAATGTGGATTTGCAGGCAAAGACAGTGCCTCTGGCTTGGCCAGACAGGTTGAATAGACACACAGACTTGGAAAATGACATATGCAGCTGACCTACTACTCAACTTGTCCAGCCTAGCCGGACGCACCTGTCTTTGCACACTAATATACTAATCTGGTGCCAAATGGATCTGACTAGGCCAGACAAGTTGAATGGAAACAGACTTTGAAACTAGCTTCACTTACTTAACTTGTCTGGCATAGGCATTTGGCACCAGATTAGTATATTAGTGCACAAAGACAGTGCATCTGACTAGGCTGGACAAGTTGAGTAGGTGGGTCAGCTACATATTTCATTTTCAAAGTCTGTGTGTCTATTCAACTTGTCTGGCCTAGCCAGCTGCACCTGTCTTTGTGTACCAATATACTAATCTGGTGCCAAATGTGGATTTGCAGGCAAAGGCAGTGCATCCAGCTAAGCCAGATGAGTTAAATAGACACACAGACTTTGAAAATGAAATACATAGCTGACCGACCTACTCAACTTGTCCGGCCTAGCCAGATGCGCCTGTCTTGTTTTCACAGAGCCCTTGTGTCCATTCAACTTGTCTGGCTTAGCCAGATGCACTGTCTTTGTGAACTAATATATTAATCTGGTGCCAAATCCCTAGGCCAGACAAGTTAAGTAAGTGAAGCTAGTTTCAAAGCCTGTTTCCATTCAACTACTTGTCTGGCATAGCCAGATGCACCATCTTAGACAGCTAATGTTGATATATGACTAAATCATTGCATCCACCCTTTGTCCAGCCTAGCCGGATCCACTGTCTTTGCTGGCTAATTGGGCATATGGCACAAGATTGGTAGGCATGCCCCCAGATTAGCAGGTAAATGTTACCATTAGCATGCAAAGACAATGTATCTGGCCAATGGGGTGCAGGAGAGAGACATGGTGGTGGACATATTTGATCCATCCATCTACTATGTCTTGGAATGCATCCAGCTAGGCCGGACAAGTAGACTGGACAGGTTCTGACACTGTCAAATGAATATTCTACCCCCTTGCCTTCAGTCCCAAAGATGGTGCATCTGGCTATGCTGGATATGAATGTTTGACTATGTGTCATGAGTTGTGTCTCAGGACTAACTGTGTGATGCCAAGTCTTATCCTCAGACTTGTGGTTCCAATATCAGGTGAACCCAATTAGCTGGCAAAGACAGTGTATCTGGCTAGGCCACACAAGTAGAGTTGATGCTCATATGTACATGACTTGCTTTTTAACATCTGAAGGTCAGTTGTGGGTGGCAGTCATCTAGCCAGGCTGGGTAAGGTGCTGGTCACATTTAGGTATTGTATTTCAGTCTCAATTATCTGATTTAACCTTGTAAGCTATTGATTACTATTATCTAAATGTGATTTACTTAAGCACACAACATTTTAAATCTAGTTTGAGTAAAGGTGTGCAAGGCATCCATCCAGGCCAGATTGACTGGTATGGATCATGTCCAAATACTGGATAGAGTCTGTACCATGTACATTGAGCACTTCAGCACCCATGTCATGACTCTGTATGCATGCTCTGGGTGTGTCCAGGATGACTACACCCTTCAATTGCTCCAACAACATCCAACATCCATGCCATGGCTCTGTAGGCATGATTTGGCTATAATGGTGTGAGGCTGGGTGAGTATGCTGGTCTGAGCACTCACCCTTGCCAGTTAGCCAGAATGCTTAACCCTAAATTAGGAGATAGGCCTTTTTTGCAACCCTGGGACAACCCTAGGAACTCTTATCAACCCTCCAGCAATTTTTCTCAGACCCTTGCGGCCTTTGGCAGGACGCAAAGCATGACCCCATATTTCGAATTGTCCTGATTCCCCACTCGGTAAGCCATAAATTAATAAATAGGTAACATGGCTTCATTTCAGAAATTGTAGGTGTTCAACACATTGGCTGGAAAGACTTTTGATTGTAGCCAGGCTGGTGCGGACCACAATCCAGTCAATAACCCAAGGAGAATGAAACCTGGTGCACCAGACTTTTTCTGTAAAATGGAATGGGCATCAGCATGGATAGACGAAGGCCATGAATTTTGTGGACCTCAGCGTGGCTTTGTTGGAGCGGTCCATCTGTGGCAGAAAGCATATATGATGTCGTGCTGTACAGCGGCACCATTGTACACAAAACCTCAGGTGAGAGAAGTATCCGGCTAGGCCGGCCATGGCTGACAACAAACAGGATGTGGTCAATATCGGCCGCATTATCGGTGTGCCTGGTTTGTCTGGCTTGACTGGCCAGGATTTTGAACGAGAAGGCATGCGACAAGTAAATTGTGCCAAGCGAAGCCTAACCGCCGAGGATAAGCAAGAGATGCGCCTTGCAAATGAGAAGAAACTATTAGGACAAGAAGATGTCGATGTGCCAGTAGCCGCAAGACAAATAAGAAACATGCAAGTCGACTTCGTGAGGGAGATCCAGGCCATGTACAATGGCCACATTATCCATCGAATGATAAACTCCAAGCGGCCTGATGGCACTTGCTTGAATGACCAACTCCCACCTTACGTCCAACACATCCTACCGGTCACATTGGAAGACTGGGAAATGACTGTACTGGACGAGTCATTCAAGGACATACTGGCAAGCAAATGGCACTGTACGCTCCTCAAGTTTTCAAATGGAGAGATCCTCCCACACCCAACTCCTGGGTTGTCCGCATACGGCCTTCCTATTGTTCAGGACTTCGGCCGATTCCCATGCACGCCGTACCGTAGACTCGGTACTCCTCGGCATTCCCATGTCGCCCCTCAGGCGCCGTGCCGCTCATGATTCCTTTCATGGCGTAGGCCCGTCATCGGGCCGTTTCTCCTGTCAGCACTCGGTCTATCTCCATAGCCGATGCTGACCTAACCTCCTTCCTAATAGGGACCGCAGTTCACGTAGGCCATCCTCCTAGAGTCCCATTGCATAGTCTTGTTCATAGACGTTTGAGCTTGATAAAATATATAAAAAGAAAAGGAAAATATCCTCCGACTCTCCAAGTCCGTATCCTCTGTTCTTCTATTGATAACGTTGTCTCTCAGTGCGTGTCTTCATAGTTATTGTTATGTCGTTACTGTAATGGTTTGAAAATAAGAGGTGTGCTCATAACAAACACTTCGCGTGCATCAAGGCATGGGAGCATTCAAGAAACTATGAGACGATGGCCAGTCAAGGAGCCATCAGTATACCAGGAAGGAGGGTGACTTCCCTATCGTTACGGGCGCATTACATCAGCGTCACGAGTCACATCAAAGATATGGCATGGGTACAGCCACAGGGCTGGACAGGGCTGAGAGTGTGCAGGCATAGGAGGCCAAAGTCATTATGAACACAGCCACAGAAGCCCCTATGAGGGATTAGCTCAGCACCTGCCATACGAGGACTCGAGGGAAAGGATTAGTCAAAGAGCACAGCCACTAGGACATATATGGATAGATGCATCGCAGAACCAAGACCAAGGATCGTTTAACTATACAGAGAGCGCACAGCAATGGCGGCTCTTGGTGACAGGTCTAGAGGAGGTCTAGATAAAATCCAGACACAGGCACAGCTCAGACGAACCCAAGACAACGGTAGAAGGGGGAAGGTCATTAGACCAATGGTGGAAAAGCCGCACTATGATGACACGAGGCAGCGCTCATACTTAGTGCTCACGGCATATGCTGGGAAGATACAGACCAGCTTAGGATATTGGACATGGACACTGACAACAGACTCAATAGCCACAAGAAGGCATGAGTACAGAATAAAGCCAAGCAGCATATGATCCTATACATGGATATATGTGCACTGATGAACCATAAGGTCGGGACAGTCTAGGGTGGTCCACAAAGATCCAGGCTTGGCTAGAGGCAGCCGTTAAAGGATAGAGTCATCGCGGGAGGATCGCACTCATATGCACTCTCATGAAACGTGCACAGGACAATAGGGATGAGCGCTGAAACATGAAGGGAGTGTTGTTGGTCTATGGGAGGTACCAGGGGGGATTCCCTGGAGGTATATAAAGGTCAGACAGTCGTAGTCTTGAGTCCTTAAGACTCAAGATGGTTTCTCTCTCACTAGGAGTTAGTTCTCTAGTAGAAACATCTTTGTAGTAGGGCTTGCAATATAGCCTGCATTCTGTCTCTGGAGTAACACTCCACCTCTGCGAGGCTTTGGGGTTTTTGTTAGTGGGAGCTCCTAACAAGTGGGCTCTGCTGGGCTCGACCTAGCTTGCGCAGATACAGTCATCCTCTATGTAAGTCAAAGGTTTAATATTGTATCTCAATTGTCTGACATGGAAAAATAATACAAGGACACTGTGTGGTCTCAGCAGTCCATTGTACAAATTGTAGGATGCGCACATCGCTATGGTCAGAAGCATCTTGTCCATGTATATCATCTGTTGGCTGTTGGCACGACAGATGTTATAATGTCATCACTAGCAAAGGACAAAAATGAAATGCTACAAGCTTTAGTGACAAGGACCAGCAAAATAAGCCCTGGTAAGGTGCACACACAACAACACACACTCTGCTAACCTATATTGAATGCAGATCTTACAGACATGTTCAAGGGAAATGACGATGACGACAACAATACAGAGGCCGCTGCACCAGAAAGCAGCAAGAAGCGGAAAGGAAAGAAGGGTAAGTAATGCCTACTGTCATTATTTGCATTTGGCTGACTCCCTTTTGTTAGAAACTGGGAAGCAGGCGAAGAACCGTAGGTGGAAGACTAAGGTAACAAGTGAGCCCAGCCATCCAGCTGAGCCAGAGCCTGCCCATCCGGCTCAACCAGACCAGCATCAAACGTCTGGCCATCCAGCTGGGCCAGATGCAGATAGACATGATCCCCAATGCCAGCAGGCAACACCTAGCCATCCTGCTCAGCTAGACTCAGATATAGATGGTCCTGTGGCCACATTGCAAGATGAAACGTCAAGTCATCCGGCCCAGCCGGATGCAGATAGACCATGCAAGGCCACGCCTGGAGCCTCATCACAGCATGGGATGCCTGGCCATCCAGACCCACTGGACACATCTGGTCCCTCTTCATTGGAGATACAAGTCTCAAGCCCCTTGACAACCCCGCCACCAAGCAGAGGCTCCCCAATATCTGAGGACAGTCACATGTGTTCGCCAATGCAAGCCAGCCATGAATCAACTGACAGCTGGGAGGACAACAGCCATTCACAGTCTCTGATTCAGGGCAGCTCCAATGCAGAGAGCATGTCGAATAAATGTGGGCCTCCATTGTCTCCGTCATCTCCACCACCACAGAAGCATCCCCGATGTGGATCTTTGCCATCATTTGATGACTACGATGAACAGGAAAACCCACAGACGCAATGAATCGATTTATCCTCTGTTGTCAAGACTCGCAATATTAGATATATGTATGGCAAAAAGAGCATGGCTTGTCGTTAAGCACATTGGGACTTATATTTCACAAATATGCACCAGTTATTGTCACAATTACTTACATTGTATTCATAAGTAATTGAAATTAATTCTGAGCAGAATCTACATGAGTTGAGTTGGCATCAAAAATGGCACAATACAGGGAAAATGGCACATGTGAGAACCTGGGAAAACTGTGTTTATAACATACCCTGATTCTATTCTATTGGTTCTATTCTGTTGGTTTTCATGGAGATTTGATACAAACTTGGTGCAGTGGCCATTTTTACTTTGGCAACTTTTTTTATATAGACATAACTAAAATGCACTTCTCTACATCTCCCACTGATCCTCCCACTGATCCTCCCGCTGATCCTCACACTGATCCTCACACTGATGATCCTCGTGTCACTAATGCTAATAGATATCCTCCTGTATATAATAGCCTAGCAGCAATATCAACTGCAACTGCAACTGCATCCCCCTGCCCCAATACCTACTTTACAGATGGACTCTGATACACACAGTGACTTTATCAATCTCTCTGTTGCTCAATGGGTACAAAGGCATCAGGACATTACTGCCAGAGTTCCAACTCCTCATGAACCACTGGCAGCATTTCAAGCAGCCGAGTGGGCACTCACAGGCTATGACCATGTGGCCAATGAACAAGCAAGAATTGAAGCACTACATAATCGGCCAAGGAATGACACTCAGGTACCCTACATACGACGGGACTATGACTCAGTGATTGGCTTTACTTCAAAAATCATGGTCAAATCTGCCATTTTTGTATATCCTAGACCTTCTGCTTCCCATGCACTCACAGCACGGATTAAGATCAAGACAGCTTTCAGAATCAATGACCAGGTGAATTGTCCTATAATTCTTATTAAAAAGAACCACTTAATTGTTAATTGTTGACATTCACAATTTATAGGATGTCATGTTAGACCCATCTACAGTCCCAAACACTCTGCTTGCACGTGTAGACGAACGTCATCAAATCCATGTGTTTTTCCCAGGTCTAAGGAACACAGAGCGAACTAGCTCTGCCTTGACACCTGAGGAATCAGCAACCTTCTACAATATAGGAATCCATCCTGCCATTCAGAGGGTTGCTCCAACAACAGTCCATGATTGGCCCCCTTCCTACACCTCAGAAACATTCCATGCATCGAACCCACGAGGAGGCTTTACAGAGACTACTCGTGTTGTTTCTGCTGATGATGTATATTGGTTTGCAACTGCACTCAAGGAAAATATGAATGCTGTCTGCTGGGGGAAAAACATCGTCTTTGGCACAGAGATATGTGGGATTAAAAATGCAACAGAACACCCACTATACTCAGACGATGGGCCCACAGAGTCTTTGGACAATCTTCTAAGCAAGTTTATATACCCTGATCAGGAACTAGATGGTGACTGGTTCATTGACATTGCCATAGAACTTATAATAAAGGGTAGGGCTGTCATATGGAGGGCAGACTGCTATCCACCCATCATGCACCAAATGTTGGAGGTTCCGGATAACCAAATTGATAGAATTTCCCGAAGCAGAAACCACTTTGAGCAGGACATTTCGCAGCATCTTACAAAGGTGGCAGGCTTCCAGGCTCATTTTTCCAAGCCAGCAGGACCATTCAAAGTGGTGTATATGCAGGCATATACAACGGACAAATCTGTCACATATCACCCAGATGGTCACCATTTTGCAAAATATTTGACTGCTAGGAATGCAATGGACACACATGGAAGATCTCCTTCTTACACACAGCAGCTCCTTGCAGTTTATGAGGAGGCACGCGAGAAAAACGATGTTGCTGCTCGACTGGAGGTTCGTGTTCCCATTGCAAACACAACCCAAGTGCTCTGCCAATTTTCAATGAATTTGTTTCAGAATGCTATCCTTGTCTTTCCACAAGAACTATGGTGGTATGTGGGGATGCTACTTTAATGATACATTAACAGATGGATGTTGAAATTCCAGGAATGTCAGAATTATCCCACTTGAGGCAGCACAAATCATCCTCTGTCACCTTAATTCCCTTCCTCCTGCAGTTCGTAGCAGTCAAGCCACACTCAATACATATGCAGCCCTTATTTGGCTCATCAACAGTCTTCATAATCAACCTCCTGCTGACCAAACAGGGCGTGCTGTAGCAAGAATAGCACTTCCACTTACATATGATTTGGACCATGATGACAGGCTCCTATTTGGGTTTGAGGAGGATGAGGAGGATGAAGAGGATGGCACACCTTTCTGTCCTGGAGGAATGATGTTCCTGAGGAGAATGACCTTCCCTCCAATGTCAAACTGTGCACATCTCATGGCACACTCCAATCGCCACTTGCCTGATGTGGCCTTCAAGTATATCTTTGGAAAATCAATGCCAGACTTGCGACATGAGATTGATCCCATCTTCAGGATCAAAACTAAGCCAACATGGCCTGCAAAGCGATTCCTAATTTCACGCAAAATGTCCATGCTACATGCTCCTGCTGAGGACGAAGTGACACCAGAGTCCTTTGCAAGGTTGGACAATATACCCACTGTCCAACCAAGACAGGTTGAATGGGGTCCAGATGTAGAGCAGATGCATCAACCTTTGTCTGATGATGAAGACACTAATGTTGCTCAGAAGGCACTGGAGATTTGGAAGCAATTTGCTTCTGACATCATTCAGAAGATAGGCAACCCCATGGGCACATCTGCACTTGCGAAAGAAGACAGTTACTGTCACTTGCCTCCTTCTGATTGTGTCGACATTACAGTGGAAAATCTGCAGGACCCAAATTTGGCTAAAATCTTCTGAGTTGTCTTTGTGAAGTGTGTTGACAATGAAGGTTGGAGATTAGTTTTTGACAATCTCTTTCCTCCACCAACACATGTGCTGCCACATTCTCATCAGCAATACACCCAGATGCGCTATTATAACGATTGGACAGAGCTTATGCATTCCATTCATGCAAATGATGTTAGACCTGTGCACATGGCTGTCAAGGATGAATTCAACAAGTTGGCATGGGCACCTGCAGCCCAAGCAGATCATGTATGGATTTACAAAGCTGCTGACGACCTAAAAGGCTTCCCTGTTGGTGGGGCAGTAACTCATGCTCCTCGAGTAGTTTGGAACCCAAAGCAGAAAGACATACGTCCACAATTTGTGCCTCCTGATGTGTTGGAAAGGTGGGAAGAAGAGGAAGACAGTTCAGATGGGGATGGTAATGGGGATTGAAATGCAGAAACAGGAAATGGAAATGTGATTGCTCATTGCAAACCAGCCTATTTTCTAATCTACTGTATGTATGTTAGTGTTTCTGGCTTAACTGGACATGTGAGCATGTTTGTTGGCCCTAAATTGATAAATGGCCTAGCCACCCACAATGTGTCATAAGATGTTAAAAAGAATGTCATGCATGAGCATCATTGTGTCCATTCTTTTGTCTGGCTCAGCCGGACACACTGTCTTCACCTGCTGATGTTGACATGCCACTAATATTTGTGCCACTCTCTGTCCAGCCTAGCCTAATGATGATATGCCTACCAATCTGGAACCAGATTAGCACACAATACAATGTATCTGGTTGGACAAGTAGAATTATGCCTACTAATCTGGAACCAGATTAGCACACAAGACAGTGTGTCCAGCTGGGCCAGACAAGTAGAATGGATACAATGATGCTCATGCACAACCTTTTTTAAAACATTTCAAGGTGTATTGTGGGCAGCCAGTAATTCATCAATTTAGGGCCAAAGACATGTCTGAGGCAAGATACTTAATGTCACCATTAGCAGGTAAATACTGTGCATCCGGCTAGGCCAGACAGAGAGTGGAGAGAAGAATATTAGTGGCATGTCAACATCAGCAGGAAAGGACAGTGCATCCAGCTGGGGCACAGACCTCCCCACTCAACTTGTCTGGCCTAGCTGGACACATCTGTCTTTGTATAGTAATCTGGTGCCAAATGTGGATTTGCAGGCAAAGACAGTGCCTCTGGCTTGGCCAGACAAGTTGAATAGACACACAGACTTTGAAAATGAAATATGCAGCTGACCTACTACTCAACTTGTCCAGCCTAGCCAGATGCACCTGTCTTTGCACACTAATATACTAATCTGGTGCCAAATGGATCTGATTAGGCCAGACAAGTTGAATGGAAACGGACTTTGAAACTAGCTTCACTTACTTAACTTGTCTGGCATAGGCATTTGGCACCAGATTAGTATGTTAGTGCACAAAGACAGTGCATCTGACTAGGCTGCACAAGTTGAGTAGGTGGGTCAGCTACATATTTCATTTTCAAAGTCTGTGTGTCTATTCAACTTGTCTGGCCTAGCCAGCTGCACCTGTCTTTGTGTACCAATATACTAATCTGGTGCCAAATGTGGATTTTCAGGCAAAGGCAGTGCATCCAGCTAAGCCAGATAAGTTAAATACACACACAGACTTTGAAAATGAAATATGTAGCTGACCAACCTACTCGACTTGTCCGGCCTAGCCGGATGCACCTGTCTTTGTGCACTAATATACTAAGGTGCCAAATGCTGGACTTACAGTGCATCTGGCTAGGCTGGACAAACGGAGTAGGTGCAGCTAGGGATTCCATTTTCACAGAGCCCTTGTGTCCATTCAACTTGTCTGGCTTAGCCAGATGCACTATCTTTGTGAACTAATATATTAATCTGGTGCCAAATCCCTAGGCCAGACAAGTTAAGTAAGTGAAGCTAGTTTCAAAGTCTGTTTCCATTCAACTACTTGTCTGGCCTAGCTGGATGCACCATCTTAGACAGCTAATGTTGATATATGACTAAATCATTGCATCCACCCTTTGTCCAGCCTAGCCGGATGCACTGTCTTTGCTGGCTAATTGGGCATATGGCACAAGATTAGTAGGCATGTCCCCAGATTAGCAGGTAAATGTTACCATTAGCATGCAAAGACAATGTATCTGGCCAATGGGGTGCAGGAGAGAGACATGGTGGTGGACATGTTTGATTCATCCATCTACTATGTCTTAGAATGCATCCAGCTAGGCTGGACAAGTAGACTGGACAGGTTCTGACACTGTCAAATGAATATTCAACCCCCTTGCCTTCAGTCTTAAAGATGGTGCATCTGGCTAGGCTGGATATGAATGTTTGACTATGTGTCATGAGTTGTGTCTCAGGACTAACTGCGTGATGCCAAGTCTTATCCTCAGATATCTGCCCTTGTGGTTCCAATATCAGGTGAACCCCAATTAGCTGGCAAAGACAGTGTATCTGGCTAGGCCACACAAGTAGAGTTGATGCTCATATGTACATGACTTGCTTTTTAACATCTGAAGGTCAGTTGTGGGTGGCAGTCATCTAGCCAGGCTGGGTAAGGTGCTGGTCACATTTAAGTATTGTATTTCAGTCTCAAATATCTGATTTATAATGGTGTGAGGCTAGGTGAGTATGCTGGTCTGAGCACTCACCCCTGCCAGCTAGCCAGAATGCTTAACCCTAAATTAGGAGTAGGCCTTTTTTGCAACCCTGGGACAACCCTAGGAACTCTTATCAACCTGTGTAATTCAAGTGGATGAAGATCAAAAGCAACATTTTTCCATTTAGAACATTCTAGAGGAAAATAAGATAATTGAGACTTTGATTTTATATAGGATCCCATGCCTTTTTGGGTGGAGTTTGACATGAATGAGGCAATAAATAAAATGAACATGATCACATGATCTTAACTTAATTGTATAATGACATAAGCACTGCAAAATATGACAAGCTTATAAATTCATTGTCATGCATGAATCTGTAACAATTCCTAGTGGAAAAGGGCTAAACTTGGTTTCCCACTGCCACCTGCCCACAACTTGAACATAAGCACCCAATGCATCAACCATACTCACTCCAAAATAACATGATTTATCAGTATAAACAATATGTAGCTGTGTCCCATGTGACCAGTGCAATCCCCTGACAACCAAACAGCAGTCCCCCTGATGTTCTATGGCTGCATCCAAGCAACAAAATTGAAGAAGGAAACTCTGTGGCTGTTGTGGCTGTGCTCCCTCCTGGGAGCAGGAAAATATGTGGCTGTGTTATGTGGCTGTGTTCCATCTATGACTGTGTTGCTTCTGTGGCTGTGCTCCTTCCTGCTACAGGAAATGCTGACTGTTACCAAAAGCTACTTGAATTTTCTCCTTCTGAAACACTTTCATTTGCATTTTGTTGCCATTCCCACTTGGTCAACCAAACAGTAGCTGTGTAGAAAGAGAAAATGCAAGTAGCTTTGGTGGCAGTGCATATCACCAAATAAGGAAGGTCTCTAGAATATGGCTTGAACATTATGCTGTTCATATCTCATGAACAAGACCACCAATTTCTTAGCTGTTGCAGGGCTGACATACACTACATATAAGCTGTCAAATGTTGTACTTACATTGGGAAAAAATGGTTCTCTGTTATAAATATATAGCTATAAATTCTGGATTAATACATACTAGGGGACTACATGAATCCATCCTGGATGGATCCAGAGTGTGAGGTGTGCTGTGAGTGCTCCAGTATCCATGCCATGGCTCTGTACACATGCTCTTGGTGTGCAGTGTGTACCATGTGTTCTGGTGCATGCAATGGCTGTGTATACATACTAGAGGACTACATGAATCTGTCCTGGAGGGATCCAGAGTGTGAGGTGTGCCATGAGTGCTCCAGTATCCATCCTATGGCTCTGTACACATGTTCTCAGTTTGCAGTGTCTACCATATGTTCTGGTGCATGCAGTGGCTGTATATACATACTAGGGGACTACATGAATCCGTCCTGGACGGATCCAGAGTGTGAGGTGTGCTGTGAGTGCTCCAGTATTCATGCCATGACTCTGTACATGTGTTCTTGGTCTGCAGCATCTACCATGTGTTCTTGTGCACGCAGTGGCCGTATATACATACTAGGGGACTACATGAATCCGTCCTGGACGGATCCAGAGTGTGAGGAGTGCTGTGAGTGCTCCAACATCCATGCCATGACTCTGTACACATGTTCTTGGTCTGCAGCATCTACTATGTGTTATTGTGCATGCAGTGGCTGTATACACCTACCAGGGGACTACATGAATCCGTCCTGGACGGACCCAGAGTGTGTGGTGTGCTGTGAGTGCTCCAGTATCCATGCCATGGCTCTGTACACATGCTCTTGGTCTGCAGCATCTACCATGTGTTCTGGTGCATGCAGTGGTTGTATATACATACTAGGGGACTACATGAATCCGTCCTGGACGGATCCAGAGTGTGAGGTGTGCTGTGAGTGTTCCAACATCCATGCCATGCCTCTGTACACATGTTCTTGGTCTGCAGTGTGTACCATGTGTTCTGGTGCATGCAGTGGCTGCATATACATACTAGGGGAGTACATGAATCCGTCCTGGACGGATCAAGAGTGTGAGGTGTGCTGTGAGTGCTCCAGTATCCATGCCATGGCTCTGTACACATGTTCTTGGTCTGCAGTGTCTACCATATGTTCTGGTGCATGCAGTGGCTGTGTACACATACTAGAGGCCTACATGAATCCGTCCTGGACGGATCCAGAGTGTGAGGTGTGCTGTGAGTGCTCCAGTATCCATGCCATGGCTCTGTACACATGTTCTTGGTCTGCAGTGTCTACCATATGTTCTGGTGCATGCAGTGGCTGTGTACGCATACTAGAGGCCTACATGCATCCGTCCTGGACGGATCCAGAGTGTGAGGTGTGCTGTGAGCACTCCACTATTCATCCTATGGCTCTGTACACATGTTCTTGGTCTGCAGTCTCTACCATGTGTTCTGGTGCATGCAGTGGCTGTATATACATACTAGGGGAGTACATGAATCCGTCCTGGACGGATCCAGAGTGTGAGGTGTGCTGTGAGTGCTCCAATATTTATGCCATGGCTCTGTACACATGTTCTTGGTGTGCATTGTCTACCATATGTTCTGGTGCATGCAGTGGCTGTATATGCATACTAGGGGACTACATGAATCCGTCCTGGACGGATCCAGAGTGTGAGGTGTGCTGTGGATGCTCCAGTATTCATGTCATGGCTCTGTACACATGTTCTTGGTCTGCAGTCTGTACCATGTGTTCTGGTGCATGCAGTGGCTGTATACACATACTAGGGGACTACATGAATCCGTCCTGGACGGATCCAGAGTGTGAGGTATGCTGTGAGTGCTCCAGTATTCATGCCATGACTCTGTATACATGCACCTGGTCTGCAGTGTGTACCATATGTTCTGCTGCATGCAGTGGCTGTATATGCATACTATGGGAGTACACGAATCCGTCCTGGACGGATCCAGAGTGTGAGGTGTGCTGTGAGTGCTCCAATATTCATGCCATGGCTCTGTTCACATGTTCTTGGTCTGCAGTGTCTACCATGTATTCTGGTCCATGCAGTGGCTGTATATCCACACTAGGGGAGTACACGAATCCGTCCTGGACGGATCCAGAGTGTGAGGAGTGCTGTGAGTGCTCCAATATTCATCCTATGGCTCTGTACACATGTTCTTGGTCTGCAGTGTGTACCATGTGTTCCGGTGCATGCAGTGACTGTGTACACCTACCAGGGGACTACATGAATCCGTCCTGGACGGATCCAGAGTGTGGGGTGTGCTGTGAGTGCTCTAGTATTCATACCATGGCTCTGTACACATGCTCTTGGTCTGCAGTGTGTACCATGTGTTCCAGTGCATGCAGTGGCTGTGTATACATACTAGAGGCCTACATGAATCCGTCCTGGACGGATCAAGAGTGTGAGGTGTGCTGTGAGTGCTCCAGTATCCATGCCATGGCTCTGTACACATGTTCTTGGTCTGCAGTGTCTACCATATGTTCTGGTGCATGCAGTGGCTGTGTACGCATACTAGAGGCCTACATGCATCCGTCCTGGACGGATCCAGAGTGTGAGGTATGCTGTGAGCACTCCACTATTCATCCTATGGCTCTGTACACATGTTCTTGGTCTGCAGTCTCTACCATGTGTTCTGGTGCATGCAGTGGCTGTATATACATACTAGGGGAGTACATGAATCCGTCCTGGACGGATCCAGAGTGTGAGGTGTGCTGTGAGTGCTCCAATATTTATGCCATGGCTCTGTACACATGTTCTTGGTGTGCATTGTCTACCATATGTTCTGGTGCATGCAGTGGCTGTATATGCATACTAGGGGACTACATGAATCCGTCCTGGACGGATCCAGAGCGCGAGGTGTGCTGTGAGTGCTCCAATATTCATGCCATGGCTCTGTACACATGTTCTTGCTCTGCAGTGTCTAACATATGTTCTGGTGCATGCAGTGGCTGTGTACACATACTAGGGGACTACATGAATCCGTCCTGGACGGATCCAGAGTGTGAGGTGTGCTGTGAGTGCTCCAGTATTCATGCCATGCCTCTGTTCACATGTACCTGGTCTGCAGTGTCTACCATGTGTTCTGGTGCATGCAGTGGCTGTATATACATACTAGGGGAGTACACGAATCCGTCCTGGACGGATCCAGCATGTGAGGTATGCTGTGAGTGCTCCAGTATTCATGCCATGACTCTATACACATGGTCTTGGTCTGCAGTGTGTACCATGTGTTCTGGTGCATGCAGTGGCTGTATATACATACTAGGGGAGTACACGAATCCGTCCTGGATGGATCCAGAGTGTGAGGAGTGCTGTGAGTGCTCCAATATTCATACCATGGCTCTGTACACATGTTCTTGCTCTGCAGTGTCTACCATGTGTTCTAGTGCATACAGTGGCTGTGTACACCTACCAGGGGACTACATGAATCCGTCCTGGACGGATCCAGAGTGTGAGGTGTGCTGTGAGTGCTCCAATATTCATGCTATGGCTCTGTACACATGTTCTTGGTCTGCAGTGTGTATCATGTGTTCTGGTGCATACAGTGGCTGTGTGCACCTACCAGGGGACTACATGAATCCGTCCTGGACGGATCCAGAGTGTGAGGTGTGCTGTGAGTGCTCCAGTATTCATGCCATGGCTCTGTACACATGCTCTTGGTGTGCAGTGTGTACCATGTGTTCTGGTGCATGCAGTGGCTGTGTATACATACTAGAGGACTACATGAATCCGTCCTGGACGGATCCAGAGTGTGAGGTGTGCCATGAGTGCTCCAGTATCCATGCCATGGCTCTGCTCACATGTTCTTGGTCTGCAGTGTCTACCATGTGTTCTGGTGCATGCAGTGGCTGTATATGCATACTAGGGGAGTACACAAATCCGTCCTGGACGGATCCAGAGTGTGAGGTGTGCCATGAGTGCTCCAGTATCCATGCCATGGCTCTGTACACATGTTCTTGGTGTGCAGTGTCTGCCATGTGTTCTGGTGCATGCAGTGATGGCTGTGTATACTTACTAGGGGACTACATGAATCCATCCTGGATGGATCCAGAGTGTGAGGTGTGCTGTGAGTGCTCCAGTATTCATGCCATGGCTCTGTACACATGTTCCTTATCTGCAGTGTCTACCATATGTTCTGCTGCATGCAGTGGCTGTGTATACATACTAGGGGACTACATGAATCCGTCCTGGACGGATCAAGAGTGTGAGGAGTGCTGTGAATGCTCCATTATTCATCCTATGGCTCTGTACACATGTTCTTGGTCTGCAGTGTCTACCATGTGTTCTGGTGCATGCAGTGGCTGTATATACATACTAGGGGAGTACACAAATCCGTCCTGGATGGATCCAGAGTGTGAGGAGTGCTGTGAGCACTCCAGTATTCATGCCATGACTCTATACACATGTTCTTGGTCTGCAGTGTGTACCATGTGTTCTGGTGCATGCAGTGGCTGTATATACATACTAGGGGACTACATGAATCCGTCCTGGACGGATCCAGAGTGTGAGGTGTGCTGTGAGTGCTCCAGTATCCATGCTATGACTCTGTACACATGTTCTTGGTGTGCCATGTCTGCCATGTGTTCCGCTGCATGCAGTGGCTGTATATAAATACTAGGGGAGTACACGAATCCGTCCTGGACGGATCCAGAGTGTGTGGTGTGCTGTGAGTATTCCAGTATCCATGCCATGGCTCTGTTCACATGTTCTTGGTCTGCAGTGTCTACCATGTGTTCTGGTGCATGCAGTGGTTGTGTACACATACTAGGGGAGTACATGAATCCGTCCTGGACGGATCCAGAGTCTGAGGTGTGCCATGAGTGCTCCAGTATCCATGCCATGACTCTGTACACATGCTCTTGGTCTGCAGTGTGTACCATGTGTTCTGGTGCATGCAGTGGCTGTGTACACATACTAGGGGACTACATGAATCCGTCCTGGATGGATCCAGAGTGTGAGGTGTGCCATGAGTATCCATCCTATGACTCTGTATACATGTTCTTGGTCTGCAGTGTGTACCATGTGTTCTGGTGCATGCAGTGGCTGTGTACACATACTAGGGGAGTACATGAATCCGTCCTGGACGGATCCAGAGCACGAGGTGTGCTGTGAGTGCTCCAATATTCATGCCATGGCTCTGTACACATGTTCTTGGTCTGCAGTGTGTAACATGTGTTCTGGTGCATGCAGTGGCTGTATATACATACTAGGGGAGTACACGAATCCGTCCTGGACGGATCCAGCATGTGAGGTATGCTGTGAGTGCTCCAGTATTCATGCCATGACTCTATACACATGTTCTTGGTCTGCAGTGTCTACCATGTGTTCTGGTGCATGCAGTGGCTGTATATACATACTAGGGGAGTACATGAATCCGTCCTGGATGGATCCAGAGTGTGAGGTGTGCCATGAGTGCTCCAATATTCATCCTACAGCTCTGTACACATGTTCTTGCTCTGCAGTGTCTACCATGTGTTCTGGTGCATACAGTGGCTGTGTACACCTACCAGGGGACTACATGAATCCGTCCTGGACGGATCCAGAGTGTGCAGTGTCTACCATATGTTCTGCTGCATGCAGTGGCTGTGTATACATACTAGGGGAGTACATGAATCCGTCCTGGACGGATGCAGAGTGTGAGGTGTGCTGTGAGTATTCCAATATTCATGCCATGGCTCTGTACACATGTTCTTGGTCTGCAGTGTGTACCATGTGTTCTGGTGCATGCAGTGGCTGTATATACATACTAGGGGAGTACACGAATCCGTCCTGGACGGATCCAGCATGTGAGGTATGCTGTGAGTGCTCCAGTATTCATGCCATGACTCTATACACATGTTCTTGGTCTGCAGTGTCTACCATGTGTTCTGGTGCATGCAGTGGCTGTATACACATACTAGGGGAGTACATGAATCCATCCTGGATGGATCCAGAATGTGAGGTGTGCCATGAGTGCTCCAATATTCATCCTATGGCTCTGTACACATGTTCTTGCTCTGCAGTGTGTACCATGTGTTCTGGTGCATACAGTGGCTGTGTACACCTACCAAGGGACTACATGAATCCGTCCTGGACGGATCCAGAGTGTGAGGTGTGCTGTGAGTGCTCCAATATTCATGCTATGGCTCTGTACACATGTTCTTGGTCTGCAGTGTCTACCATGTGTTCTGGTGCATGCAGTGGCTGTGTGCACCTACTAGGGGACTACATGAATCCGTCCTGGATGGATCCAGAGTGTGGGGTGTGCTGTGAGTGCTCTAGTATTCATGCCATGGCTCTGTACACATGCTCTTGGTCTGCAGTGTGTACCATGTGTTCCGGTGCATGCAGTGGCTGTGTATACATACTAGAGGCCTACATGAATCCGTCCTGGACAGATCCAGAGTGTGTGGTGTGCTGTGAGTATTCCAATATCCATGCCATGCCTTTGTTCACATGTTTGTGGTCTGCAGTGTCTACCATGTGTTCTTGTGCATGCAGTGGCTGTATATACATACTAGGGGACTACATGAATCCGTCCTGGATGGATCCAGAGTGTGAGGTATGCTGTGAGCACTCCAGTATTCATGCCATGGTTCTGTACACATGCTCTTGGTCTGCAGTGTGTACTGTGTGTTTGAAGTGTATGGGCATCCATCCTGGACAATCCATCCACTGTCAGACCCAACTGTTCCACCTAAAACCCTAGCTTAAGGTCACTCTAGGGTTAAGCCCTCCTACATTCATCCTATGAATCCCTATCAACCCTGCCTTGTGCACCTGGAGTGTATCTTACCCATCCACTACTGGATGGAACAGGGGTGAAACAGGGGGTGAAACAGGGGTTGAAACAAGACTAAAAGTTAGGTCTTAGGGACAACTGTAACAGCTTTGGGTATGTGCAGATGTGTGCCACCTGCTGGCCATGATGTGCAGGTGGTTGAGTGGTCACTGGGACTGTGCAGCTTTTACCATTAGGCAGGTGAGGGCATGCTGCAACATCATCATAGAGTATGTGGCTTATCTTAGTTTGGGGCTGATGGCAGTGGTTGTGGAATGGCTATAGTTCTTTAAGTGAGCATATCAGGGCATTGGGCATCCCTGGTGTGGGTATGAGCCTAGCACAGTACACAACAGTCACTGGACTTTGGCTACCACTCCAATGCCACCTGCAGACCATGCTCATCACTGTCATCAGGCAGCCAATGAAGGCATATGCAAGGTTCCAGGAACACTGCCTGACATGGCATATGCCAGGTTCCAGGAACACTGCCTACCATGGCATATGCAAGGTTCCAGGAACACTGCCTGACATGGCATATGTGAGGTTCCAGGAACACTGCTTGAGGATAACCATGGCATACACAAGGTTCCAGGAACACTGCCTACCATGGCATATGCAAGGTTCCAGGAACACTGCCTGACATGGCATATGTGAGGTTCCAGGAACACTGCTTGAGGATAACCATGGCATACACAAGGTTCCAGGAACACTGCCTACCATGGCATATGTGAGGTTCCAGGAACACTGCTTGACATGGCATATGGGAGGTTCCAGGAACACTGCCTGGCATGGCATATGCAAGGTTCCAGGAACACTGCCTGAGGATGGCAGCAGACCATGGCATATGTGAGGTTCCAGGAACACTGCTTGAGGATAGTGGCTGGTGAGTATGCTGGTCTGACCACTGACCTATCCCAGCTGGCCAGAAACCTTAACCCTAAATTAGGACATAGCCCTTACCCTAGGACCTCTCACAACCTCAATCTTACATATGGGATGGTCTGTATGCCATGGTCTGCCACTGTCCACAGGCAGTGTTCCTGGAACCTCACATATGCCATGATCTGCCACTGTCCACAGGCAGTGTTCCTGGAACCTCACATATGCCATGATCTGCCACTGTCCACAGGCAGTGTTCCTGGAACCTCATGTATGCTATGGTCTGCCACTGTCCACAGGCAGTGTTCCTGGAACCTCACATATGCCATGATCTGCCACTGTCCCATGGCATATGCAAGGTTGCAGGAACACTGCCTGGGGATGGTTGCAGACCATGGCATATGTGAGGTTCCAGGAACACTGCCTGAGGACAGTGGTGGACCATGGCATATGTGAGGTTCCAGGAACACTGCCTGTGGACAGTGGCAGACCATGGCATACATGAGGTTCCAGGAACACTGCCTGTGGACAGTGGCAGACCATGGCATATGTGAGGTTCCAGGAACACTGCCTGTGGACAGTGGCAGACCATGGCATACATGAGGTTCCAGAAACACTGCCTGTGGACAGTGGCAGATCATGGCATATGCGAGGTTCCAGGAACACTGCCTACCATGGCATATGTGAGGTTCCAGGAACACTGCCTACCATGGCACACATGAGGTTCCAGGAACACTGCCTGTGGACAGTGGCAGACCATGGCATATGTGAGGTTCCAGGAACACTGCCTGTGGACAGTGGCAGATCATGGCATACATGAGGTTCCAGGAACACTTCCTGTGGACAGTGGCAGATCATGGCATATGCAAGGTTCCAGGAACACTGCCTGACATGGCATATCTGAGGTTCCAGGAACACTGCCTACCATGGCATATGTGAGGTTCCAGGAACACTGCCTGACATGGCATATGTGAGGTTCCAGGAACACTGCCTACCATGGCATATGTGAGGTTCCAGGAACACTGCCTGTGGACAGTGGCAGATCATGGCATACATGAGGTTCCAGGAACACTGCCTGTGGACAGTGGCAGATCATGGCATATGCGAGGTTCCAGGAACACTGCCTACCATGGCATATGTGAGGTTCCAGGAACACTGCCTGTGGACAGTGGCAGACCATGGCATACATGAGGTTCCAGGAACACTGCCTGGCATGGCATATGTGAGGTTCCAGGAACACTGCCTACCATGGCATATGTGAGGTTCCAGGAACACTGCCTGTGGACAGTGGCAGACCATGGCATATGTGAGGTTCCAGGAACACTGCCTGTGGACAGTGGCAGATCATGGCATATGCGAGGGTCCAGGAACACTGCCTACCATGGCATATCTGAGGTTCCAGGAACACTGCCTGTGGACAGTGGCAGACCATGGCATACATGAGGTTCCAGGAACACTGCCTGTGGACAGTGGCAGACCATGGCATATGTGAGGTTCCAGGAACACTGCCTGGCATGGCATATGCGAGGTTCCAGGAACACTGCCTACCATGGCATATGTGAGGTTCCAGGAACACTGCCTGTGGACAGTGGCAGATCATGGCATATGCGAGGTTCCAGGAACACTGCCTACCATGGCATATCTGAGGTTCCAGGAACACTGCCTGTGGACAGTGGCAGACCATGGCATACATGAGGTTCCAGGAACACTGCCTGTGGACAGTGGCAGATCATGGCATATGTGAGGTTCCAGGAACACTGCCTGTGGACAGTGGCAGATCATGGCATATGTGAGGTTCCAGGAACACTGCCTGTGGACAGTGGCAGATCATGGCATATCTGAGGTTCCAGGAACACTGCCTGACACTGGCTGCTGACCATCCCATACATGACATTCCAAGAACACTGCCTGACACTGGCTGCTGACCATCCCATACATGACGTTCCAGGAACACTGCCTGACACTGGCTGCTGACCATCCCATACATGATGTTCCATGAACACTGCCTGACACTGGCTGTTGACCATCCCATACATGACATTCCATGAACACTGCCTGACACTGGTGGCTGACCACATACCCAACGCCCTAGGAACACTGCCTGACCACTGACAACTGACCTTCAGATTGTTACAAACAGATTGGTGGAACCTCATGTCAGGCAGTGTTCCTGGAACCTGGCATATGGGATGGTGGAACCTTGTGTCACCAGTGTTCCTGGAGCCTTGGGTATGTGGTCAGCTGCCAGTGTCAGGCAGTGCTCCTGGAACCTTGCTTATGGGATGGGATGGTCAACCAGTGTCAGGCAGTGTTCCTGGAATGTCATGTATGGCATGGTCAGCAGCCAGTTTCAGGCAGTGTTCCTGGAATGTCATGTTTGGGATGGTCAGCAGCAAGTGTCAGGCAGTGTTCCTGGAACGTTGTGTATGGGATGGTCAGCAACCAGTGGCAGTGTTCCTGGAATGTTGTGTATGGGATGGTCAGCAACCAGTGGCAGTGTTCCTGGAACCTTGCATATGCCATGATCTGCCACTGTCCACAGGCAGTGTTCCTGAAACCTCACATATGCCATGGTAGGCAGTGTTCCTGGAACCTCACATGTGCCATGTCAGGCAGTGTTCCTGGAACCTTACATATGCCATGGTAGGCAGTGTTCCTGGAACCTCACATATGCCACAGTCTGCCACTGTCCACAGGCAGTGTTCCTGGAACCTCACATATGCCATGGTCTGCTGCCATCCTCAGGCAGTGTTCCTAGAACCTCATGTATGCCATGGTCCACCACTGTCCTCAGGCAGTGTTCCTGGAACCTCACATATGTCAGACAGTATTCCTGGAACCTCACATATGCCATGGCAGGCAGTGTTCCTGGAACCCTGCATATGCCATGTCAGACAGTGTTCCTGGAACATCACATATACCATGGTAGGCAGTGTTCCTGGAACCTTGCATATGCCAAAGCCTTAATATGTGTGGAAACACTCTTCCAAGATCAAATCATCCATAACCATCATGATCCACCTATAGCTGGACATTTCAGCATCTTTAGAATGAATGAACTAATTGCATTGAACATACTGGTGGTCTTCATTGTTGGCTGATGTCAAAATTTCTGATTTCTGAAGTGCAGAACCAGTCCAGCAAGGGTCATGCTATGGATTACTAAGCACAAATAATGGAGATGTGAGATGTGACTGCTGTGGGTGGCAACAGCTGCACAGCATTAATGGTGTGACAAATAACACATACACAACATGAGACAAATCAAGTAAGTACTGCAAATGGAAACATATGAAAGGGGAATGTTTGACATGTGCATGGGAAGGTGTTGAACCTTCCTCTGGAAGAAGCTGATCTGTTTGTAACAATCTGAAGGTCAGTTGTCAGTGGCCAGGCAGTGTTCCTAGGGCGTTGGGTATGTGGTTAGCCACCAGTGTCAGGCAGTGTTGCTGGAATGTCATGCATGGGATGGTCAGCAGCCAGTGTCAGGCAGTGTTCATGGAATGTCATGTATGGGATGGTCAGCAGCCAGAGTCAGGCAGTGTTCCTGGAATGTCATGTATGGGATGGTTAGCAGCCAGAGTCAGGCAGTGTTCCTGGAACCTCACATATGCCATGGTCTGCCACTGTCCACAGGCAGTGTTCCTGGAACCTCACAGATGCCATGGTAGGCAGTGTTCCTGGAACCTCACATATGCCATGATCTGCCACTGTCCACAGGCAGTGTTCCTGGAACCTCACATGTGCCATGTCAGGCAGTGTTCCTGGAACCTCACATATGCCATGGTCTGCCACTGTCCACAGGCAGTGTTCCTGGAACCTCATGTATGCCATGGTCTGCCACTGTTGCCAGTGTCAGGCAGTGCTCCTGGAACCTTACTTATGGGATGGGATGGTCAGCCAGTGTCAGGCAGTGTTCCTGGAATGTCATGTATGGCATGGTCAGCAGCCAGTGTCAGGCAGTGTTCCTGGAACCTTGTGTATGGGATGGTCAGCAGCCAGTGGCAGTGTTCCTGGAACCTTGCATATGCCATGATCTGCCACTGCCCACAGGCAGTGTTCCTGGAACCTCACATATGCCATGGTAGGCAGTGTTCCTGGAACCTCACATATGCCATGGTCTGCCACCATCCCCAGGCAGTGTTCCTGGAACCTTGCATATGCCATCATCTGCCACTGTCCACAGGCAGTGTTCCTGGAACTTCACATATGCCATCATTTGCCACTGTCCACAGGCAGTGTTCCTGGAACCTCACATATGCCATGGTCTGCCACCATCCCCAGGCAGTGTTCCTGGAACCTTGCATATGCCACATCAGACAGTGTTCCTGGAACCTCACATATGCCATGGTCAGCCACTGTCCTCAGGCAGTGTTCCTAGAACCTCACATATGCCATGGTAGGCAGTGTTCCTGGAACCTCACATGTGCCATGTCAGGCAGTGTTCCTGGAACCTTACATATGCCATGGTAGGCAGCGTTCCTGGAACCTCACATATGCCACAGTCTGCCACTGTCCACAGGCAGTGTTCCTGGGACCTCACATATGCCATGGTCTGCTGCCATCCTCAGGCAGTGTTCCTAGAACCTCATGTATGCCATGGTCCACCACTGTCCTCAGGGAGTGTTCCTGGAACCTCACATATGCCATGGCAGGCAGTGTTCCTGGAACCTTGCATATGCCATGTCAGACAGTGTTCCTGGAACATCACATATACCATGGTAGGCAGTGTTCCTGGAACCTTGCATATGTCATGTCAGACAGTGTTCCTGGAACCTCACATATGCCATGTCAGACAGTGTTCCTGGAGCCTTGCATATGCCAAAGCCTTAATATGTGTGGAAACACTCTTCCAAGATCAAATCATCCATAACCATCACAATCCACCTATAGCTGGACATTTCAGCATCTTTAGAATGAATGAACTAATTGCATTGAACATACTGGTGGTCTTCATTGTTGGCTGATGTCAAAATTTCTGATTTCTGAAGTGCAGAACCAGTCCAGCAAGGGTCATGCTATGGATTACTAAGCACAAATAATGGAGATGTGAGATGTGACTGCTGTGGGTGGCAACAGCTGCACAGCATTAATGGTGTGACAAATAACACATACACAACATGAGACAAATCAAGTAAGTACTGTAAATGGAAGCATATGAAAGGGGAATGTTTGACATGTGCATGGGAAGGTGTTGAACCTTCCTCTGGAAGAAGCTGATCTGTTTATAACAATCTGAAGGTCAGTTGTCAGTGGCCAGGCAGTGTTCCTAGGGCGTTGGGTATGTGGTCAGCCACCAGTGTCAGGCAGTGTTCCTGGAATGTCATGCATGGGATGGTCAGCAGCCAGTGTCAGGCAGTGTTCCTGGAATGTCATGCATGGGATGGTCAGCAGCCAGTGTCAGGCAGTGTTCATGGAACATCATGTATGGGATGGTCAGCAGCCAGTGTCAGGCAGTGTTCCTGGAATGTCATGTATGGGATGGTCAGCAGCCAGTGTCAGGCAGTGTTCCTGGAACACCATGTATGGGATGGTCAGCAGCCAGTGTCAGGCAGTGTTCCTGGAATGTCATGTATGGGATGGTCAGCAGCCAGTGTCAGGCAGTGTTCCTGGAATGTCATGTATGGGATGGTCAGCAGCCAGTGTCAGGCAGTGTTCCTGGAACCTCACATATGCCATGTCAGGCAGTGTTCCTGGAACCTCACATATGCCATGATCTGCCACTGTCCACAGGCAGTGTTCCTGGAACCTCATGTATGCCATGGCCTGCCACTGTCCACAGGCAGTGTTCCTGGAACCTCACATATGCCATGATCTGCCACTGTCCACAGGCAGTGTTCCTGGAACCTCATGTATGCTATGGTCTGCCACTGTCCACAGGCAGTGTTCCTGGAACCTCACATATGCCATGGTAGGCAGTGTTCCTGGAACCTCACATATGCCATGATCTGCCACTGTCCACAGGCAGTGTTCCTGGAACCTCATGTATGCTATGGTCTGCCACTGTCCACAGGCAGTGTTCCTGGAACCTCACATATGCCATGTCAGGCAGTGTTCCTGGAACCTCACATATGCCATGGTCTGCCACTGTCCACAGGCAGTGTTCCTGGAACCTCATGTATGCCATGGTCTGCCACTGTCCACAGGCAGTGTTCCTGGAACCTCACATATGCCATGATCTGCCACTGTCCACAGGCAGTGTTCCTGGAACCTCACATATGCCATGTCAGACAGTGTCCACAGGCAGTGTTCCTGGAACCTCATGTATGCCATGGTCTGCCACTGTCCACAGGCAGTGTTCCTGGAACCTCACATATGCCATGGTCTGCACTCCAACCCAACCCATCCCCAACCCAACCCTACCTCTCCCTACCTGTCATGGGCCCTCCCATGTTCAGTCCCTAGCTCAGTCCCTACAGTCCAGAAAAGCACCCACAACCCTAAACTCTATTGAATGAATGTATAAATACAGGTGCAGAATGTGGTAGAACAGTGAAGAACTCAATGATTGTTGATCCTTCAAACAGTGTGTTGCAGTTGACCTTACTAATAATTCATATGATGCCTCCATTCTCATCTATACCCCATATTACTGGCTCTGCATGACATGAAGCTGGATGGCCATTCCTCAGTGAGGACAAGTGCAGGTAAGTTTGGTAGTGATGACAAGCAAGGTTTCCAGCTGGCAGGAAGGGTACACAGCCACTATGGCCTTTTTAGTATGTGGCTGTGACCTTTTCCAGCTGACAGGGAGGGTGCACAGCCACTATGGCCTTTTTTGTATGTGTCTGACCTCTTCCAGCTGGTAGGAAGGGTACATAGCCACTATAGCCTTTTTTGTATGTGGCTGTGACCTTTTCCAGCTGGCAGGAAGGTTGTATAGCCACAGAAATGCAAGTAACTTTGGTGGCAGTGCACATCACCAAATAAGGAAGGTCTCTAGAATATGGCTTGAACATTATTCTGTTCATATCTCCTGAACTAGACCACCAATTTCTTAGCTGTTGCAGGGCAGACATACATGATATATAAGCTATCAAATGGTATACTTACATTGAAAGAAAAATGGTTCTCTGTTATACATATATATCTATAAATTCTGTATTAATGCAGAATTGCTGTAATTGTCGCTCTTGACAGGTGTGGCAGGACTTGATGTACCACTTGATATCGTCTTGCATCTGTGGCCACCAAAACCGTTCCATGATTGCTGCGTGAGTCATGTAATACCCTCAATGGCCTAAACCATCATGACAGTCGAACAACACACCCAGCTGTTTCTTTGTTTCTACTACCACCTTATGGGCTCCATCCTTGTCCCTATACCATAATCATTCAGTGTGGATGAAAAACTTGACACAATACCATGTGAAGCTAGGCCACTCCTCATCCAATACCTCTGCAGGTCTCTCCAACTCTGTTAAGAATCACTTTATGAGTAAAAGTTGTGCCTCATCTTTTCTGGAGGTGTTGATGTACCACAGGAAAACTTCTTTGTACATCCTGTCTATTATATCTTCAGTGGGCAGTAGCATAGGGTTACCAGAGTTGGGTGGAACTGAGTTGGAGGTGAAGGTGGTGGCTGGGTGACAATCACGGTGTTCCCTGTTGGTTCCATAGTGCAGGAGGGTCTTCTGAAGGTTGGGGTTGATCTTTTCTCATCTGTGGGGCAAGTTTGATGTGCAGTCTCTAGAAACCTTGTTAATCTGATGCATGAACCCATACAAATTATCGATCCAGTCATCAAACTCCTCATCCTCATCCCTGCTTGGCGGCTCATCGAGTGGCTGTTGTGGGCATCTTGATAATCTGTCAGGGGTGTGCAATTTTCTGGGAACATGGACCAGCTTGAAGTGGAAAGTGAGAATTGAGAGGATCCAAAGGTTGATAGAAGCTGAGGGGGCAATATCTGGGTTCTTGAGCATGTCTTTGATGTAGCAGGCATCCACTTTGATGATGAGATTCTGTACTCCAATGAGATACAACTTTAATGCTTTAAGGGCATGATAGAGTCTGTAAATTTCGAGTTTTGGCTGTGAGAAGCAGGCTTCTCATTTGTTAAGTGTGATGGACCCAAAATGGTTGTAATATTGAACTGAAGGCCTGTCAGGGTTGCACTGACATAAGAAAAACCCAACTGCGATGAAGGAAGTGTTGATGGATAATATAACAGGAGTGTTGGATTTGTAGTCAATAGGGCACAGTGCTGGTGATGCAATGAGTGCCTTTTTGAGGTCCTCTTGTGCCACTACTTCTGCAGGGCCAAATGTGAATGGTGTGGCCTTCCTGGTTAATGCTACTAGTGGATGCATGTGCTTGGCAAAGTTCTTGATGAATATCCGGCCAACCCCAATGGTGCCAAGAAAGGTGTGGACTTCTGACAACGACTTTCAGGGTCCCCATTTGGTAATAGCGGCTACTAGGTCCTTCTCAGGTTTGTGGCCTTTGTACATGCATAAGTGACCAACTACTGTGATGTCTGGTGCACAAAGGACGAGTTTCTTCCCCGAGAATGTCCTGCTGGCATACTTCATGTGTTGAATGACGCAGTTAAGCCCCTGGAAGTGTTCCCATATGAAATGTCAAATTCTGGGATTGGCTGGGATTGTCCTTCTTGGGTTTGTGACCTTCATATGTGCATAAATGACCAACTACTGCGATGTCTGGTGTGCAAAGGACGAGTTTCTTCCCCAAAAATGTTCTGCTGGCATACTTCATGCATTGAACGACACGGTTAAGCCCCTGGAAGTGTTCCCATATGAAACATTGAATTCCAGGATTAGCGGGGATAGTCTTGTCAGTTCCATCAGGTCATTGGTAGTGTGTTGGTGGGCCTTTCACTGGGATGTCATTGATGTACAGGATGGTGAGATCTGGGATCTCAGGCTGTAGGATGGATGTAACATCATCATGGAAGATAGGGATGGAGTTAGTCCACCCCATGGGCAGGGTTGTCAAGCACATAGCTCCAAAGGGTGTCTGAAAGGTTGTCAAGTTGCAAGAACCTTCTGCAAGCAGGGGTTCATCATATCCAATGTAGAGGTCCAGCATGGCACTGCAAGCCCTACCTGCAAAATTCTCCATGATGTGGTCCAGGATAGGTGTGACACTGGAGTGGCAGATGGTGACAGCATTGAGGGGCTCGAGGGAGTGCACTAGGTGCAACTTGCCATTTTTCTTCAGCACACAGAACCAGCAGGATCAGTATGAGGAGTTGGATGGCTCATAGACACCAGCGTCAATCTTGGTATGGATAATCTCACAGATTTGGTCATATAGCCCTGGCAGGATTGGGATATTGTGTTGTATCCATGGCATATGTGGAACTGTCAGAATGTCAATAGGTGGGAAATACTCCATCTTGAACTGTCCACATTCACTGTCATCCCAGGCGAATGCTTGATCGTGCTTGGTCATAAAGTGATGCATTAACTTCCACTCCTCGTGCCACAGGAAGTCCTTGTCATGTTCTTGGTCTAGGTTTTCCATATGTTCCTGTGTATACCTTCCAATGGGTACAAAGTCCAGTGGGTTTGGGCTGAGTTCCAGTAGGCTGGCTAGCGGGTCACCTTTGATGTCTCAAACAATTCTGAATTCTTGCAGTAACTGGCTGATGATGGGCTTGACTTCCTTGTCAACTGGCTTGTACTTTTTCTTTTGTGGGGATAAAAACACTGGTGAAATGTTATTGTGGCAAGGGTTGCGGGACTTGGGGCAGGATGGTTCTGTGGAGTTGGACTTGCTAGGCCATCATATTGTTTCGTGAAGGTAGGTGCGGTTTATCAGGTCGCATTTGGTTGTGTTGAGTTCGTTAAGACTTAGCGCAGCTCCAAGGTACAAGCAAGCAAGGTTGGAATTGTTTGTGCTACTGCTATGTACATTGGAGGCACGCTGTATCAAAGGGACTGGGGTATACACTTCTATTTCTATGGGGTTCTGAGCTTCATCAATCAATATGATACAGGCTACCTCTCTGTGATTTTGAATCAGTTCCTCGAGGCCACTTGAAAACCCTCCTTCTCCTCGTGTATCTTCACAAAACATGGTGGTCCACGGGGTATAGTTGGGATTGTGACAACAGCGTCGCTGTTAGGATCATGTATCATGATGGTCTGCTCTTTGTTTTGGTAGTTTTTGACCACAGACTGTGCTAGCACGTTGACTCAACCAGGAGTCCACCAGGACAAGTGGGGCAGTGTAAAGTACTGGAAACATGCCCCATAGAACAGGCATGTGCAAGAGATGGTGGAATGAGTGCCATTGCAGTTGAGACACTTCAAGGCAAGATGTGATTCACTGCCTCTAGCTGCTGCATTGTGTGCTGCAGAGGGGTGGTTGCCAGTGCAATAAGTGCACCAGGGGAGGCAGGAGATGCACCAAGTGGTATGTCCCCATTGTAAGCATACACCACATTGTGGAATAGCCCAATCTGTAGTCCAGGGCTGGGCATGGTGGGGGGTCCCAATGAAGGACATGTCCATTTGTAGAAGTTTGTGGGCTCTGGAGCCTATGCAGTCATCATAGATTTCGCACTTGACAGTGCCTGAAAGAGGGGGGATGGCCCTGGTGCTCTTGGGAAAAACAAAGGCAGGAGCCTTGAAGAAAACAATGTTGGCCCATTTTGGGTGGGCAGCAATGCATGCTTGTATGTCAGAGTTTGTGAAACTGGTTCTGTTGGGAATAAGTGAGCATCAGATATATCCATGTATGATGCGAGTTTCCATAAGCAGTGAAGTAAATCAGAATTAGCTATATAAGGTACATAGTGCCTGAACTAAATATAAACTTTGGCTCCACATCACCACCATCTCAGACCAGTTCTCACACATAACATCCCACCTTTATTCACATGCAATGCACCCTTGTCCTATTCAATTATATTCACATGATTATTCTAAAAGGTTATGGGCCCCAGTCATGCACTTTAAATGACCTCAAGAAGTTGCTCGTCTATTATTAGGAAAAGAAGCATCATTACAATATGTCTCAACTGATTAATCAGCCTGATCCAAGTGATGTGACTGTTATGTCATCAACATCAGCACCAGCCACAGCCGCTATGCCTTCTTCATTGGTGAACACTCTCACATGCAATGATGCACAAGTTGATGAAATATATTCCCATAATGATGTAGCCAGTTATACATCAGCCATGACTAAAATGGAGAAGCTCAGCTTGAATAATTGGCTAGCATGGAAGGAGTGCTTGTTATATGTGCTTGATGCTTGTGGTGCTTTTGGATTTGCTACAGGTCTAATTGAACAGCCAGATATATCAATTAGTCCCATCACTTCACAACAGTGGAAGAAAATGGATGGCACCATTTCAACCCTGATTATTACTGGGATAGGAGATGAACAAATGATTCATGTTCCAAAACAGCAACTTGATGGCACACCTGTTACATCTGCAGAGTTATGGAAAGTGCTCAGGGAGGCAAATCAGCCACAATGCATGGTAGCCATACTCGTTATGCTTGGCAATTTTTGGGCCAAGCGCACTACTCAAGGAGATGACATCATAACTCATATCAATTGGATGAAGGAATATTGTGCAGAACTATGAATGATGGGCTGGGAAATCAGTGATGATCCTTCACATCCTATGCTCATTGCCACCGACATGGAATGAATGGGTTAATTCCACAGTTGGCACTGTCACAGAGTTACAGAATATTCCCATGTCTGTGGGACAATTAATACAACACATACACAGCAAATTGCGCCATCACAAAAGTCAAGGCACTCAGTCTACTTGTGCCAAGACAGCCAATCAGGCATACAATGCCAGGAAAAAGCATAAATTCAACATTACCCAATCAGCATGTACCATATGCAGACACACCAATCATACTACAAATAATTGTCTGCATAAGGGAAAACCCAAATGCAGCTTTTATCACAGGCTCAGACATTCCACAGAAGAATGCTAGATGAAAAAGGGAAAAGAGAAAACAGATGGACATGCTAAAAAGGAACGCGCACATATTGTTGATGAGGACATAATTATGGATGTCAACAAAACATCTAAAATAGTTGAACTACCTGATGAGAATGTAAATGTAGCAGCTAAAAACTCCAATGTCACTAGTTCTTTTTATGACTGGTATGGAGATTCAGTGATGACATCTCATATAACAAATCAATTGAAAATAATAAGGGACTATCAACCTAACCCTGAATATATCAAGGGAATTGGTGGTAATTGAGTTCAACTACTAAACCAGGACAACAGACTCATACTGATTTATGGGGGCTGGCATCCACAACATCCATTGGCAATGCATCATATTATTTGATATTTATAGATGACTATAGTTGCTACATGACTGTCACATATTTAAAACATAAAAATACAGTGGCACAAAGTGTCATCCTATACTTAACTAAAATATGCATACAATATAATTATACGCCATGTGCTTTACACACAGATAACAGCAAGGAATATGTAAATGAAGAACTAATAAATTGGTGCTGTGAACAAGGCATCAGTATTGAATTAACAGCACCTTACTTGCTGCAACAAAATGGTATTGTGGAACAAGCAAATTGGACACTAGTTGAATTAGCGCATGCAATGCTAAGCACTAAAGATCTTCTGATATTTCTATGGACAACAGCAGTTTCACATGCTGTTTATTTATGCAATCATGCTTACACTAAGGCTATACCTAATGCAACACCTTATGAACAGTGGCATAGGGAAAAACCTAATGTAGAACATCTACATGAATTTGGCATGCCAGTTTGGATTTTAAGACAACCAGCTACACAATCTAAATTAGAGCCAAAAGCTCTCAAACATATATTTGTGGGCTTTTAAGATCAAATATCTTCAATCTATTATTATGATAAGTATATGTGTCAAATTAAAATGACATGCAATTATTCTTTCTCTGCTCAGCTTGAGGGGGAGAATAGTGATGATATTATAGATGCACTGGGAGAACATTCTCAGGCACCAGTATTAGTTCAGGAACCTGTTTCTATTGAGGGGGAGCTAACTAAAAAGAGAAAATATAATTCTATTGACACTGATCAAGAGGAAACTCCTCAATGGTCTAAACAACCACATAAATTACATGATTATCATCAGCTTAATGAGCTGGATTTGCTGGAAGAGTTAGTGGTGATCATGAATGATGAAGAAATAGATGATTTACCTTTAACTAAAAAAGAATTTGTCTATTTGGGATGTGAGGTCACTGACAATACATCCAGTAATCCAAATACTCTAGAAGAAGCTAAAGCTTCACCTGAATGGATGGAATGGCAAAAAGCTATTTAAGCTGTTTTAATTCAGCTTAACCATATGGGGACTTGGTGATTGACAGAACTGCCACCTGATAGAAAGCTGATTAAAAATAAATGGGTATTCATCAAAAAATATAATAAAGAAGGAATACTCACTAAATACAAAGCACACTTAGTTGTGAAGGGATATTCACAAATCCCTGGAATAGATTTTACAGAAACGTATGCTCCAGTGGTTTGTCTAGAGACACTACAAGCACTCATGGCAGAATCCATTTGGAAGTGCTGGAAAATGCGTCAAATGCATGTCAAATGCACATATTTAAATGGGCACTTGCATGAATGGCTCTACATGGAACAGCTGAGTGGTTTTGAAGACAGAACCAATAAAGCTTGTGAATTGTTAAAGTCTATCTATGGTTTAAAACAAGCCGGGCGCAAATGGAATAATGAATTTAATGATAAACTAACTGACACAGATCAGGAGATTTATCATAGATTTATTTCCAACTTTTGCATCTATAAGTGCATCAAAAATGATCATGTGGGCATAGTTACCATTTGGGTAGATGATTTAATATTATTTGCAAGTGATGATCAAATGATGGAGCAAATGGTGAATGACCTAAATAAAATGTTTGAGGTTACAGACTTAGGCAAACCAAGCAAACTTGTTGGGATTGAAATAACTATTCATCCAGAAACTGGAGAAGTAAAAATTACTCAAACACATTATATTGAGAACCTTCTCTGGAAATATGGAATGGATAATGCAAATGGTGTACAAGTTCCTATGAATCCCAACTATAAGTTTGCTCTGCCATCAAAGTCAAATGATCCTCAGGATCATAGTAACCCTTATGCATCATTAATTGGGTCATTAATGTTTATAGCAGTTGCAACACATCTGTATATAGCATTTGCTGTCCTCCACTTAGCATCATATACTGCTAAACTGGATTTAGAACATTGGATGGCAGCTAAACAAATATTGAGATATTTATCTGGAATGCAGCATGAAGGAATAACTTATAGACCACCTAAAAATAATAATGAACTGTCATTTTATGGTTACTCAGATGCAAGTTATGCATCAAAAGATGACACAATATCAGTGTCAGGTTATACATTTATAGCCACAGAGGGTGCAATCACTTGGGCATCTAAAAAGCAGATGTTGACTACATTATTGTCAACAGAAGCTGAATATATTTGTCTATCAGATGCCACACATGAGGCTGCTTGGTTGCGAAACCTTCACAAAGAATTAGGATCAGATATTTCTGAACCTACACTAATTTATGGGGATAATATGAGTTCATTAGCCATTGCAAAAAATCCTGCATATCATAAACAAACTAAACATTTTGAAATGAAGAATCATTACATACGAGAATGGATCAAAGATTGTTCTATTAATACACAATATCAATCTACAAGATTTATGACAGCAGACATATTAACTAAAGCACTCCCTAAAGATAAATTTCAACAACATAAACACGAGCTAGGAATATCCTAAGCTTGAGGGGGAGTGTTGGGAATAAGCGAGCATTGGATATATCTGTGTATGATGCAAGTTTCCATAAGCAGTGAAGTAAATCAGAATTAGCTATATAAGGTACATAGTGCCTGAACTAAATATAAACTTCAGCTGCACATCACTGCCATCTCAGACCAGTTCTCACATGTAACATCCCACCTTTATTCACATGCAATGCACCCTCATCCTATTCAATTATATTCACACAATTATTCAAAAAGGTTCCATCCAGATGTGAAGTGGGTATGTGGTGGGGTGGCCTAGATGTGAGACTTCACCCAAGGTGGCTGTGCATAGGGCAACAGATATGTGATTTATGTCAGAGATCAACAGGGGGTTCTTGAGTATTACCTCAAAATCTCCATGTAAGGTCCAGGAGGCTGAAACCATTAAATTGGTTTCAAGGGAGGTGGCAGCTAAAACTGTTGGGGGTGGGAGACAGGGGTTGGAGCCATTGCCTGTGGGGTGTAGCATCACCTTGTTTGTTTTCACACCTTGATTCAGGCAGGACTTGATGTGATTTGTTGTATTCAAGACTGTTTTGCATTGAGTCAGGTGAGTACTAGGGGGAGAAGTCCCAGGCTTCTTGTGTTAGGAGGTCCCTAAACACAACCCTCAACTCCCACAGTGATGGCTTGCTAGGCCAAAGACAATTCTGATTGCTCTGCTAGTAATGTCTAGGTGACAAAAACTATCTAGAGACTTAAGGGATGTCTACACTAAACTACAGTCCTTATATACATCTCCCCATGGTCTGTGCACAGACAGTGTGCAGCTAAAGTCCCTCAAGCTGGGATCAATGCACAGCAGCTGAGTCCACGCCCATCATATTATCTCAGGAGAATTCCTCCCACACCAACACACTGTCCTTCCATATACAGCCATGCTATTGTTCTGCATTCTCGGCTGACTCCCACATATGCCAGTACCAAGTCATTGGTACTTCTCAGCGTTCTCATGTCACCCCTCAGGTGCATCTAGACCTGCATTCCAGTTGCAGTCTAGGCCCATCATCGGGCCATCATCCTAGTCGACACTCGGTATATCCCATAACCGATGCTGACCTAACCACCTTCCATATATGGGCTGCAGTGTTCACATAGGCATCCTATAGTGAAGTCTCATTGTCCAGCCCTCGTACCTAAACATTTGAGTCCAATGAAATAGATAAAAAGAAAAAGAAAATATATCCCAACTCTCCAGACTTGTATCTTCATATATGTCATTGATGTCGTTACTGTGAAAATTGTATAGGATGAGTTATGCTCATAACATCACCCCCCCCTTAAGGCCTTGCATCCCAAGAGGCTGACATCCCCGCATCCACATAGTGTGGATCTCTCTTCATTTGTTCATAAAAGTGGTCCAACCGCTCATTCTGTTCTTCAGGTATCAAGCCTGCCCATTGATGAGCATTGTGCTGAGGTAAGGGTGTAGAGGAGTCATCTGCCGGAATTCTGTGATAGCAACAAGCAACTCCGAGCAATTCTGCGCAATTCTGCACAACTCCGCATTTTTCTGTGGGAAGGCAAGCATCACCCACACTCAACAATCAAGTTGTATCCTGTGTATGCCATCAAAACCCCACACCAGTCAGCCAGTCACACCCGATGTCAGCACCCCATCAGCCAAGTCACATGAAAATTGTTAGTTGGCACAGCTTAGTTCACTGGAGAAGGGACCATGCCATCAAGACATATCTGCATTTGGATGATCTACATTCCATGATCCATCACCACGTCATCCATAGCAATGCACCAACACAGTGGAATAGGACCCTAGCAGACGAATAAAGCCATTGGCCAACAATCAGATACAGTATAGACTAGTCAGGTCCACGGAATATCAAGAACAGGGCCACGTCAAGCCAGATGAACCCTGGAGTTGCCGTGCATGGCAATCAGGCAAGTCTATTTCAATCTGATGAGTCTATTAGCATCCCGTGTAGGGTTGCGGTATTGGTTCCCACCGTGGCGCTCATATTCCACCATCACATCCCTCAGCTAGCCCCATCACGAGAAGACCTTCAAGACAGTTTTGGATATACAGTTGCAAGGTGAGAATTTTACAAGTGTTACTTCAATAGTTAGAGAGAAAAACATATATAAAGCCCATGTACATTTAGTTTACCAGCTTAACATATCAGAGGAATATAGTATCCCTTCGAGTCTCAGTCCTTAGCCACACCCTCCTCATCTCATTCACATTGCCAAGTCCAGTTGTACTCCACATCCCGCATTTGCTATTGTCACATGCTATAGCATTATTTTCCGTGAACTCCACAATTCCATGCATAGTAGCATTGTCACGGAGTGCCCTGGAGTTGACAGGAATCCTTTCATGACCTCACACCTCTCCTTTCCTCCCTATTTCCAATAGCAGAGCAAACTTATCACCGTTCCAAATCTTCATCCTCTACCTCCTCAACAGTGGTCTTCCACTGTACTGTTTTTCTTGCAGGGCATGCAACGCCCTTAATCCTTTTTTGTCGGTCCTCTTCCAACTTGCTGCTCTCTTTGGCGGCCTCTGGTTTCACTGTCTTTTTCAGAATTTTCTTCTGAAGACACTCTGTGTCTTTAGCATGCACTCAGCACTCCTCTTCCAGCTCCTCATCCTTCCCCTTCTGTGGGAAATTAAGCATGGGTACAACCCACCTGCCACGCTCCAGGTTTCTGGAGAACATCCCATCAGTATCATCTGGCAACTCCCTGAGCGCCACTCGACTTCCTTTCCAATTGCGCCATCTGTGCTCCATATGTTCGAGGTACTCATGCCCAAAGTGTCCGTCCTCCCATCCAAAGAGTTTTTTCTTGCCTTGAAAATGGGCTTCTATAGCTCTTACCTGTTTTGGGGCTCTGGGGTTTTCTCTATGGAATTTTTTGACTTTCACCTGTGTGTTGGCAACATTTTCTGCTGGTTCCCAAGTGGACTCCTCCACCAGATAATTTTTCCATTTAATGAGGTATTCCAACCTCCCACCTCCATGTCCACTGATGCAACTGTTCATGACTTCCTCTACTTCGTATTCATCCTCTTGGGACTCTTCTACCATCTGCACATCCTTGTGCACTGCTGCTTTTGCCTGCTGTCAGGGGAACACTGGTTCCCTGTATGGCTTCAATAGGACTTCATTGAAGACATTGTACAACCTCCAAGATGCTGGGATTTTCAGTTTATAAGATGACTCACCAACCTTGGCAAGGACTTCCAGTGGACCAACAAACTTGCCATTGAGCTTCTTTGTTGCTCTAATGACTGGCAAGTTTTCCATGCTGAGGTAAACCTTGTCGCCAGGTTTATACTCGTGCACCTCTTGGTGATGCATATCATAGTGCTCTTTCATGATCTGAGCGGCTTTTTCCAAGGCCTTTTTTGCCTTTGTGTGCACCTCCTCGAGTTCTTTTGCCAACTGCTCCACTGCTACTGCCTTCGGCGCATAGGTGGGGTCCAACCCCTTGTTGGGGTGTCATCCATAATTCATAAAGAAGGGCATGAAGCCCATAGCTGAGTGTACTCTGTCATTGTGGCAGAATTGCACCACTGACAACCAATCACTCCAATTGTCTTGGTGATTGTTGATGAATATAGTCAAGAATTCCTTGACTTCTTGGTTCACTCGCTCTGTTTGCCCATCTGTCTGGGGGTGGTAGGCTGTTGATCTGTTGGCCTTAATCCCCAACATCCTGTAAAGGTCATCCATAAATTTTGAGGCAAATTGAGGCCCCCTATCACTAATCACTTTCCTTGGGAGACTGTGCCCCCAGAACACATTATCTCTAAATAACACTGCTGTTCCCTGTGATGTAATCTCTGCCATCATGGGTAAGAAGTAAGATTTCTTGGTAAATCTGTCCACAATTACCAAGATCATGTTGTTGCCTTTGGACTCTGGTAACAGCCCAATGAAATCCACTGATATCACTTCCCATGGTTCAGAGGGAACTTCATTTGGTCGTAGTGGTGCTGCATGCGATTGTCTATCCAGTTTTGCCTTCTGGCAAGTTTCACACCCTGGAATGTAACACTCTATGTCTTTGCGCATGTTAGGCCACCAAAAGTTTCGCATTAAAGACTCCAATGTCTTTGCGATGCCCGAGTGTCCCCAAGAGTGGTGGATTGCAATTATATCTTCTTGCAATGTCACAACCGCCAGTACATAGACTCTCCCCTTCCAGGTGACGAGTCCCTTCTCCAGTTTATAATCTCCTCTGGCCTTCTCAAGGCCCTTGACAACCTGTGTCTCCCACTGCCACTTGGGCATGTCTTTAATATCTTTCATGATGTTGTCTATAGCACAATCATCATCAAACACTTGTACAAAGAGGTGTTCTTTCAGCAGAACCACTCCCTCATTGTCGTCTTCTCCTCGGGCATGCCCTGCCCACCTTGACAACAAGTCCACCTTTGTGTTGGACTTTCTGCTCCTGTGCTTGATTACAAAATTGTAGTCCTGTAGGTCTGTGACCCAATGCACCTGTTGCCTGTTCAGGTTCTGCACCTTACTGAAGTATGTGAGGTTTTGGTGATCCATTAAAACCTCGACTGTCTGTTTGGCTCCCTTCAAGTAATGGGACCATTCATAAAAGGTGTGCATAACTGCAAGCATCTCCTTGTTGTAGATCTTGTAGTTCCTCTCGGCATCATTGAGCGACTTAGAAATGAAAGCAACTGGCTTCCATTTGTCGTCCTCCACCTGCTGTGATAAGATTCCTCCAATAGCAAAGTCTGAGGCATCCACCTTGACTCAGAACTGCCCATCTTTGTTAGGAATCTGCAACACCACCTCCTCTGCTATTGTCTTTTTTAGCCTATCAAAGGCTACATCCTGGAGCTCTGTCCATCACCACTTGTCTTTTCCAGTTAGACGAGTCAGGGGTTTTGCCACCTTGGCGAAGTCTTTCACAAAGTGTCTATAGAAGTTAACGAAGCCCAAGAACTGTTGGACTTCCTTCTTGCACATAGGCTTTGGCCACTCTGTTACTGCCTTGACTTTGGCAGATTCCATTTGGACCGAGTTTTCACTTATGACTACTCCAAGAAAATCCATTTCTGACTTGTCAAAGAAACACTTCTCTGGCTTCAGTGACAGCTTGTGCTCCTCAAGCTTTGCTAGTATATGGTTGACCTGAACCATATGTTCCGCCTGATTTTTTGAGAAAACTAGGATGTCATCCATGTAAATGATGACCCATCCTTCCACTATTTCGACCCTAAAGAGGTCATTCATCATCGTCTGAAAGGTTGCCAGCAAATTCATTAAACCAAAAAACATAACCAAAGGTTTGAAGAGCCCTCTGTTGGTTTGGAATGCTGCCTTCCATTCGTCGCCCTCTTTGATGCGCACATTGTTGTATCCCCAATGAATGTCCATCTTTGAGAAGACTTTCACCTGTGACAGTTTGTCAACTAACTCCCCTATGAGTGGGAGTGGATAGCAATTCTTTATAGTCATCTCATTTAACTTCTGGTAATCCTGTACTGGCCTCAACTTTCCATCCTTCTTTTTGACAAAGAAGAAAGGAGATGCCATTGGCAATTTACTTGGCTGGATCCGTCCAGAGTCCAAGTTCTCTTTCAGAAATTCGTCCAGTTGTTGCTGCTCATCCCTGTTCAGCGGGTATATCTTGCAGTCAACTGGGTTAGACCTGGGAATCAACTCAATAGTGTGATCCCATCACCGTCATGGTGGTAACTCATCAAAGGTTTCTTTCTTGAAAACCTTTCAGTGACCTAGGTAATGTCTGGGGACTGCCTCCTCCAGAGTTTGTTTCTTTACTTTTTCCACCTCCTCCACTGCTATCCTTGTAGCTGTTGAGGCATATGCTTGAATGCATAATTCTGGTTCACCAATGTGAACTGCCAACAACCACTCTCCATCCTCTAGGCACTGTGCTGTGTCAATCTCGTCTTCTGGTTCTTGGACCAATGAAGATTTCCAGCAAGTTCCGGGACATTGGTTGAACTCCAACAATTTCTTTTTCCAGTTAATCATTGGGTTGTGGTGGCTCAACCAATTGAAACCCAAGAACAGATCCATCTTGCTTAATTGCATAATGGCACAGTCCATCACCTCTTCATGTCCTCCAATTCGCAGTTTGAATTGTACCATGAATTCCATGCTCCCAGATGAGTTCTTTGATCCATCCACATTGTATACTGGTATAGGCCGCACTAATCGTCATTTGGCCATTTGATGCTTCTCTACAAATTCCTCGCTGATGCACAACCCTGTGCATCCTGAATCTAACAGCATTGTTACATTGATCATTTTCAATGTATCCATTGTGGTAACTGTTCCTTTTAGGTCCAGTTCCTGCCTGCCATTTCCTTGTACCACCTTTTCTTGTAGGTGTACAAGATTCCACAAGGCCTCTGCCTCTGTCATTGCATTTAATTGGTCCACTAGTTGACCATCCACCTCTTTTACTTGCTTCTCATGCACCCATTGCTGTAGGCATTCCACAGCTATCTGCTTGGGTTGCTCCCAAATCCTTCTCAACATCCACTGGGGTGTCCACACCTGTAGACATTCCCCTCATTTTGCGCTCACTCTTAGGTTTCTCAAGTGATGTATATCCCCACCCCATTTGTAAAGTAATTCCTGCAGTTTAATTTGGGGATCCTTGTATACTGGTACATCGCTCTTTGAAACCTGAGTAGCAGCCAGCAGCGCTGAGTGCTCACCTGCTGGCTTTCTGCAAAACCCTGGAGCTCTCCTAGCTCCCTATATTCTTCTTTGGTCATTTCCCCTGCTACAATGGTTCATACAGCTCATTTGCCATTTTCTTTCATTGTAATATTCTTTTTAGTACAAGCTAGTACTGTGTGGCCACCTTCTCCACAATTGTAACATGACACTGTTCTTTTTGGTAACTGACATTCTTCTCCTAAATGTCCTCTCCTTTTGCAGTTAAAACAAATGACTGCCTTCTTCTTTCTATTAATGTCCATTACATCAGGATCTTTTTTGATCCATGAAGGCCCCATAGGGGGTGGTGTCTGATACTGTGGGCAGCTAGTTGTGACAGGTGTTCGTTCCTTGTGTTCCCTTTGTGACTCAGGGAATCCATATGTCTCATTAGCCTTCTGCCAAGCTTGTGCAAGTGCTGTGACCCTTGTCTGGATCTGATGCAACGTAGCACCATCCACCAGCCCCCCACATTGAATCAATCCCCCGCCCAATGCAGGGTTGAGATTATTCTGGAAATGAGATACAAGGGCTTGGTCATTCCATTCAGTTAATGACATGAGGGAGTTGAACTTGATGATGTAGTCCTCAACTACCATCATTCCTTGTTGCAACTGTATCTGTTGCTCTGTCTCCTTTACTGCCTTTTATCCTTTACAGGCAGATCAAGATCTTTTAAGCTGATTCTGTTTCTCATGCCAACATGAAGTATGTTTCCATTTGGCGTAACCATCCATCCACCATTTGTGGATCTCCTTTGTAGTAATCAGGCATCTCTGCCTTTGTAAGAGGACCAGGTTCCAATTGATTCGACCATTGATATTCATTTATCATATCAGCGATGGCTCAACCGATTTCTGCAACTGCTGTTTGTCAATTTTCGGTTTGCCTGTTGATTGCCTCTTCCACTGCCATCCTTGTTGCTACTGGTCTAGTCGGTGAACAAGGTCTGATCGTTCTGGAGGTACTCCAGTGCTGTTCCCAGCCATTCATGGCTCTATACACTTGTTCGGCCATCCTAGCTGTAAACCTGAAAGCCCCAAGTCAATGGGATCCATTGCCTTCCTGCAACATCTCCTTTACTTGTGACCAGCCAAGAGTTCCTCCAGAGACTCGAACAAGGTGCCACATACTGTGACATCCCTTTGTTTGTCTCCAGTACAGGGGCAGGTATTTGTTCCTGAGTTCAGGATCCCATTCATACACTTCTTGAATGGTAGGATACACAGGCCATTTGTATGCGTTCCAGTACTGCTCCTTTATCAACCAAAGGTAACAGTACCCTGCTAGTTGTGGGCTTAGGTTATTTCGTCCCCACTCGTTTATCATTGGACACCCATACAGGGTTCCATTCTCCAGGTTAGTCTGAGCTGCCACTGCAACTCTGCGTGCTGGTTGCTCTGACTCTTTCCCTGTGACAGCATTTAGTATGTTGCCATTTAGTGCATGCATGAGCACATTCCAATCTGCATGTTCCATCGTCATGCCTTCATGCTCATACAACTCTTTTGCATGGCACTCGTATCGTATTGTGTGTGGTGCCACTCCATATTTTCGGGTGGCCTTCTCTCTGTCGAGGATCATCATGATCCATTGGTTGTACTCTGAGGCCATCAGGGCCTTCCATATTGGACTGGATGTGTCCCCTTTGAACAAGTCGTTCAGTAAGTTGGTTAGGGTCAAGTATTCCCTAGTCGCTCTCTCAAGGGCTCGTTTTGCCTGTAATGCAGCTCGGTTGGCTGCCTGTTGTTCCAATAAGGCATCGTATACCTCTGTCTGGATTCGTATCTCCTCGGCTTCATGTTGCCGGATAATCTCTTGCGCAAATGTGTGCTTCTCTCATCATCATTCCTTCAAGAACGCCCACCACAATTGTACGTGGTTGTCGTAGTGGCAGTAAATGGTATCGCCAGTTATCTCTGCTGGTCCAGATGGGACCCTATCGTCATCAGTAACCCAGTCCGCTTCGAAGATGCATCCAATCTCCAAAAGTGTCACCTGGGCGTGTGGTAAAATGTATTCAAATGAGCAACGCATGCTCTCAACATATATAGACCTGTAAAAAAGATCTTCAACTAACTTCAGGCCCTCCACTGACAGTTAGTCTGTTCAATCAGCTGTCCAGTCGGAATCCATGCCTGTTGATGATGCCTCTTGGGAAACAAGAGGGTTATTGTCTGCTGCGTCGTGGGTCCACAAGCTATCAAAATATGTGTGCCTGGCAATTCACCTCTCTATCTTTGTGCCAAGTTATCAGTCCCAAAACCAAATAGGGACTGCTTGTACAGGGAGTGTGAGAGGAACTTTGTGTTATGAGCATAACTCATTCCTTTCCAATTTTACAGTAGTGACATCAATGACATATACGAAGATACGGGCTTGGGGAGTCGGAAGATATTTTTCTTTTCTTTTTATCTATTTTACTTCACTCAAACAATAGGGAACAAGACTTAGACAATACTATGGTTGCAGGGACTGGCTACGTTAGGACTGCAGCCCATATAGGGAAGGTGGTTAGGTCAGCATCGGTTAAAGGACTTACCAAGTGCCGACTGGGATGATGGCCCAATGATGGGCCTAGGCTATGTCGGATACATAGGCCGAGCGGTGCCTGAGGGGCGAGACTGGTTATGGATAGAGTGGGCGCCGACATGGGTGCATATGGGCGTGGACTGCGCAGGGTAAAGGGTTGAAGTGCCAATGACACGGCACACCCTATATGGAAGAACCAGTGTGTGGGTGTGAGAGGATGAGCCCAGGTATGGTCATAGGGCAAAGGGTTAGCTGCTGCACATTGATCCCCAGTGAGGGACTTTAGGTGCACGCTGCCTGCGCACAGACCGGGGCTGTAGTATATAAGGGCTGTAGTCTTAGGTAGCAAGTCCCTAAGACTCTAGATAGTTTTGTGTTCGCTAGACACAACTATAGAGCACTGTTTGTCTTTGGCTTAACAAGCCGCCCCTTCTCATAAGTCTTGGGTTGTGTTTAGGAGCAGTCCTAACATAATCTAGAGTCTTTCTTACTCTACCCCGTTGGTCTTACAGCACCAAGCATGCCTTGCTCGTCATTGCTCACAGCGCCAACAGCCTAGTTTCATTTCTGAGAGGAAGTAATTGTGTAGCCCGCATCCTCTCCAGGCGACTACACCACACATACTGTCAATGGGCATTGAATGAGACGTCCTCAATTCACCCATTGGGTCTGTCTACAAAACAGTAGCAAACGAGAATACTAGTGTGTTGGGAGAGCGTAGGCAGGAGACCACAGATGCGCCCCGAGCATAGTATATTGTTACTGCAGAAAAACTCAGGAACGAGAGAACCAACCTGGTTGTTGTGCATATCAAGGCTGACCTAAAGTTCCTCACACACTCCCTGTACAAGCAACCCCTATTTTGTTTTGGAGTTGATAACTTGGCACAAAGATAGTGAGGCGAATTGCCGGGTGCACACTTCTGAGTAGCTTGCAGACCCACGATAATCAGACAGTAACTCCCTTGTTTCCCAAGGGACATCATCGATTGGCGCGGATTTATTGCCAGAGGAACGGATCAAGTGTTGGTGGAGGCCCGAACTTGGTTGAAGATTTTTTACAGCAAGATATACGAGACACAATGCAGTGCTCATTCACATATGTTTTGCCCTACACCCAGGCAACACTATCAGAGATTGGGTGCATCTTCGAAGTGGACTGGGTTACATCATACGACATGGTCCAGACAGGACCTAGAGAATTCATTGGGGATACCATCATCCGCCGATATGACAATCACGTCCGGTTGTATTGGAAACACCAGAAGGAGTCACAATGACTCAAACGTGCTCAAGCGCAGGCACTCCTTAGGCAATGCGAAGCCGAACAGGAGTTGGAACAGAAAGAGGCTTGGGAGGCTCTGTTAATGGAACAAGCAGCTACCAAAGCAGTCTTGAGGGTGGAACGCGCCCTGAAAAAGGCAGAGAGGGAATACCAAACCCTCATCGAGTTATTGGAAGTCCAGTACAAGGGCGATACATCCAACCCAGTCTGGCTAGCCTTGGTCTCATCAAAATACAACCAATGGCTTATGTTGATAAATGATGGAGATAAAGCTATCCGACGTTATCAGGTAGCTGTAGAACGGTTACAATGTGCACACCACGTACAAGAGTTGTATGAGCACGAGGGAATGGTGATGATGGCCGAAGACTGGAATGCGTGGATGCACACTACCAATGGCAACATACGGGCAACTTGCTATGCTAAATGGAAGCATGAGCAGGAGGAGGAGGAACATCGCAGGGGGATTCAATTTGATCCCCTTCTTGTCACGAAGCTGCCTGGGGCTATTATTGCCAGGACACCAGAACGGCTTCTCACAGAGCCACGGCACCATCTTCAATCCATTGGTCTGGATCATTTCCTCAAGGACATCGGAGAGGACTCATGGAATGACCACAAGGCCAGGTTGCTGGGATGGCGCACTAATGTTAAGGCGCACCTACCCAGACCAAGGGCCAGGAGTCCTTTTGCACCAAACCAGTGGAGGGAGAATGGGTACTGTTACATGTACCTGTTCAAGTCGGAATACTATGACAAGTATAATTGGCCAGCCTGGCCTACCCTACACGATATCCTTAGCTGGGAGCCAGAACTCAGAGACAACACCATGACATTTGCAATCCAGGACAGTATTCGACCAGGGTGATACCACATCATAGAAGAATCAGCTGTTCAATGAGATGATATCGAGTATACCTGGGACGAGTTGGTGGACTTACACAAAGTCTCTTACTATACCTGGACAGCATGGTTCGGAGGGCAATCAAAGTCCAAGTGAAGGGCTAAGCAATGTCGGCTTGCCCAAGCACCCATTAAACGAGTTAACCTGCGATCAACTGTCACGATGGAACAGTCATACGCAGAGGCAGCTGGACGAACATACCCAGCAGTAATAGAACCGAAGCCAGTTGTGCAACCAGTGTGATCATATGCAGCAGCAGCACAAGCTGGTAAGGAAAACAAAGCGAGAGTCGTCACACAAGGTGGTGATCGAGCTTAGTGGAGCAGCGGGGTACCAACAGCAGCAGATTGGCTGTCTAATGAAGAGTATCCACAAGGAGCAAATAACGCTCACAAAAAGAGGGACATCGATTCCTGGAGGAGAGAAGTCAATCAAGAGGCGTGGTTGCCTTACCCCTATCCAAGATGGCATGGGCCAACAGTAGACTCAACCCAGATATACCAGGATATTGTTACCTGGTATTAATCAAAAAGGACTTCTGGGACGAGTACATGTGGCCAGCATTCCCACAGCTCCAAGAAATATGCACATGGGACCGAAACTTAAGAAATGAAGATGTAACCACCATTATCAGGCCATCTTACTCAAGTCCCACTACCTTGCATATTGAGGAGTACCGAAGCAATTGTAGGGGATGGTTCCATGTGGAATGTCTGAACAGGGAAGGGATGGGGCATTACAAAATCGGCGCCACTCCTTTCTGCCTCACGGTGGATATGATCACACACACCTACCACACTGTTTTAGGATGGAGGGAGCATTGGGCTGATACCCAAACAATTGAACCTTTGGCTCCTACACAACCAGCAGCGGCAGTAGTGGTGAGGGAGGATGAGATAACCCGACAACAGGAGGAGAGGCAGAGGGCCATCACCAGTGCCAGACAAGCTCTGGCTGCCATTATAATGGTATATCAATGGTCAAATCGTAGGGACCCAGGACCTCTCACAAAAGCAGAGATGCCCAATTTTTATCAAGGAGACCCTCGAACCATTGATGGATGGCTATGCCAAATGGAAATGTACTTCATGTTGGCTAATGAAACGAGTGCAAAACAGAAGGTTTCGATCTGCCTGTACAGAATAAAAGGCGGAAAGGGGGACAGAGTGGCAGATTGGAGTGGAGTCAAACTCAAGGCTTTTCAGGAAGCACAACAGGAGTTTGATGATAAAATCGCCAATAGCAGATGGAGTAGAGAGTTGGATTGGGCCCAACTCAATACAGGGGAAAGCACTGCTGATGACAGGGCATGGGTCAGACAACCATTGGAAAATCAATTCCCTTTCGTCAACTGGACAGACTTTAAACAACAGATGCACGACTTTTTCATGTCAACAGAGACAAAGGAAAAAGCTATCGAAGCATTGTTAAAACTCCAGCAGGGAACGATGATCGTAGAAGACTACATCATCAAGTTCAATTCCCTCACAGCCCTCACCAACTGGAATGATCAAGCACTGATCTCCCAGTTTCAGAATCACCTCAATCCAGCACTTGGCAGAGAGTTAATTCGTTATGGAGGATTAACAGACACTGCTACATTGCGGCAGATTCAAGAGAGAGTAACGGTGCTCACCAGGGCTTACCAAAAAGCTAATGAAGCTTACAGGTTCTCAAAAGCAAAAGAGTATAAGGAACAAGCCCCAGCCCCTAACAGTCATCCCCAGTGGCAGTTCAGAGCACCACCCCCAGTAGCATCAGGGAGTTGATCAGACCCTAATGCAATGGATGTGGATAAAGGGAAAAAGCCTAAAATTGTATGCTACAACTGCAGAAAGGAGGGGCATTTAGGAAGGAATTGCCTGGAACCACGAAAGCCCAGACCACCTCCTACTTGTTACAACTGCGGAAAGGAAGGACACATTGCATGGAGGTGTAGGGAACCCAGAAGGAATACGGCAGGAGATAAGGGGAAGCAGGTGGTCCGATACATTGGAGATGGGGAAACGACCCTGACAGCACACATAGAGGAAGTTTCGGATTTTGCAGAAAGCCAGTAGGCGAGCGCTCAGCACTGCTGGCTGCTACTCAGGTTTCGGATAGTGGTGTACAATATGTAGACTCCCAGATTAAAATGCATGATTTACTTTATGAATGCAGAGGGAACGTACATCACTTAAGAAACCTGAGAGTGAGTGCAAAACAAGGGGAAAGATTGAAAATGTGATCACCACAGTGGGTGTTAAGGAGGATTTGGGAACAACCCAAACAAATAGCAGTGGAATGTTTACAGCAATGGGTAAACACCAAAAGAATAAATGAAGCAGATGGACAGTTAGTTGACCAGCTAAACGCTATGACCGAAACAGATGCCTTATGGAACTTGGTGCACTTAAGGGAAAAGAAAGTGCAGGGGATGGGAAAAAATGAATTAGACTTAAAAGGAGTTATAACCACGTTGGACACACTAGAAACTATTCCAGTAAAAATGTTACTGGACTCCGGATGCACAGGATCCTGCATTAGCAAGGAATTCGTAGAGCAACACCAGATAGCCAAGCGAAAGTTGATATGCCCAGTACCAGTGTACAATGCAGATGGAACTACAAACTCCATGGGTTCATTGGAGTATATGGCTGAAGTGAAACTCCGAATAGGGGATCATGAGGAGATCATGGAATGTGCAGTCACCAACATTGGCAAGACTGATTTGTTCCTAGGATTTGATTGGTTATGACTTCACAATCCAACCATCAATTGGAAAAAGCAGTCGTTGGAGTTTAATTGATGTCCCAGCACCTGCTGGAAATCTTCATCGGTTCAGGAACTGGAAGATGAAATTGATGTGGCACAGTTTCTTAAAGAAGGAGAACATTTGTTGGCCGTTCATATAGGCAAACCCGAGTTACGCATCAGAGCATATGCGTCGACAGCCACCAAGATAGCAGCGGAAGAGGCAGCAAAAGTGAAGAAGCAGACACTAGAGGAGGCGGTCCCAAAACATTACTTAAAGCATCAAAAGGTCTTTGAGAAAGAGATGTTTGATGAATTACCACCACAGAGGCGATGGGATCATGCTATTGAGTTGATCCCCAGGTCTAACCCAGTAGACTGCAAAATATATCCATTAAACCGAGATGAGCAGTCACAACTGGATGAATTTCTAAAAGAGAACCTGGATTCGGGAAGGATTCAGTCAAGTAAATCGCCTATGGTGTCTCCTTTCTTCTTTGTAAAGAAGAAGGATGGGAAACTAAGACCAGTACAGGATTACTGACGACTGAATGAGATGACAGTCAAAAATCGATACCCCTTGCCATTAATAGGAGAGCTAGTGGACAAATTATCACAGGCTAAAGTGTTCTCAAAAATGGATATACATTGGGGATACAACAATGTATGAATCAAGGAAGGGGACGAATGGAAGGCGGCTTTCAGGACCAATAGAGGACTCTTCGAGCCCTTAGTTATGTTCTTTGGGCTCACAAACTCACCAGCCACCTTTCAAACCATGATGAACGACATCTTTAGGGTTGAAATAGCAGAGGGATGGGTCGTCATTTACATGGACGACATCCTTGTATTCTCAAAAAGTCAAGAGGAGCATACAGTACAGGTTAACCATATTCTGGCAAAACTAGAGGAACATAAACTATCGCTAAAGCCGGAAAAATGCTTCTTCAATAAAAAAGAGATGGACTTCTTAGGAGTAGTCATCAGCAAAAATTCGGTCAAGATGGAGTCCACCAAAGTAAAAGCGGTGACAGAATGGCCTAAACTGACTTGTAAAAGAGAAGTCCAACAATTCTTGGGCTTTGTAAGCTTCTATCAACATTTTGTCAAAGACTTTGCCAAAGCCACCAAACCATTAACTTGCCTGACAGGAAAAGACGAATGGCAGTGGACAGAACTTCAGGACACAGCATTTAAAATGCTCAAAGAAACTATAGCAGAGGAAGTGGTACTGCAGATTCCCAACAGGGATGGACAATTCCGAGTAGAGGTAGATGCCTCAGACTTTGCCATCAGAGGAATATTATTGCAGCAGATGGAAAAAGACGAGTGGAAGCCAGTGGCTTTCATTTCAAAATCTCTGAACGATGCTGAGCGGAACTACAAGATTTATGATAAAGAAATGCTTGCAGTGATGCACGCCTTCTACGAATGGTCCCACTATCTAAAAGGGGCCAAACACACAGTCAAAGTTCTGACAGATCATCAGAACTTAACGTATTTTAGGAAGGCGCAAAATCTCAATAGGCGGCAGGCGCGATGGGTGACGGATTTGCAGGAATACAACTTCGTCATCAAACACAGAAGCGGAAAGTCCAACACTAAGGTGGACTTGTTATCGAGACGAGCAGGGCATATCCGAGGAGAAAATGACAACAAAGGAGTAGTTCTGCTCAAAGAACACCTCTTTGTACAAGTATTCAACAATGATTGGGCAATAGATGACATCATAAAAGATATCAAGAATGTGCCCAAGCAGCAGTGGGAGACACAGGTTGTCAAAGGCCTCGAAAAGACTGGAGGAGAATATAAACAAGAAAAGGGACTCGTAACCTGGAAGGGATGAGTATATGTACCAGCAGTCATGGCATTGCAGGAGGACATAATTGCAATTCACCATTCGTGGGGACATTCAGGGGTTGCAAAGACTTTGGAGTCTTTAACCAGGAACTTTTGGTGGCCAAATATGCGTGAGGACATAGAAAAGTACATTCCGGGTTGCAAGACATGCCAGAAGGCAAAACCGGATAGACAAGCACACGCGGCACCACTCCGACCAAATGAAGTCCCAACGGAACCATGGGAAGTCATCTCAGTGGACTTCATGGGACCGTTACCTGAATCAAAAGGAATGGACACAATAATGGTGGTTGTGGATAGGTTCACGAAGAAGTCGTACTTCCTACCTACCATGAAGGAAATTACATCACAGGGAACAGCAGTGCTGTTCAGGGATAATGTTTTCAGGGAGCACGGCCTCCCATGAAAAGTAATAAGCAACAGGGGACCTCAGTTTGCATCAAAATTCATGAATGACCTGTATGGAATGCTGGGCATCAAGGCCAATAGATCAACAGCCTATCACCCTCAAACAGATGGACAAACAGAACGAGTCAATCAGGAAGTAAAGGAATTCCTGACAATGTTCGTAAACAATCACCAGGACAACTGGAGTGATTGGTTATCAGTGGTGCAATTCTGCCACAATGACCGGGTACATTCTGCAACAGGCTTTATGCCATTCTTTATGAATTATGGACGGCATCCAAAAAAGGGTCTGGACCCAACCTATGCGCCAAAGGCGGTAGTGGTGGAGCAATTGGCAAAGGAAATCAAAGATGTGCATGCAAAGGCAAAGAAGGCTTTAGAAAAGGCCGCTCAGATCATGAAGGAGCGGTATGATAACCACAGGCAGGCGGCATGGGAATATAAACCAGGGGACAAGGTCTATCTCAGCACGGAGAACCTTCCGGTTATTTGAGCAACTAAGAAGCTCAACAGGAAATTCATAGGACCTTTGGAAGTACTCGCCAAAGTTGGCGAGTCCTCGTATGAATTAAAAATACCAGCGTCATGGCGGGTTTATAATATCTTCAATGAAGTATTATTGAAACCATACAGGGAACCGGAATTCCCTAAACAGAAAGCAAAAGCAGTAGCACGCAAGGACGCGCAGATGGTAGAGGAATCCCAGGAGGACAAATATGAGGTTGAAGAAATCATGGACAGTTGTGTTAGTGGACAAGGTGGCAGGAGGTTGGAATACCTCGTGAAATGGAAAAATTATCTGGTAGAGGAACCTACCCGGGAACCCACGGAAAATATGGTCCATGCAAAGGCTAAAGTCAAGAAATTTCACAAGGAAAATCCAGTGGCACCAAAGCTGGTTAAAAACCTTTGAAATGGAAAAATCTACATCCAATTTACAGAACCAAGTCCCCAACAAACCCCTAGTGTACTAAGACACAAACAAAGTCAGGGAACCCACTGGAAAGATAAGAAACTATTTGGATGGAATGATGGTCGATTTGGACCGAAATATTTAGAAAACATGGAATGCCAATGGCGTAGTTGGAAAGGAGACTGGAAGGCAATCATGGAACTTCTGGATGATACCAATGGGACATTCTCCAGAGATCTGGAGTGTGGTGGGCAGTCACCCATGCTTGATTTCCCAAAAAGGGGAGAAAAGGAAGAGCTGGAGGAGGAGTGCAGAGTGCACGAAAAAGACACCGAGTGTCTCCAAAAGAAAATCTTGAAAAAAGTGGAGAAACCCATAGCTGCAAAGGAAAGCAGCGAATCGGAAGAGGATTGGCAGAACCAGATTAAGGGCATTGTATGCCCTGAAAGAAAATTGGTACATTGGAAAACCACTGTGGAGGAGGTGGAGGATATTGATTCAGAGCAGTCAGGCTTGACGTCTGAAGAGCAAAGTCAGTGGTTGAACCACTTTTATGACAGGATGAAGAAGGATCCACACTATGTGGATGTGGAAACATCAGCCTCTCAGGACGCGAGGCCTTAAGGGGGGGTGATGTTATGAGCATAACTCATTCCTTTCCAATTTTACAGTAATGACGTCGATGACATATACGAAGATACAGGCTTGGGGAGTTGGAAGATATTTTTCTTTTCTTTTTATCTATTTTACTTCACTCAAACAATAGGGAACAAGACTTAGATGATACTACGGTTGCAGGGACTGGCTACGTTAGGACTGCAGCCCATATAGGGAAGGTGGTTAGGTCAGCATCAGTTAAAGGACTTACCAAGTGCCAACTGGGATGATGGCCCGATGATGGGCCTAGGCTATGTTGGATACATAGGCCAAGCGGCACCTGAGGGGTGAGACTGGTTATGGATAGAGTGGGTGCCGACATGGGTGCATATGGGCGCGGACTGCGCAGGGTAAAGGGTTGAAGTGCCAATGACACGGCACGCCCTATATGGAAGAACCAGTGTGTGGGTGTGAGAGGATGAGCCCAGGTATGGTCATAGGGCAAAGGGTTAGCTGCTGCACATTGATCCCCAGTGAGGGACTTTAGGTGCACACTGCCTGCGCACAGACCGGGGCTGTAGTATATAAGGGCTGTAGTCTTAGGTAGCAAGTCCCTAAGACTCTAGATAGTTTTGTGTTCGCTAGACACAACTATAGAGCACTGTTTGTCTTTGGCTTAACAAGCCGCCCCTTCTCATAAGTCTTGGGTTGTGTTTAGGAGCAGTCCTAACACTTTGTATCAGCCTTGATACACAATGTAAATCAAATGTTTTCACTCATTCCTGAGCTCTTCAGCAATAACAGTGTACTATACCTGGGGCACATCTATGGACTCCTGCCTATGCTCTCCCAGTGCACTAGTACTCTCTCCTGTTACTGTGTGTAGACTACCCAAGTAGGGTTTGTCATCAGGCCCAATGGGGCATATTGAGGACACTTAAACAGTGCCCGTTGACAGTAAAACAATCTGTCAAAGTCAAAGTCACCTGGAGAGGATGCGGGCTGCGCGATTACTTCCTCTCAGAAAGAAACTAGGCCATTGACGCAGTGAGCAATGATGAGTAAATAGTACTTGGTGCTATATGACCAATGGGGTAGAATGGAAAAGTCTCTAGATTATGTTAGCAGGTCCCTAAACACAACCCTCAACTCCCACAGTGATGGCTTGCTAGGCCAAAGGCAATTCTGATTGCTCTGCTAGTAATGTCTAGGTGACAAAAACTATCTAGACACTTAAGGGATGTCTACACTAAACTACAGCCCTTATATACATCTCCCCATGGTCTGTGCACAGATGGCATGCAGCTAAAGTCCCTCAAGCCAGGATCAATGCGCAGAAGCCAAGTCTGCACCCATCATACCATCTCAGGAGAATTCCTCCCACACCAACACACCATCCTTCCATATACAGCCATGCTATTGTTCTGCATTCTCAGCCAACTCCCACATGTGCCAGTACCAAGTCATCAGTACTTCTCAGCATTCCCATGTCACCCCTCAGGTGCATCTAGACCTGTGTTCCAGTTGCAGTCTAGGCCCATCATCGGGCCATCATCCTAGTCGGCACTTGGTATATCCCATAACTGATGCTGACCTAACCACCTTCCATATATGGGCTGCAGTGTTCACATAGGCATCCTATAGTGAAGTCTCATTGTCCAGCCCTCATACCTAAATGTTTGAGTCCAATGAAATAGATAAAAAGAAAAAGAAAATATATCCCAACTCTCCAGACTTGTATCTTCATATATGTCATTGATGTTGTTACTGTGAAAATTGTATAGGATGAGTTATGCTCATAACATCTTGGGGGGAGGGCAGGAGGCAACTGCTGCATAAGAGGGGCCTAGGACCCTAGTCAGTCCTGGATGAAAAGGCATGTGCATGCAGGGTGCCAGCTGTGGGTGCCAGGGTGGCCAGATGGAACCAAGGGAGACTGGGGGATCCCACTTGAGAAGGGGTGACCAGGGGAGGGCCCATGATACCTCCCAGGGTCAATGGAGGAGTAGTTGAGGGCTGGGGGGGGAAATCCCATGTCCCCACCTGTTGAAATGGCATGGAAGGTGATAGGACCATGCTGGGAACCCCTGTAGCCACAGGGGTAAAAGAGGGAGAAGGCATTAGCTGTGCACAGGTGAAATGTTCACTAAGTAGGGTAAACACTGTCCACAGTTGAATCATGCCCTTTAGGGGTGTGTGTTCAGTCCTTGCCAGGACTTGCTGAACTAGGTCTAGAACCATATAACAATCAGTTGCCAGTGCATCTGGGTCAACTAAATCATCATCCAAATAATCAGCTCCATGCTCTTCCTTGTAGGCAGCAGTGAGCCAGGCAATCTCATCCATGGGATCATCCAAAGGAGGCATTGGGTCAATGTAGGTGTCTGCAAGTCCTGAAGAAGAGCCAGCAGTATCTTCTGGCCACAGGACTCCTGCACATTCCAGGGCTTTCAGCAACCTTGGGGTTACATTACATCCCAAGGCCACTTGTTCCCTGGCCATTTGCAGGTAGCCCACAGCCTTCTGACAGAGCTGATCTGCTTCTTCCATTTCTTGCACCAGCAAGAGAGGAGGAAAAGCAGGGGAGGGCGAGGCAGAGCCCCGACCTCGACCATGACCTGGGGCCATGGCAGCAAGTCCAAAACGAGAAGGTGGTGGTACAAGATCAAAGGACGATGGTGTGACATATTTTCATGTTGCATAGATCTCATCTTGCATAAGGTTAGAGCCAGTCCCAAGATCATGCAGTATGAGAAAGTCGACTGTAGTTATGCTGATGTCTCTGGTGATACACTTGCTCAATGGTGCAATGTCCCACATTCCCAACTGCCCAATGGGGAATGTGCCTAGGGAGTGGTGAGCAGGGAAAAAGACGATGACGAGCTCCCGGACTCGTCTGCTTGACTGGTGCATATGCAGTGTGGAGGCCGTGCCAGGTGCACTGGCCGCCGCCAAAGATTCAAACACTACCTCACTCGTTTGACTACACTCGCCGTCGACAAACAGTCCAATTTTCTGGAAAACAGTAAGATACACATGCAGGAAAGTATTCACACTACCACAACCTAACTAGCATTACATCGGGTTTCAGTATTACTATTATGCATCAGGTGACCATTGCCATTCTTCGTTCGACAAACCGTAGTCCGACATCCAAGCAATATGAGATCGATCTGACAAGCGTTCAAGAGGCCGCATGTGCTTTTTCGTGCTATGATCTTCGGCAATCGATGTCATGACGATGCTAAGCAGGGTCGCAAACTCTTTTGCAATTTTTGCTGTGCGCAAGATGCCATACTCATCCGGAGAGATACCACGAACCGAGATCGAGTATCGATTGTAGGAATCAACAGCAAGTCGTGCATCGTTAACCTCTTTCCTTAACCCTTGGACGGCATCCTTCTCGGTGTTAGTTTTAAGGTTCTTTGCAGCTGCATCCCATGCCTCATGAAGGGTTCGGAATGCACCGTCAACAAGGGGTCCGGATGCCAAGTACTTTATCTTCGTGCCATTTTCTTTGAAGCATTGTTCGCAACCAAGTTCCATGAGTATGGCTAGGTAGGGAAGAGGTTTGTCAAGATCACGGACAACACCAATTGGACGTATTGCAAGTTCGGCGTTCCCGTCTCCGGCAATTTTAAACTTGACCTGTACCGCAATTGAGGAGAGTAGGGAGGGATCAAATATTGAATCCGGGTCGACGGAACCATGATATACAACAAGTAGAAGGTCGATACTTTCTTGGGAAAAGCAACACTGAAGCCCTGCGCCACGAGCCCACAGGTTCGCAAGCAGTTGCCTGCGTGCGCACAAATTAGCGTGTCCACGCAAAGTGTTTGCCATGTCATACTTACTCGTTTCCCTCAGGGAGGGAGTCCCGGGTGTTGATCCAATGTGTAAAATTCACATACGCATTGCCAAAGGCTTTCTCAAACTTCTGTCTAGCGGAAGGGCCGAATATGTCTTTTCCGAAAAGTGTATCAAGGAAATGCATCAGAGGGACAGGCTTCAAGAAATTCCGACCATCACGTGAAGAATGAAGTGGGGCAGCGAAGTCGCGGGCAATGAGGAGAAGTATACGCGCACCAAGCTCACCCAAAATGCCCTTCTCGATGAGTCCCGCGCCGCATAGTTCTTTGCTCAAGGTGTTCAAAACGTGCCGTAGACGGTCCGGTTCTTGAGTGTTATATAATATGTCAATACTGCCCATCACGAGGATGGGCTCTGAAGGCGAGTGCGTGTAGAATGTGTCGGAATGAGGTGAGAAGCCGGTGAGAAGTCTCATGTGATGCGCAACACTGCGATCCGCAAGTTCTATAGCTTCTGAAGCAGCCATGACTGGATCTAGACAGAGACGCTGTGAGAGTACAGCAAAGACATGGTCCCTATCCGTGGCCTTGAAACGCTCCCCATTTCGAAGTTTGGAGGAGGCGAAATTGATCATCTCGCCCGCCATTTCTTCAGGCAGATGTGCACTCCAGCTGGTAACGAAATGAGCGACCGTGGTTTACTGGCGAGATCTACGTACATTGGCCTTCCATATTGGGAGAGAAACTCGATGGTTTCCATATCACCCATACGTACGCTTACTGCCCTGCTCTTGGCTATCGCTCGCTGGTCAAAGCCAAGATCGATATAGGGTGTTGATAATCGAGTCACCTCCTGCTTGAGTCGGTAAGAAAGCACTATTGCTTCACTCAGACATGTACAAGCAAGCGAAGCGGAAGACTGACTCTTGCGGCGAGGAGGAGCATAATAGGAGATGCTCGATTTCGTTCCCATGAGGGTGTACCACATTTTTGTTAACAGTGGCTGATGCTGCACAATACGTAGAAAGATCTGGCACAAGTGCGGACCCAATTCGTGTGCTTCGTCGAAGTACATTACACTTATCCTTTTCTCGGGAAGGACACGAGAAAGAAATTCCATCAGTTTCCTGGTGGCCTCTTCAGCGTCGAGCTGGTAACACTTGCGAGACAGGTGAAAAGTTGAAACGTTGCTTGGTGCATCGCCGTTCTCCCCTCTGGAGGGGCACTTTTGGCCGATTTCCACCTTCAATCTCATCTGCTAATATGCTAAGAGCACTCAGCCGAAAGAAAATGAAACAACTGACTGAGTCTGCTCGTTGGACCACCTTTGTAAAAAACGCTTCTCGGCGATCACGCACCCCAGTTGGCTCCATAAGCCCATGCCAATACTGGAGTAATTGCAGTCCATTGCGCCCCTCGTTGTGTGCTTCCTGTAACGTTTCAAGCATCGTTTGATGTGCAGCGGCAAGGAAGCTAGCAATGGCAACATGCGCAGTGCGGCTCAGGTCGTTATCTGTAGGCAACGCGGAAAAGAAGTTCACAACGGGCTTGTCCCCAGGTGGATGGCCCGGATCAGTAGACTCGCGAAGGCAGATCGGAAGCGTGAATATCTGTTTACCAACCTAGCGGATATTTGTACCGTACCATTGCCAACCGAAACATGTACACACCTCTGTTAACGTGCGTGATTTGCCTGTTCCAGAACTTTGAACCACGGAGATGGCTTTAGCATAGAGAGGTAGCTGCTCGTTCGTTTGCTGCCCAATATCAGTCTGTTCGAGATGCTTGATGAACTTTGTGGCAAAATCTCCAATGAAGTTTCGCCTGTATGCTTTGCCGAGTCCTTTAAGAAATGAGTCAACGGTCAAGCAGGTTAACTGAGCAACCGTACTTTCATTCGTGTAGCCACTACAAGTGTATGGCGCGTAAGTATAAAAGGAACAACAAAGAGAAACAAAGCTTGCGTGTTCTCCATCTGTTCAGCTCGAGATAGATTTGCAGCTGATTTCCGAAGTTTCGCTGTGCCAGTACCGCATTGCATTGTCTTCGGAACAGAGCAAGAGGCACATACGATGCTTAATTAGGCCCACCCATTCTCCTTTCTGTACTATGTTCTTCAATTCCTCGACCTCGTCGTCATTCAAGCCCTCTACAAGCTTTTCAATAATCTCGAAACTTGAAAGGTCAATAAGGTGCTTTTTCAGGGCTGTCTGCGACGACACTGTGGACCAGTAATGTACAAGAACCGAGAATAACACGCCTTGCAGCCCTTCTTTGTTACTTCCAGCGCTGATTAAGCGACTCGACCAACGCCAGCGCTCTGAGGCTCGTGTCATCATCTTCTTGAACTTGTCGAGTGAGGAAGAAAACGTGGAAGAAGATTGAGAAAGAAAAATAGGAGGGAGAAGGGTCTTGGGGACATCGTCGACATCCATGGAATTATCGTCCGACATCCTTGTAGCTCAGACTCTTTCCCCTTTGGCCGATCGTACTAATAACACACCCATGGTCCAAACATAAGTACACAAACATCATTGCTTTTTTTTTTTTTTTTTTTTTTTCGCATAGAAATGTACTTGTATTTCTACCCAGTAGCGTACAACGCTAAGTAATTACCGGTATCGTAAGATCCGCAAAATGTGAGGGAACTACGCCCTGATAATACGTACAACGTATTGCTAAAAGGATTCTTGTATGGTAGATGTGTCTACCCAGGTATCTCGTGACGACAGCAGCCTATTCGGATTAACCCCCATCTAAGGTCCAAAAGAAAAACTCACTGCCGGTGCTTAAGCAACGATGAAAGCGAAACCTGCAGCTCTTGACGCGATGCCAAATGGACAGAGGGTTTTCGAGGCAGTACCCACAAATGCAGCTAAAACAAGGTGAGGGTTTCTCGAGGCGAGTACCCACAAACGTGGCCTATCTGAAAAAGGGAACCGAATTCGATGTCGAGCACCGATCCGCAGGCTGTACATCCTGCAGTCTTGATCCACAACAATAAGCACCCACTGACACCAGGCCGTACATCCTGCACATGCCAACAGGGTTAGTCTTGAGCACCATCTGACAGTCCTGGGTTACTGCGTGTGCCCAGTTGATTGGTCAAACTGTTGCCTAGATCAAAAAAAAACTTTGAAAAGAGAAGGTGGTGACCCCACCAGCAGGCTGTGCATCCTGCAGTTGGGGTGAATGCTAAAAATGAGAAAACAACCTGGAAGAACAGGGTATATCAACAGATCGATGGAATCAATTAGAACATGTGTCCCAACGAGGGACTTTAAAACTGCTGCTGTCGAAGGAGACAAATGAATGGACAACCAAGGTGAAGGTCTATGTGATGTTAGAACCAGCCATTGGGGATGGAAGGGCTGGATGCTGAAGCTAATGGGAGGATGATGAGAGTCGGAGTCAAAGGAGCACCTGAACATCATTGCTTCTGATCAGGTTGATTACTACTAGCCGAGACTAGCTTCTCCATTTGAATTTGACCTCTCTGTTATGAGCATAACTCATTCCCTATCATTTTCACAGTAACAACATTGATGACACTTATGAAGATATGGACTCTGGGAGATAGGATATATTTTTCTTTTCTTTTTCTCTTTTTATCTGGACTGAAACATATAGATACAAAGGCTGGATGACAAGACTTCACTATAGGATGCCTATGTGAGCACTGCAGCCCTTATTAGTGTTGCCAACAGCTCGGCTCTAAGCCGCAAGCCAGCTGAGCTGAGCTGAACCAGAGCCGAGCGGAAGCCAGCCATTTGGCTTCGGCTAAGCATGGCTTAGTTCTAATTTTAGAGTGGCTGGGAGCTAGTGTGGGGCGGCTAAGCCGCCTTATCCCTGTGCTCCCACGTCGAGTCTCTACCTCCTCTCCTGTCCTCCTCCACCACCAGCTCGGTCCTCTCACCCTGTCTGCTCCCACCACTAGCTCAGTCCCCAGGCTCTCTGCTTGCCACCATCAACAGCATCCTCAACCACCATCCTTACCCTTGCTTGCACCCCAAGTTGCCCTTGCCCTGCCCCTGCCTCCACCCATGCTCTGTGTGAGCACTGACGAAATCTCAGATGTGTGTAGGGCAAATGACTATGTTGTAAATACCTGATGAAATCTATGGTACAGTAAGTACACTGTGTCACGGTATAGGAAATATCTCACCTCAGACATGCATAGGGCAAACAACTGAGGTACGTGCTACATTGATGGCATATTTATATGTACAGTGACTCACAAAACTGAGTCAATGTTTGGCACATTTTGATTATTTGTATGATATCTTTAAACCTAAAACAAATATAAACAAACTGTTGGTATATGAAAAAGATTATATGACCAGGGCTATGTGACAAACCAGGAATTATGTAATTCTGATCAGAAACCATGCAGATATATACAATTTAAATCAGGAACTCATTGACTCAGTTTTGTGAGGGGGGTATCAGAATATCAGAATCTGATGCTCCACCAATTATATAGCTGGCAACCCTTGATAGATGGTTACTATAGGGATGTTTTCTTTCATGGGAACCCAAATTGAGCTATTTAATCAAGGCTAACATTCTCAGACCTTCACAATTCTCCAATGCATCCCACCTGTTCTGCTCAGAAAGAAAACATCCTCTCTCTGGCCAATAATGGCTATTCCACTCGCAATATTGCCTCCAGGCTCAATATCAACCAATCCTCAGTATCCAGGACACTTAGGAATTTCCATCCTAACCTGCATCACTCCTCTGGGGGTTGTCCTTCCAAGCTCTCATCCACCTCTCAGAGAGCCATCATCACCCAAATCAGAACTGGCAAGGCATCCAATGCTGTCCAGGCCACAAATTACATCAATATCATCATCCCCAATCCAGTCTCCTCAGAAACAGTCAGAAGGGTCCTCAGGAAAAATTCATTCAAGGCTGTGGTGAAGAAGAAAAAGCCCTTGCTTAGTGCAAGGCATAGACAAAGGAGGTTGGCCTTTGCTTTGAAGCACAGGGAATGGACTGTGGAGGACTGGAAGAGGGTTATTTGGTCAGATGAGACTAAAATCAACAGGTTGGCATCAGATGGGAGGCAGTGGGTTTGGAAACAGAAGGGGGGAGGAGAGAGGTGCAGGTAACAGTCAAATATGGGGGTGGAAACATCATGGTATGGGGGTGTATGGGGTGGAATGGTGTGGGACATCTTGCAAGGGTTGAGGGAAGGATGAATGCTGACCAGTATGTGACCATTTTGGAGGACCACATGCTACCTAGCCTGGAGGAGAGTGGGATTCCTGAAGAGGAGGTCATCTTTCAGCAAGACAATGACCCCAAGCACACCTCAAAAAAGGCCAAGAAGTGGATGGAAGACAACAATATCACTCTTCTGGACTGGCCTGCACAATTTCCAGATATCAGTCCTATTGAACATCAATGGGTTCACCTCAAGAGGGAGTGTGCCAAGTACCCAACACCACCAAAGGGGGTTTTGGAGATCTGGGAAAGAGTGGCAGAAGTGTGGAATGAAATACAACCTGAAGCATGCCAGAACTTGATTGAAAGCATGCCTAGAAGGCTGGAAGCAGTGATTAAGGCAAAAGGAGGTCATACCAAGCACTAGAATTGTATTCTTGATACCCCCCCACAAAACTGAGTCAATGAGTTCCTGATTTAAATTGAATATATCTCCATGGTTTCCGATCAGAATTACATAATTCTTTGTTTGTCACATAGCCCTGATTATATAATCTTTTTTATACACCAACAGCTTGTTTATATTTGTTTTAGTTTTAAAGATATCATACAAATAATTAAAATGTGCCAAACATTGACTCAGTTTTGTGAGTCACTGTACATAGTGCTATGGGATATACAAAATAGGTGGGCATGGGCCCAGTGATGGACAATGGCTCGACGACAAGGAAACATAGCGAGTATGGTATAAAAATGTAGTGACGTATCTGAAACACCTACAAGTACAATAGAACAACATGTGCATGATGATGTGTGTGACGGCAGACCCTGGTGAGCAGTCCAGTGATGAGGGAGTGGCTGCACTAGTGTTGGGTGACTCGGATTCCCGGTGCGCTTGCTCCAAAACTCCAGCCACTTGCACCTGGCCACTTGCACTCTGGCTGCTCATGCTCTGGCTGCTCCCACTCTGGCTGCTTGCACTCTGGCTGCTCCCACTCTGGCTGCTTGCGCTCTGGCTGCTCCCTCTCTGGCTGCTCATGCTCTGGCTGCTTGCACTCTGGCTGCTCGTGCTCTGGCTGCTCCCACTCTGGCTGCTCGCCACCACCACCACCACCACCCTCAGCTTGGTTGTGCTGCCCATCTGCTTCCACCACCCATTGCCTTATTTGTTTATCTCAGGCAAAGTGCCATTACCATATTTAGCTGTCTCAGACAATGTAGCACCATTTAATTTAGATGCATGTACCATAACAGCTTAAGAGTAGGGCTGGTGTACAGCTCTGTTCCTGTCCTTTTCCTTACTTACTGTCACTATGCCTCCTCGTCAGGCTCCAAGAAAGGCTGGAAAATCAGTGGCAAAAGATACTACTGGTATTGGTTCAATCTATAAGGCTCTGTACTCTGTAATCAATGTCACATTGCGATATATCTAGAGCAATTTGATGCCCATGCATCATCTGCATCCTCTGCAGTGCAAAACACACCTACTACTCCAGGTGAATATTATTACTGTTCTTTGTTTTGCATATTTCTGATATGGTGCACAAAGATAAGCTGCCTGCTTCTCAGCAGGCTCCTTTTGTTGAATTCAATGGTAAGCAGTATCTCAAGCTGGGGATCACAATACTACTTACCACCAATTACTGATAAATTTGACTTTCAAATCCAATTAATTGCAACAGAAGAAGTTGAGGTATTTGATGGTAGGGAACAGGGCAATGATGGAGATGGAATAGTCCACAGTAAGTGCCACTGGACAGTTTACAGAGCAACTAAAGTCAAGTTAAAAGGGAGAATTCCTAAACCATCAAAGCATGCTCTTGGAGTAAGTGTTTGGTGCAAAACTTAAATTGATTCTATCAAACTGAAATTTTCAGGTTGACCCCTTGGAACCAATGACTCCCATTCCCGCCAGGAAGAGAAAGGCTGTTCCAACAACACCTGCTCAGGTGTTGTTTACACCATGTAGACCAGATGAACTAGATGGATTTGAATCTGGTGATGAGGATATTTCACCATCTAAGCTAGCCTCTCAGGCAGAGGAGCTTTCCATGGATCCCTCTGCAGAGCCAGGCAAGAGAAGGGCATCAAGAGTAGCAAGAGATGTCTGGGAAGTTTTTGAGAAGACTGGAAGTGGAACAGGTGCAATGAGCACTTGCAAGTTATGTATGTGAATGTTATCATGATTTGGACTTGTTCTCATGATTAACTTTGTTTCTCGGTACTGCTTGTGCAGCTGATCAGGATCATCCAGTTGCCAAATTTTGTGGTTCAACTAGTGTTTACAACCTCAGGAATCATTTAGTCAGGGTGCACTTGGAAGAGTGGAGCAAGCTATGTGATGATAAGAATATCCCCATCACTAATCCTGCAGCATTGCAGGAAATTAGGAAGTTTAAGGGACAAGATGATGATGATAAGGAGGGTAGTCAGCTTCTTTCATATTCTAAGAAGGCATTTTACAATGCCTGTAAGTAATAATGTTTATAATGCCTTGCAGCCTTTCTGATTGTGAAAGGCCATGAACATTGTGGAATCTCCAAGGCTCAAGAAGATATTTTTGCTCCTTAGGAAGGAGCTGAGGGAGTCTGATATCCCTGGAAGAAGTACTATTTGAAACCATATCATGAACAACTGTTCAGATCACCTTAAAACTCTAGAAGATGATATGAGGGCAAGTTTGGAATTGTTAACACCCTAATTTGGCTAACTATTTAGAAGAGATCAGTGGGGGGGGCCCCCTCCACCACTGATACATGGTCAGATCCAAACTTGACCTCCTTTATGGCCATAACTGCACATTGGGTTGAGGGTATTGAAGTTAAGACAATGGCAGGGACCCAGAGGAAGTTGGAATTGAGGGCTGACCTTATTGGTTTCCGCAGAATCCCAGGTAGGCACACTGGCAAGCTCCTTGCCCAGTGTTTTCTCTTTATCCTTGACAGATTGAAGATAACCCAAAAGGTATGGGCTCCAAGTTCAAATTGTACTTCTTGCTCATTCATATGTTGATAGATTGGTTGGGTAACTTGTGATAATGCAAGCAATAATGATACTATGATGACTTCACTCCAGTATACACTTCACAGGAGGGGGATTAAATTTGATGCTATTAAAAACAGGATTAGGTATGATTTTTCACTGTGCTGATGCTCTTATTTAAATTTTTCTAGATGTTTCCCTCACATTGTCAACTTGGCCTGCAAGTCAGCTTTGGGTGCTATAACTGACATGAAATATATTGAGGGAGAGGCAGAATATGTACCAGGGTTTGGTTCAAGGGACTGTATTGCAACAGTCTGCTCACTCATCAATGCAGTAATTCATCCCTATCAAATTTACACCTATTACTGATTGGACCATTCAGATTTGTAACAGCAATGTGAAAAAGCAGAGATTTTCACAATATGTGCTGGAATCCTTCAAACAGGACTATCAGCTTATTCAAGATGTCTCAACAAGATGGTCTTCAACCCTCCTGATGATTGAGAGGGTCTTGAAATTGAAAGAGGTAGGTCTGAGAATAATATAACTAAGCTTTCATTAAGATTGCATAGGCAGTTATTGAAATAACATATGACAATGACTTTCCTGACTTAGAGAAGTTCCAAATGAATGAATATGAGTGGGAATTACTGGAGGACTACCAGAAAATTCTTGAGGTATCAGTTTGTGTGTTCAGAAGAATATGTGGCTAATGCAGAATAAAGATCCCTCATGCCTTCCAAGATATACTTGGGACTGTAAAGACTCCTACTCTTCCATACACTATCACATCTTTTTCAGCATTGATTGAGAGATGGACAGAACTGGCAGAAGAGAACTACTCTTGGAAGAATATCATCATCCCAGGCTTGGACAAGTCGGAGAAGTATGAAGGAGAGCTGACAAAAACACTAGCTTGTGTCCTTGCAATGGGTAATCTGCACATTTTGTGTTTTATCATTGAATTGACATAAGTCCTAGTCATTGATCCTGCAAACAAAAGATTATTTTTTAGCATTATCAGAGAATGAGTACAGGTCAGCCAAGGAATTATTTTTGGAAGCAGTAAGCTGGTCATTTTATCCCATTTTAAACTCCATCTCATTTCATGACAGTTAAAGGAATACAAAAGTTCAGGGACCCCACAGACTGAGCCTCAGCCCAAGCCTGCAGCTAAACAATCCAAGCCAACTGCAGCTCAAATATTGCATAGAAAGAAACAGCACTCCATACCTAAGGAAGTGAGTTTGGAAATGGAAGTGGAGCAATACCTAAGTGCTTTTGGTGGTGAGACCAAAGATATCTTGCAATTTTGGCAGGTGCCTAAACTCTACACCTGTGTTATATTATCTGACTTGCATATAGACTCATCAAGGACAATATCCACATATCTTCCAGCTTGCCATGGACATCATACCTATCCAGGCTACAAGTGTGCCATGTGAGAGAGCTTTCTCATCTGGGAAAGAAACCATGGCACCTAGGAGAAGTAGGATTTCCAATTGTCTGATGGAGGCACTTCAAGTCCTTAAGTTCTCAATTCGCAAAGGCCCTGCCCTGAGCTTCACAAAAGGAATGGCTTGGGATGATGAGCTAAGGGAATTTGAGTACATGGGTAGGGTGGCACCATCTGAAGATGCTGAGACATATGGCAGGAATTTACATGTGGAAGAGCTGGATGAAGATGGGCTTGATAGGCTCATTGAGGAAGATATGAAAGCAATGGAGAATGAGTCCAAAGAAGTTAAGGATAATATGGAGGATTGATGATATAACTTGTAATTGTATCCCTGTTGAAGCATAAATTGTAAAATAGTAAAATAGTTTTTCATTCAGGTCACTGATGCCAATACATGTACTATCAACCCTACTACACTTAATCACAGACTACAGTACAACAGAGTCAATACAAAGGATAATGCAAACAAGCATGTCTGCAGAGGGCTGGTTGATGTGGTGTGGGTGGACTGGGGATCAGATGGAAGGGTGGAAGCAGGCACACTCACCTTGTCACATGGCTGGGTCCATGAGCAGCATGGGGTCAGGATTGGGACTGGTAGTGGAGCTTCACAGTAGCATGGGTGGAGTGTAGTGCAGGTGGAAGATAGCAGCAGGCACATTTGATGAGGACATGGGCATGGTAGTGAAGGCAGTAGCACAGATGGAGGATAGGCAGTGGGCACATTTGGTGGGGGCATGAGTGGGCACAGGTCAACAGTAGACGGTGGCATTGGTTGACAGATGGTGGGCACAGGCAGAAGGCAGGTGCATGGCAATGGTTGAGCCTTGAGGGTAGGGATGTGCACAGGTAACCCACAGGTTCCCTAGTGCTCACCCATACCCATACCCGTGAACCCATGTGTTAAAGGCCTACAGGTCAGTGGTTACAGGTACAGGTCATGGGTCACAACACAAATTTACCACTACTACTAGGTTGAAAACCACTGATCACTCGAGAACAACAATGTATCCTGTCAAATGGTTAATGCTCCCAAATAGAGTGATCAAATAGCTTTAAAACGCACCTGGAATCAAGAGAAACGGTTGAGATATGAAGGAGATATGATATTATCTTATTTACCTTGCAGCGTAACAACCATCAGCCAGATTTCGAGAGAACGACAAGATCGCGCATTGAATGGTTGACGCGCCCAAGGGTAAGACTTAAATGGCTTTCTAACGCACCTGGAATGAAGGGAAGCGGTTGAGATATGATTGAGATATGATATCATCTTACTCACCCCTAACCTAACAACCACCAGGTAGATTCTCAGAGAACGACAAGATCGCGCATCGGACGGTCGATGTGCCCAAGGGTAAGACTTAAATGGCTTTCTAACGCACCTGGAATAAAGGGAAACGGTTGAGAAATGATTGAGATATGATATCATCTTACTCACCCATAGCCTAACAACCACTGGGTAGATTCTCAGAGAACGACAAAATCGTGCATCGAACTGTTGATGCACCCAAGGGTAAAACTTAAATGGCTTTCTAACGCACCTGGAATGAAGGGAAACGGCTGAGAAACGATTGAGATATGATATCATGACATGTTTTGAGGGTGGGGAGTGCAATCAACAGTAGACGTGGGCACAGTTTTCGTGGTGAAGGCAGAGGGGGTTGGATGGGAGGGTGTGACATAGCTGCCAAACTGGGTCGGCTTAGCCGCCTGGAGCCGGCTCTGAGCCTCTCGCAAGCCGATCAGATCGGCTTCGGCTCCTAGCATTAGCCGAACAATCGGCTTAGGCAAAGCTAAGTAGCCGAAGCCGGGCTTAGTCAGCCGTTGGCAACACTAGCCCTTATTAGGAAGGTGGTTAGGTCAGCATTTATGACTGTCTGTATTGGACAAAATCCACGAAAACAAGTTGTTTCACCCTATTTCATCCTTATTCATGCAGGTTCATGGTGGATGACAGTGAATGACAGTGAATGACCATGGATCACAGTGGATCATGGTGGATCACCGTGATTCACCGTGATTCATCGCACCAACTAGATATTGATTAGATCAATCATTCTATTCATGCTGACTGTTCACAACTGTTCACAGAGCGTGAACATATAATACTTGAAATATACAGCCAGTGATCACGATGAACAACCAATGGATCACGCAATGAACACGCAGGTTCATTGTGATCCATGGAAGGTTCTGTTGGATGGATAATGATCTGGAGCGTTGAGTATTGAACTCATAGCTTCATATATTATATCATTATTTATGAATGCTCACTAAATCACAAATATAATCTGATATTTGTACACTGTTGACACTTTTATAGTGTTTGACAGATATTATAGAGTTTCATCCCAGGAACAGTATGAAACAACAGCGTGTGAGAACATGATGCATGAAACATGCTTCACATGTCAAGTATTGACAGATTGCTGTAGAACGCGCAGCAATATGACACCATGCGCAGCAGGTATGGTGCAATGCGCAGCAGGAAGCTGTGCATTACTAGATATAGGTATATTAGATGTAGTTACATGTGATTTCTGTAACTGTATATAAGCAGCACCCTTTGCACTGCTGAAATACATCTCCTGTTCTATTGCATAGTTGAGCCCTAGCTCCTAAGCGTTCTAAACAGTACTCAGTAAGTTCCCTCGCTTACTAAGCCTCGCTCTGTGCTGCCGTTGCTCGTTTCAACAGGTTCACTGTACCTGGCATCATATCTACACTCATGTTCACTCTTGTTCATGCCCTATCTCGTGCCATCTCCCTCGTTGCCCTCCTACCCGGCCTCCTGCTGCATGTACATCTCTGACACACCCAGTGTCATGTCACACTCTCGCATTGAGCCCTCCAGCTCCATTGTCTCGCTCCAACACTCCCCCTCAACCATGGGAGTTTCAAGAAATGCACATGAAATGGTCATCTTGAGAAACCACGCCACCACAGAGAAAGGGACGACTCTTGTCCCCCATTCACTGGTCTCCAACTGACCGTCAAAAAACAATTCCTTTGAACCCATCAACATGACCTCTTGACAAGGGGGTAGGTGTGAGGGCAAGAGCAAGTGGGCTGGGACGAGGGTGAGGGAGGGCGCAGTTGACGATGGTGAGGACCAGGGCAAGTGGGCGGGACAAGGGCGAAATGCAGGCAGGGCAAAAGGGAATGGCAGCCTCAGAGGGGGTTGTGGTTGGAGAGGGTATCAGAAGTAGATGAAGTTGTAGGGGATAGGTCTTACATTCAGGTTGGCCGCAGTGAGAGCTGGCGAGTGGTGGTAAGGAGACTCATGTTGAGTCTCCTGTACCAGATGCGAGGGAGCACATAACAACTCCCATGAAAATTTTGATGCAGTAATGGCTGTTGATGCGCGTGAATGAGAATGCATTGGTGAAGATTTGAAATGCGTTGGTGCAGTAGGCCTTGAAGACAGTCCAAATGCGAAAGTCATCAGCTCTAGCTGGGTGAGTGACTAAAGGACGCAGCAATGCGGTGAGCGAATGGGAAACGGAGAGGGTGACTAAGAGAGAGAGCGAGAGGGCTTAGATTGAGCCAGCATGTGTTTCTGGCAGCCCATTTTGTTATTGTGTCTCTGTAGGCCATCTGGTCTGGAATCTGCATCCTAAAAATAGACACATACTGATGACGCGATCAATAATTGATCAACAGATATTTCCCAAAATGTCAATGATACACAGAATTCCCCGTATGCCATACGGTTTTTGATTCGCACGTGCTCTGCCAGCCAGCTCGTTTGTCACTTATGAGCTGCGTCTTGACCATGCACAGCCACTCACCTCCCACAGGCCTTATGCTGCGACTTGGAAGAGGCACGTCCCAGAGCATCGTTACAAACCTGGTGCATCGTATCTTTGGTAATTTGATGTACTATTGACATTGTATTAGTGAGAAGACACGCACCTGGCTTAGTCAATGCTGCAGCTTAGGGTGCCATCAGCCCCATTCAACTTGACACGCACCTTCAGTACAATTCAAAGTCCTGAAATGGAAGACATACTGCTGTTCAGTCTTCGGAAGTCCCCATTGAAGAGGACTGAGGAAGTGAATGTAACTGCTGGCATATGAAAGGCCATCTCTAAGCTCGCAGATGAAATTGAGGTGGGGTTTCCTGATTGTATGGTGGCATGGGTTGTCATGTAAGTCGAATTTCGTCATGAGGACCCCATAATCAATCCTCTAGGGGTTGTCTACACACCTTGCGCTCATGCGATGAGCCCCACTGGACAGTCCGAGGCTTTGCTAAGGGACGTGCCCACTATACATTACACATGTTCAAGAACGGCAGCACCAAGTGAGGGAAATGGGTTGGGGGGAAATGGGTCAATGAGATCCTTGATGTCAATCAGCTGTGTTACCCACTGGAAGACCGTTTGATTTTTTGGGTTTATTAGATATTCGGTAGTGACATATTGGATCTGTTAGTTTTGGAGATATTTTCATTTTATCCATTGAATTTCTTGAGGGATCACTACTATCTATTGGGATCGGTGGGGCAGTGGGTGGCACAAAGAGAGCAGAGGGCTCTCTACAGAGAGGGTGGGTGGCGAGCAGATGGTGGTGAGTTATTTTTAGTAGGTGTTGGAAAGATGTACAGCCACTTACATATATATAGCTGATGTCTCTTGGCGATCGTAGTCCGGCAGACTGCCGCTTGATATATAGCATCAGCTTCTATGCTCAATTCATCATAAAATTGCTGAAAATAAAGTGTCTTTCCAATGGCACGATCTCCAGCTGCATCCACATACTTCAACATCAACATGCATTAACGACGCTGATCAACCCCCATCAGTTTCTAGCCGTATGGTGTGATGGTGTTAGGCCATCCACTTGGATATTCTTTGGCCATGTGTATCTGATGCCTTTCTTGAGGGTTTGAAAACGTATACTGTCATATGTTTTTTTTAGAAGGAATCAGAGAAATATGGTGTGACAACATTAGGCCATCCACTTGGATATTCTTCGGCCATGTGTCTATCTGATGCCTTTCTTGAGCGTTTGAAAACATATACCATCATATATATATTTTTAGAAGGAACTAGAGAAATGTACAGTCACTTACTTATATATGTAGCATCTGTGTCATATCCTGGCCTACACTGGACACTTCCGCATTGATCAGCTTGAGAATTGTAACTGTCTGTTGTAGGCTCCCAGCGTGCTTTCGGAAAAGAATAGCTATGGACTTACATGAATTGACATCATCAGTGATCTCATTCCCTTCAACAACATTGCCATTTTGTTTGTCACTATGCAATTACATTTAAATCTTTAGCCCTACCTTGGATCACATAGCACTAAATAGGTACCATTGATGACAAACTGTGATGCCCCTTTATGGCCCTGGTGAACTAATGGAAAGAATCCTGCCTCTGGCTTGCATGTCTTGAATACGTCACCTACATGTACACCACTCAGTGGAACCACAAACTGGCCTCGTGAAGACAGATGTTCCGGGAAGAGATATTTGCTTGGTATATTCAAATCCCGTTGATCATGGTTAACCGTAATTGCATCGGGAGAGTCTCCCGACAGGATCAGGACCTTTTCCCCTTCCAAGAACCCCTTGCAGAATCCACTGTCCAGAATGAATGGTCAGGCTTGGTATTGCAGATGCGGGCCCACATTCTCTTCGTAATTAACCCATCTTTCAACATCCAAGAAGCAGGGTAAGCTATTGCAAGAATGTCACATGTATTAGCCATGGATGACTTACGAAGAAATGAACTCACTTCGCCCATCATATGATATATTTACTTCAACTTCAACTTCAGGCTCTAATGGCATAGGAGTCGCTGGGCGCTGCTGGGGCAGTGGTGTTATGATTCAAGGTTGATAAATATGAGTGTCTGCCTGACGCAACCCTACATGATACATCTGTATGTCTTGACCAGTTGATTCCCTGTAATGCACTGAGCCTGTACCAGCACATGCTGAAGGAACGACTCACCTTGATAACAAAAAATTGACATGGATATCAACTGTTCGAGATCCTGACTGTAATTCTACACGTAGAACTTGCCCACCCAAGTGTTCCTGGACCCTGCCAAACAGGCCTTTGTCGTGATGTTGACCACATATGACTACCTCTGTATTGACAAGCTCTCTGTAATGATCATATGAGCTCCAAAGCCTTGATTCCTCCTGTTTCTCCGGTAGCACAGGAGCCGGTGTAGCCCCAGGCAAAGTTTTGTCTGCTTCTAACAACCAAGGCGGTACTTTGAACTGTAATGCCTATTCAAGAAAAGATCCCAAAGAACATGACATATAGCATACCCTTTCATTTGATTGGTGCTCAATTACCCCTATGCTCACCACACCTACTTGAACCACCCTACCCTTTTTTCCATAGAACAACGATATAGGGCATATAACACCCACTGTATCATTTATATGCAGGACACGAGTGCTTGACCATTCACGGCCACCACAAGGACACAGTTGCCAAGACTTCACAACAAACTGTCTCACAATTAAGATTAAAGCCTGGAAGAGTCTGCTATAATTCCATACCTCCTCTTCCTTTGTCCAACCCAATACAGTAACTCGATCATTCTCAACACATAGCACCCACCCCTCCTTCTTGCTTTCTGGCGATGATGCTGCACACACCTTTACCTCATCTCCCACTTCATAGAACCTTCTGACATCTTGTATGTCTACTGTAATCTCCTCCCGCATCCCCTCCTCACTCATGACCACTTCATTAAAACTGATATCCATCACAACACCTCAAATGATACCTGATTGGACGATCACCTCAACTTTATGGTCGATTTCCAACGATGCCCCCACATAGTATTCATATGTCCATCGGAGAAACTTGGGCAAAGGCAATGGGAAATCAAGTTGCTGGGTGCCAATCGCCATCCCTTCGCAAAATGTATTGAGCTCCTTCAAGCTCGGCTGCAGGTCATCGATCTCCAGCACACCAATTGGTACCAAGGCAATCGCAAAAGGTAGCCGGAACATATTTTTATGTCACCTGTCAACAAACTGGTACACCCCAGGAGCTGACGTTTGGAGCGGATAGCAGTGATCTGGAAACCAATACGAATCCTTATTGAAAGTGTGAAGTGCATCTAAGTTGGGCTCCTGGTGACTGATCAGATCCGGGTGTACTAGACGAGGTAGGTGTAAGGTTTTGATTACTACTTTCTCTTCCGGGTTAGTCCTCGATGCCATGGCAAAGAGATAGGGCATCCAAGGAACTAGACAGACTTCAACCATAGGCCAGATTTGTGTGTCACACACAAATGCAAGGTCTCCAGCATAGTGGCGTATGTGTGGTGCCACATTCTTCTGCTCCAGTACCGAAGCCTTACGAAGTCGAACCCAACAGGGGGCTTTTATATGCTGTGGTCTTGGCCGCCAGTTAATCCATTCGAGCCTCTCTTCAACCAGTACAAACCAAATGTCCAATGGATGATAAATGGTGGACAAGTTAATGCATAGTTTCTCTACATCTTCATGCCAGTTTGATTCAACCAATAACCAAGAATGCGATTTTGCCGGATAAACGACAGATGCAGCATATCGGGGACGGACATGGAGGCGATCACAGAAGAGGTCAAAACTCTCTAATTCATGCCCTTCCTTAAGAGAGGTGTTCACCAACATTTGCGAAGAGAATGAGTTCACGTACATGAACCCGAACACGCCACATGCTGATATCTGCATCATTGGGTAGGTGCGACGTGGTCTCTATAATTCCCTCAACAGTTTCATCGTCAATTTGCCCATCCAAATCCCTTGCTTGATCCCCATCCTCTTCACGAGTGATTTGATGTGCTTCATAGCGAGTGATGACCGCTTGAAGACGTGATTGGATACATGGTGCCTCAATCACAGATGTTGATGTTATTGTAGTGGATGATACATCAGATGACCTGTGAACCGTTGAATCATCAATAAAATTGTTGGAAGCTGCTCCATAAATCAAGCATTGATATGTTTGGAAAACGAGATTGGGTACTGCGGTCATCTTCGGAGTACTCGCTATCATCATAATCTTCAGCCTCCAAGTCTAAGAAAGTGCTAGTGCCAAGCTTGAAACATTATCCATCAGTGTTTGTTTCTCAATAGCGTAGGTAGTACAGACCTCATCTGTTTGCTGATGCTTGCAGCTGGCTGTGCCTGAATCTTGTATATGTTTGTTCAACTACCAACCAAATGTAGTGCTAGCTGCTTGACGGACCCTCTTCGCTCACCATTATACACAATATCACGTGCTTGTGGCATATCTTCTCGTTTCTGCAAAGAGTCACATCAGACATACCCCACCCAGAAAACATGACCTGAGTACTAGTATAACGGGCCATATTGCTTGACCACAAATGCCTGGTGTTCATGGATTCACTTACATTGAAAGCAGCTACTCTACTACACTACGAGCAAAACACGAATGTACACAATGGGGGAGAAAAGTCTCGCATGAGTTTTGGACTCCAGCTTATAAAGAAGCGCAAAGTTTGTTAGGGTAACAAACAGATTAAAAAGGCAAAAGAAATCCCATAATCTGGCATGATCAAACCACTATTTGGATCCCTAACAATCACATGCAGGCTATATAAGCAAGGTCTGGAAGTTGAATTGGTTTCTTTCACACCATTCCTTTGTTGCCCCCTCCCAAGTTGCTCCCTCATGAGTTGCTACCCCTGCATTTCTCTGCCTTGTCCGTTGAGTAGATACATAAGTAGCCAGCCTTTCCCCCATACCTTAGAGTATCGAAATTAGAATACCAAATGAGACCATATGCAGAGAATGTTCATAACGAAAAATTATATGTTGGCAGTGTTTCCCCCCCTTGGTACAAGTAAAACAGTATGGCATATTCAATAGCTCATGTGCTCATGCATTGCATTTCAGTGTTCACTCGCCATCATGAGCGATTTTAATCACACCATCTAGATTCACTTTGCTTACAACTAGGTATGATATCCTTGAAATTAGTGGATTCACTCATAACCGGATATTATTGGACTCATGATAGCGTCCCAGGTTGGATCTGACATCTGTATTGTACAGATTCCACATTGCTGCGCTTCCCTGTGGATGCAAGTTTGAGATGGCAGCTTCGATGGCATTATCGGGCATATTCCTGTTCTTGGTCACAACGAGCAAGACAAACACAGCATTGCTGGGCTATTCTTGTGTGACAGCACTGACCAAGTGCGTTTCCTTTTCAAGGAAAAAATGTCAACTGATTGTCTTACCAACAGGAATGTACATTTTCTCTCTCCCTCTCTCCTTGATTGGAATGGCTGACGATGTGGGGCTGGAATAGATATGTGGCATGTTGTACGTGCATATGCCCGAGGTCTTCCTGGCACCACAGTGTGGTACAGGCAATGTCCATCTTTGGAACCTGCCATATATGCTGCCCGACAGGAAGATACTTCATTGTGGTACCAGATGTCAGTTCTCCATATGTGGAGAGCAAATGGGTAAAGCTGTGGATATGCTGGCCTGACTAGCACATCGTAATCTTGATGACAAGACTGTTTGAGTAGTGAGCTGGGTAATGGAAGATGATGGATTGGTGGCATGAGTTTGTTGGCCCAAGGGGCCACAGGTGGAAGGGAGCATGACAGTGTGAGCTGTCGAAGTTGCCTGCCAAATGTACTCTAAGATAAGACTCTTTATATGTGCCCTAACTCGTACCTGATCATTTTCAGATGGCAAGGTGGCTGACACTTCTGTTGGTTGTGATTGAGGACATCCTTCAATGCATGTATTAGGCATGGAATTCTCCTCCTGTTGTGCCTGGACCCATCCAGTACTGGATAATTGACACCACGCCCAGCAAGGATGAAGTTCACCCCCCTGTTTGAGGGGGCTGTGTATGTTTTTCATCCTGGGTACTATACAAACTTAAACATGTCTCATGACAGCAAATTATGAAACGCACAAACGAATATGATATGCTTAGCTTTGTCACTGGGGTGAGGGTGAGAAAGTGTCTTCTTGATATATCCAGCAGTAAATTCATATGGTGGGACGGAAACAAGGGAATACATATATCTAGATTTTATGAATTTACCACATTGACATGTTTGCCAGGCAAGTTGATAATATGCATCTGCATTGGGATCAGATACAGGTTGCATTCGGAGATTGAGGAAGTTCATGCATTCGACAATCAGTTCATCAAGTTTACCCCATATTTCTGCGTCATCTGGCTCTGACAACAGGTCTAATTGGACAGATAGCTGCAATTTTTCAAGACATCGGACCAGGCTGCTCAACTCGGTGTCAGTTGGGCGGAAATCCGGAGAAGCTTTGGTCTCTGTCTTACAAGTATGATGCTAATCTATTTGTAAGTCAATTGGCACAGAGCAGTATGGCTATACTGACAACAAATGGCATTATCATGCAGGTGATTGCAACATTTGATGTATTGGCATCTTGGCACTTAGAACTGGATGGCCCTGCTGTGGATTGATGCGACTCCCTTCTTTGCCTGCTTTGAGTCGCAGACTGGAGGCATTGGGCCGTAATAGGCAATTGAGATGCAATGGGTGGAGTAAAGAGTGGGAACTGTGGTATATTCCTGATGGCTGTTAATGGATTCTGATTGGGAAGATAATCATTAGGGCAAGAGTGGACTCCCACAGTCATTGAAGACAAGACATCAATGGGAGGGGTGCTTTGAAAACATAAGTGATCACTTATTGAAACTAATTATTGTTTCTTACATGGGAACAGGCAGGTGAGCCATATATTGCTTGCCACACAAGCAAGACATGTTATATTGTGTGAGTGTAACTATGCTCTGCTATCTGTGTAAGTCAAGTAATATACAATGGTCAGACAATAACTTACATGTGGGTAAAAGCCCCCACACCTGGTGGCAGGGCTAGGACCATGGAGTGTATATCAAACATTCTCAGGAACATCAGACAGACTGGCTTGAAGGAGGTAGTGTTGCAGTATGGGTGGTGACAGCTATCGCAAGCCTCTTCTGGTGACAAGGGCATATCCCTCGCATATGGGAGCTGCATGTTGTCAGTTGGCTAACGATGCTGGCAAGTAGGATTCGCACCTGGCCAAAGGTGGCTGCAGCGCAATGGCAGTGCATCTCTGAACATGAAGAATGGAGGTACAACTTGCACAGTATCTCAAGTGTGCTGATATGAGTCACATTTTGGGGATCCATTGCAGGGGGAGCAGTAGCAGTGAAGGGGGGAAATTTTACGATACTTGGCATGTTGCTTTTTAATACTTGACTTATATTTGTTTCAGAGGGAATGGGATGAATGGGATGAACAGAATGAACAGAATGAATTTCTTCTCCACAATGCAATGTTCATGCCATGTTCACGCTCTACAGTCATTAACACTTATCTACCAATTCTCTTTGTTCACGCCATTCATGGCATTCATGCTGATCATGGTGCCCATGCTGATTCAGTGTTATCATGTGCATTCATTCTTGTTCATTCTTGTTCATTCTTGTTCATTCTTGTTCATGCCTGCTCCACTGTCATCCACTGTGATTCACCATGAACCTGCCTGCTTCATCAGGTTTCAGGATGAACAGCTTGTTTTTGTGGATTTTGTCCAATACGGACCATCATAAGCATTGGCTACAGGATGTACCGAGTGCCAACTGGGACAATGGCCTGATGATGGGCCTAGGCTATGACGGATTCATATGCCTAGATGCACCTGAGGGGCAACATGGGAATACCTGCATGTACCAAGAGACCAGTACTGGGATTCATGGGAATGGTTGATGTGCAAGAACAATAGCATGGCCATATATGGAAGGACAGTGTGTTGGTGTGGGAGGAATACTCCTAGAATGGTTACATGGGTGCAGGCTGGCTGCTGCACATTGATCCCTAAGGTGAGGGACTTTAGCTGCACACCAATTGTGCACAGACCATGGCTAGAGGTATATAAGGGCTGTAGTATAGTGTAGGTAGCCCTTAAGTCTCTAGATAGTTTTTGTCACCTAGACATTACTAGAGGAGCAATCAGAATTGTCTTTGGCCTAACAAGCCATCACTGTGGGAGTTGAGGGTTGTGTTTAGGGACCTCCTAACATAATCTAGAGACTTTCCATTATACCCCATTGGTCTTACAGCACCAAGCATGTCTTGCTCATCGTTGCTCACAGCACCAACAGCCTAGTTTCATATCTGAGAGGTAGTAACTGCGCAGCCCATGACCTCTCCAGGCGACATCAACTATGACACACATACTGTCAACGGGTGTAGAATGAGACGTCCTCAATACACCCATTGGGTCTGTCTACAAAACAGTAACAAATGAGAATACTAGTGTGTTGGGAGAGCATAGGCAGGAGACCACAGATGTGTCCCAAGCATAGTATATTGTTATTGCCAAAAAACTCAGGGAATGAGAGAATCAACCCATTAGTGTTGCATATCAAGGCTGACCTAAAGTTCCTCACACACTCCCTGTACAAGCAGATGCAAAATTTGCTGTGCATCTGATAACTTGGCACAAAGATAGTGAGGCAAATTGCTGGGTGCACACTCTTGAGTAGCTTGTGGACCCACAACATTCAGACAGTAACCCTCTTGTTTCCCAGGAGGCATCATCAACCAGCGCAGATTTTTAGCCAAAGGAGCAGAACTATTGTTGGTGGAGGCCTGAGGTAGTTTGAAGATTTACTACAGCAGAATGATTAAACGAGACACAATGCAGTGCTCGTTCACATACATCCTACCCTATGCCCAGGCAACACTCTTGGAGATCAGGTGCATCTTCGAGGTGGACTGGGTTACCATTGACAATATGGTCCAGATGGGACCTAGAGAATTTATTGGGGATACCATCATCTGCCAATACAACAACCATGTCTGATTATGGTGGAAACACCAGAGAGAAGAGCACAAGAGTGAGCATGCTCAAGCACAGCAAATCCTGCAGCAGGGAGAAGCCAATCAGGAGTTGGAACAAAAGGAAGCCTGGGAGGCTTTACTTATGGAATGAGGGAGGAAGGCAGAGAGAGAATACCAAACCCTCATGGGATTATTGGAAGTCCAATACAAAGGCAACACATCCAACCCAATCTGGCTAGCCCTGGTTTTGTCGAAATACAACCAGTGGCTCATGTTGATTAACAACAACAAGGCTATCTGGAGGTACCAGATAGCAGTGGAGAGATTAAGTCATGTGCACCACGTACAAGAGTTGTACGAGGATGAGGGAATGATGATGAACCACGCAGACTGGAATGTGTGGATGCATGCCATGAATGGCAACATATGGGTGACCTGCTACACTAAATGGAAGCATGAGCAGGAGGAGGAGGAATGCCACAGGGGAATATGTTTTGATCCCCTTCTCATCACAAAGCCACCTGGGGCTATTGTTGCCAGGACACCGGAATGACTTCTCACCAAACCCATTAACAAACTCCGAACAATAGGAATAGACCATTTCCTAAAAGGAGTCGGAGAGGAGTCATGGAATGATCACAAGTCCAGGGTTTTGGGATGGCGAGCTAGCATTAAAGCTGCCCTACCAGGACCAAAAGCTCGAAGTCCAATTGCACCTAACCAGTGGAGAGAGAATGGGTACTGTTATGTGTACCTGTTCAAAGCAGAGTACTATGACAAGTATGACTGGCTGGTGTGGCCAACGCTTCATGAAATTGTTAACTGGGAACCCGAACTAAGGGACAACACAGTGGTCTTTGCCATTCAGGATAGTATCTGACTTGGATGGTGCCATATTATTGAGGAGTCAGCTGTATGTTGAGATGACATCAAGTACACCTGGGACAAACTAGTGGACCTTCACAAGGTCTCTCACTACATGGGGACAGTGCGCTTCAGAGGACAGTCAAAGTCCAAGCGCAGGGCTAAGCAATGTCAGCTTGCCCAAACACCAATTAAAAGGGTCAACCTCTTTACAATGGTCATGGTTGAACAAGCAGTAGCAGAGGCGGCTGGATGAACATACCCAGCAGTGATAGAACCCAAACCAGTTGTGCAACCAGTGTGGTCATACGCAGTGGCAGCACAAGTCATCACTCAAGGAGGTGATGCAGCACATTGGGGTGGTGGAGTGCCAACTACAGCAGATTGGCTCTTGAATGAAGAGTACCTGCAGGGAGCAAATGATGCCCACAAAAAGAGACAGATTGACCAGTGGAGGAGAATCATTGAAAGGGAGGCATGGTTGCCTTACCCTTACCCAAAAATGTCATGGACCAACAGTGATTTGAATCCAGACATACCAGGTTACTGTTACCTAATTTTGATTAAAAAACAGTATTGGGATGAATTCCTGTGGCCAGCATACCTGCAGATACAAGAAATCTGCACCTGGAACAGAAACCTGTGAGAAGACGATGTGACTACCATTATCTGGAAGTTGTATACTCACACAACCACTCTGCACATTGAACAATACAACAGCAATTGCAGAGGCTGGTTCCACATCGAATGTCTCAATAGGGAAGGCATGGGTCACTATAAAATAGGTGCCACACCATTCCGACTCACTGTGGACATGATCACACATGCCTACCATGCTGTTTTAGGATGGAGGGAACATTGGGCAGATACACAGACATTGGAACCTCTAGCCACCACACAGCCAGCTGCAGCAGTCACAGCATGAGATGATGAGATTCATTGGCAAGCAGAGGAACGACAGAGGGCTATAACCAGTGCAGGACTGTTAGGGACGACCTAAACACAACCTTAAGACTCAGAGTGGGGCTTGTTCAGCCAGAGACAAGAAGATGTTTGCTCAAGTAGAAGTGTCTAGGACACAAACTATCTAGAGTCTTAGGGACTTGCTACCTAAGACTACAGCCCTTATATACTACTCTCCTGGTCTGTGCGCAGTCAGCGCGCAGCTAAAGTCCCTCACAATAGAGACAATGCGCAGCAGCTGAGTCTGTGCCCATATGACCATACCTGGAGATCTCCTCCCACACCAACACACTGTCCTTCCATATGAGGCCACACTTATTGTTCTGCGTATTGGCCGATTCCCACATACGCTGGTACCTAGTTGTCAGTACTCCTTGGCATTCCCATGTCGCCCCTCAGGCACTGTGCCGCTCATGATTCCTTTCATAGCGTAGGCCCATCATCGGGCTGTTGTCCCAGTCGGCACTCGGTAAGTCCTTTAACCGATGCTGACCTAACCTCCTTCCATATAAGGGTTGCAGTCCTAATATAGCCAGCTCCTGCAACCATAGTATCGTCTGAGCCCTGTATCTAAATGCTTGAGTGCAAATGGAAAGATAAAAAGATAAGAAAAATATCCTCCGACTTCTCCAGTTCATATCTTCATAAGAGTCATTGATGTCGTTACTGTGAAAAATATACGGGATGAGGTATGCTCATAACAAGGACAGGCTATAGCTTCCATGATCAATGAGTATCAGCAGTCCAATTGAATGGTACCAGGTCCCCTCACAAAGGCAGAAATGCCAGATTACTACCAAGGGGATCCATGAATGGTGGATGGCTGGCTACACCAAATGGAAACCTACTTTATGTTGGCCAGAGAAACAGAACTGCAACAAAAAATCTTGATCTGCCTTTATAAAATTAAAGGAGGAAAAGGAGACAGAGTGGTGGATTGGAGTGGGGTAAAACTCAAAGTGTTCCAGGAAGTGCAGCAGGAGTTTCAGGACAAAATAGACAACAGTGGTTGGAGTGCAGAGCTGGACTGGGCTCAGCTAAATACAGGAGAAGACACTGATGATGGACAAGCTTGGAGGAGATGACTGCTCAACAACCAGTTTCCATTCACAGATTGGACAGACTTTAAGAAACAGATGCACAAGTTCTTTATGTCCATGGAAACAAAGGAGAAAGCAATTGAGGTGCTCCTAGCATTACAGCAGGGGATAATGATAGTCAAAGACTACATTATCAAATTCAACTTGCTCACCTCATTGACAGACTGGAACAACCAGGCCCTCATATTGCAATTCAAAAGTAATCTTAACCCAGCTCTGGGTTGGGAGCTAATTTGATATTGAGGATTACCAGAGGGAGCAACATTACACCAAATCCAGACCAGGGTCATGGAATTGGCACAAGCATTCAGAAAAGCCAATGAGGCATATGGATTCTTGAAGTTCAAAGGGGAATATAAGGAATGAACCCCAGCCAGCAATGGTCATCCACCCCTGATTGCCTCAGGAAGTCAGTTGGACCCAAATGCGATGGACATTGACAAAAGAAAGAAAGGAATCACCTGCTATAACTGTGGTCGATATGACCCCTTGCTCTCTGTCCTACAAAGTATGCCTACTCCAAACGTGGTTTTGAGGTCTTCGTCCCCTCCCTCATTTGTGACAAGATTGATCCTATGGTGCATTGCCTGAAACACACGTCACCATTTGTTCTCAACTCCTCCTTTCACAGGTATATGAATGTTCAATCACGGGCATTGAAGGCCTCGCACATCTTGTACTAGAGAAACTCCACAAGAACATCGCATGTAACAACTTCTTGGTTTCTCGCAGGGAGCTTCGTGGAAGACCCAGCACTATGGATGGTACAGTGTACCTGCAGTATCACAGGAGAAGAAACAAGTACAAAGGCAACCTTAAAGTTGACACGTCAATCATGGCACTCAAAATGAACAATTGTGACGTATCCAGTCTCCATATTCCATATGGCCTGGCCCAGAAGGCAAGCAGGATCGAGAAATCAATATATAAAACAGTGCATTTAAGTTTTCTCAATAATCGTTGAGTTCCCTTTAACATTCAAGACGTCCTTTAGGATCTAGGGACAAATTGTAAGATTTCATCTCAAAAATAGCTGTCATCATACTTCTTGATCCTCAGCCACCTTCAACCCAAGAACAAGAATAGACGATTGCACGGCGTATCCCAGTTTTGCCCAGTGCCAGAATCAATGCTGACAAGTGTGCACTCCAAGCCAAAGAAGACAAACAATACTTTGGTGGGCATGTTTCGTGCGTTATTAGCATTCCCCAGATGAAGGACATCTGTTTGATGGCTCATCTTAGGTTTCTCGAAGAAGATCCTGGCAGACAAATGATGACCAGGAGTTTTAATCTGATCGATGTCGGTGAATGGAGTGCGCAAGTCTATGTCGGACCAACTGAAGTGCTGTTCATCGCTATAACAAACTATGACTGGAAGACGGTGTCTCAGCTCATTGCTGATGGCGTTGACATGAACAGAAGAGACCATGTCAGATGAAAGGCTCTGCATGTCGCCATCCTCGTCAAGGCAGAGGAAATCACATGTGATCTGATTGACGCTGGCATGCAGATGATGTCTAGACTTGTTGACAGCCGAAATTCCCTCCATTTGGCGGCACAGATGGATATGGCTGTTGTTATACATAGGATGATGGAGACAAGCAGGGGGAATAAGGCAAAGGCTGAGAAAGAGGGTAAGGTTGTTTCCGGGGGTGATGAATCAGAGCATTTAGGAGTGCATACCAGGTCATGATTGTCTTCAGAGGACGATTGGACCAGCAAGGACAATGGAGTTATATCTATTGGCACGGATGACAATGCCGAAGAGAGTGAACAGGAAGGCAATGACGGCGATGGCGATGGGGGAGAGGGTGCAGAAGAAGAGGGTTCACCAAGGTAGGTCTTTTTGACAGTCGCCACAGTAGCATTGAATTAATGAATGAGCTGGCAGTCTCTGTCTCCCCTTGCTTGTCATCGCTGTGAAAAACTTACCTGTACTTATCATCACCAAGGAACGACTGTTATCAGCAGCTTCACGTCGGTCGCAGATATGTTTGCAGAACTAGTAATATGGGGTATATATAGATGAGAATGGAGACATTGTACGTGTTAGGATCGATGCCCTTGGTTCGTTATCGAGTCAATAGTGACGACTAGAGTCTTGGTCTAATCCCAGTCACTGGACAAGAATGCTGTTCGACGTCGTGCTAGGCAGCGACGAAGGTAGCTCGAGCGATAGAGAGGATGAGAGCGAGAGCGTTGTTCAGTAAAGGACAATACTCGATTAAGTTGGAACTGAAGTACTACGGTACATGCGGGGGTTTATATACTGCCTAGAGAACAATGAAGAAGTATAAAAGGAAGTGAAACGAGGGGCGGTCCAGGTAGATGAAACAAGTATCAAGGCATAGCGACGAAGTGAAGAAAGGCTAAGTAAGCGTAAGAAAGAAAAGTTGTAACATTACCCCCTCCTTATGCGAGAAGTCACCGACTTCTTAAGGCCATCCTTGAGTTGTCCAGGCATGGTCCGCTCTAGACTCGTACCAGTGGACGATGTTTTCGACGTCCTTTTGTGCAGTATCTATGTGCCATCGTACGGAGTCGAGGGTGACTTTCAATTGATGAAGTTCTCTGAGCGCTAGATCTCGTTCGGCATAGGTCATGGCGTTGGGGTCGGTGGTGAGAGTGAGCCCTACGAGGGCTCCAAGTGGGGCGGAGAGGTCCCGGAGATTGGCCGTAACATACGAGGCTTCCAGAGAGGCGGCGGCGACGAGGGGGTTCGATCTGGGGATAGGTGTGGGGATGACTTCTTCTTCGATGGGTGGCTCCTCGATGAGTTCGGGCGGGTGAACGTGTAGGTCGTTGTCGGCATAGATCGCCGTTTCGGTCTCGATGAAGATTTCGAGGGGTGGTGTGAAGACGTCGAATTCGGGGATTTTCTCGGGACAAGAATAGGCGAGGACGAGGGTGGCGAGGAGGGTGGCGAGGATGAGTCCTCCGATGAGGGCAGAGGGGATGAGAGCAGAGATGAGGGCGACGAGGATGGCGACGAGCGAGAACATTTTTTGTATCTGTGATGTTGGTTGGAAGGCCAGGAAGCAGGAATCTCGTTCTTTTATAGGTTGACTTCGTCGAAATATTCCACGTCCCAGAATGAATCATCTGCGTCCATAGAGAGGATGTCTCGTAAGAGTTGATCGGTCAATGCTTCTGGTCTGGGAGTATTAGGTCGTGTGGGAGGTCTTTCAGCCAAATACGGTTCGTGTAGTGGTCTAGGTGGAATTCGATGTGTAATTGTTCCGTGATCTGTGTGATGAATGATTCCCGTGATCATCGGGTATCCAGGTTCCCATTCAAAGTCGCGGTAATGGGGCGGTGGCAGTGGATTCGGATATGGAGGTGGTATCCCTCCATGTGAGATGTATAGGTAATGTGGGGGTAAGTTAAAGTTTGGCGGTCCACTGGATGGGAAACTGATTTTATCTGGGAATAGTGCCTCTGTTCGGCGTAGGCAGGTCACTCCCGCCGCTTCCAGGTCTCTTGTTCGATCAATGATCCATAAGGCCAGTGCTCTTCGTGCTTGTCTGACGTGGTGATCTCTACTGAGGGCGTTGGTTGGTGTCTGGGAGTTGGGGCCGATCTGTGTCTTATATACTGGGTATAGTGACGGTACTTTTGTTCGGTAGAGCAGGATTTTGCGTATTTCAATGAAGGCTGTTCCTATTGCGCGTCGTCCTTGGTGAGGATGGGTTCGATTAGGGAGTTGGATAATTAGGTGTCTAAGTTTTGGGATAGATTGTCTGGGAGAGAATCGAGAGTAGGGGGAGGCAATGTTTTTGGTGTGTCTAGCGTTCTGTCTGAGGATCTGTTTGTTGCGATACTGGACCATGGTCCTCATAGCAGGTTTCGGCGGTTTTTATATGCTCTAAGGATGTCCGCAGCGTTTTTCAGATTTGTTTCAGGTTCCCATGAGTTTTCGTTCGGTCCATACCCTTTCCATTTGACTAGGTATTGATAGCCGGTTCCTCGTTTTCTGTGTGTGATGATCGCTTCTATTTCAAACTCCTCTTGTCCGTTGATGAGATCAGGGGGTGGTTTCACGAAGTTTGGTCCGTGCACCGTTGTTTCTTTATATGGAGTTAACAACGTAGTGTGAAACACGGGGTGGATGCGCCATTGTTTGGGGAGTTTCAGTTTGTAGGTGACAGGTCCTAGCACTTGTTCAATCGTGAAGGGTCCTTCTCTTTTGGGCGCTAGCTTCCTTGACTCATAGGGTATTCGGAGGTTTCGATTTTCGAGCCAGACTTTGTCTCCTTTCTCGAATCTGATACTTTTGTCTTTTGTTCTGAGCGCTACCATTTGTCTAGCGAGTTCGTGTGCAGCAAGTGCTTCTTCTCTAGCCTTTTGTAACATTCGTAGTCGGTTCTCAGCTGCTGGGGTCGTCATGGGGGGTGCAGCTGTGGGAATAGCGACGGGGTCTATTCCGTACATCAGCTGAAACGGTGATGCTTTGATGGTATCATGGTGTCGGTTATTGTGAGCGAATTCCGCAATTGGCAGTAGCGATTTCCATCTGTGCGGTTCGTTTGTGCAGAACATTCGGAGGTAGACTTCTAGTTCTTGATTGACTCATTCTGTCTCGCCATCTGTCTGGGGGTGGTAGGCTGTGCTCATTCTATGGTTTATTCCCAGCGCTTTTCCTATTTCTCGGAATACTTTAGATGCGAACTGCGGTCCTCTGTCAGATATGAGGATATCCGGTAAACCGAATCGTTTGAAGTTTTCGTTTATGTATAGGTCTGCGGTTCCTAGTGCATCGATCGTTTTGTGACAAGGGGAAAAGGTTACCCCCTTTGTAAGTCCATGGTCCACCGTGACCATGATCGAGTCGAAGCCGTCGGCGGTTGGTAAGTCTGTGATGAAGTCAATTGTGACTTGTTGGAAGGGTCGGGTGGCATTAGATTTGATCGGTTGTAGGGCAGGGGTGTTGGGGTGAGTGTTTACTTTCATTTGTTGGCAGAGCGCGCATCCTTCGATCCATTCTCTGGTATGCTTGTTCATTCCGGGCCACCAGTAGTTTCGTTTGAGTAATTCTAGAGTTTTAAATCGTCCGGGGTGCCCAGATGTAGGTGATTCATGCGTTAGTTTAATGAGTTGAGTGCGCAATCCATCTTGATCGGGTACATAGGTTTTTCCTTGGTAATGTACGATGTGGTCGACATATGTCCAGTCTTGCAGCTTCGATTTTATTGGTGGTGCTCGATGATTTTGGATTACTTCGACTAGTATTTGTCCAAAGTCGTCTTTGATCATGCCTTTGCGCAACTTCTCTGCTAGGTCGTCTGCTATAAGCCTGATGAATCGTTCAGGTGGTAACACCGTGGTTTCTTCTGGGATGTCGTCCGTTCCAATGTGGTCTGGTCGTCGAGATAGGGCATCTGCTTCAAACATCTTAGTTCCAGGGATGTGCTCTATTCGGAGATCGAATTCGCTTAAGAAGGAGGACCATCTGGCTTGTCTGGGGGTAAGGCGTTGTGGGGTTCGATAAAAGGATAGATTCTTGTGATCACAATGAACGATGGTGGTATGAGGTGATCCGTGAAGAAGGTGTCGCCATGCTGCAAGTCCTTTGACGATTGCCAGTAGTTCCCTGTCGTAAATCTGATAGTTTTGCTCTGTCGTGGTTAGGGCGTGTGAGATGAAGCCGCAAGGGTGCAGGAGTCCTGCTTCATCAGCTTGTTTCAGTACCGCTCCTGTTGCTTTATTTGAGGCATCGGTTTGTAGGATGAATGGTCAGGTGACATCTGGCATTCGGAGTACAGGGGCTGTTGTAAAGCGTTTTTTTTAGGTTGTTAAACGCCACCTGTCGTTCTGGTGTCCAGAGGAACGCTTCATCTTTTTTTGTGAGATCAATAAGTGGTCGGGCGAGGGTTGCGAAGTTCCCAATGAATCGTCGGTAGAAATTTCCAAATCCTAGGAAGGATCGTACTTGCTTGACTGTTGCTGGTGTCGGCCAATCTGCTATTCCTGCCAGTTTGATCGGGTCCATTGTTATCTCCCCAGGTCTAATGATCATTCCGAGGAATTCAATTTCCTTCGTGCAGAACTTGCATTTTTCGAGTTTGAGGAATAAGTCGTTCTCTTTTAGTCGTTCTAGGACGCGTTTTGTCCGGGTTTCTAAGTCTTTGGGTGTTGTTCCACATATAAGAATGTCGTCCATGTAGATGATTAACCATCCTTCGTTGATCATGTCTTGGAAGTATTCGTTCATCATTGTCTGGAACGTAGATGGGGAATTGCATAGGCCAAAGAACATGACTGTTGGTTCGTATAGTCCTTTGTTCGTTATGAAGGCTGCTTTCCATTCATCTCCTTCTTTTATCCGAACGTTGTTGTATCCCCATCGGAGATCTAGTTTTGTGAAATATTGAGCGCCGGATAGTTTGGTCATTAGATCAGAGATCAATGGTAATGGGTATGCATTCTTTACTGTCCATTCGTTCAGGTATCGGTAGTCTTGACATGGCCGGAGCGCTCCGCTTTCCTTTTTTGCGACGAAGAAGAATGGCGAGGCTTGTGGGGATTTGGATGGTCTAATGTATCCTTTAGCTAGCTGTTCTGTGATCCATTCGTCGAGGGATGATTGTTCTTTTATCGATAGTGGGTAGATTTTGCTGACTTTTGGGGTAAATCCGGTTTTGAGATCGATTGCATGATCCCAAGTGCGTCTGACTGGGAATCATTCTGAAGGCGCCTTTTCGAAGGTAGATTTCCATTCTTGGTACTCGTCTGGTAGCATCGTTATGGTCTCTTTGCGTAGTGTATGTTCTAGCGCTTGTGATGCCGAAGTTTTAACCCTGATCCAGTATTCGTCGATTTCCTGATCCAGGTTTCTTTCTATCTGCTCTGTCGGTTTGTGTTGATCGAGCTCAAGGGTCCGTTCCTTCCAGTTTATCGTTGGGTTGTGTTTTTCTAACCAGGGGAGTCCGAGTATAAGTTTTTGATCTCCCAGTTTAGTGATTAGGAAGCTTGTTTCGATTTGTAGATTTCCGATGTGGTAGGGAATCTTGACTTTATGTGTGATCATCCCATTTAAGTTTACCGTTCCGTCGGCGTTCTTAACTCGTATTGGTTGAATTAGTGGTTTCTTGTTCATGTTTCTTTTTATAGTTTCATCAATGAAGTTTCCTTCTGCTCCGCAGTCAACGAGGGCAGATATCTCAGCGGGTAATTCGGGTGATTGGACAGTTATTGAGAGTCGTTGATTATTATTCAATCTTACTATTACAGAGTCGAGTGCTAACTGTCCATAATCGTTCTTGGAGGTTCCAACCGCTTTCTGGTTCCTCCGCTTTAAAAACCCTCAGTTTCCAGGTTGGTGAGGAGAGTTTCTCGTTCCTCTGTGCTGAGCGCCGCAATCATAGTGCGAATTTTCTTAGCATCGTTATCCTCAGTGATTGTTCTGGTGAATCGTCCTGAAGGGGGCGGGTTCCTGGTAGTATCTTTCTTTGGGCAGTTTCGGGATAAATGACCGATGGTTCCGCATCTGAAACATTTCCCAGAACGCATATATTCTTCTCGTTGTCCATCAGTAAGGCGTCCGGTTTGTATGGCATGGATTGTTTTAGGTCCCCCTGTTTTATTGAATCGACGCCCTGTATCAGTTTTCCCTAATGCTTTCATCATTTCCCATGCTGCATTGAGTTGTTCCGCCTTTCTGTAGGCATCTGTGATAGTTTTAAAGTCGCTTTGTCCTTCGAGGATCTTGGCAGCAATGGTGGTTGGTAGGCCTCGGACGAATGCCTGGAGTTGGGCGGTAATTCTGGTTAGTCCGGAGGATCCTATGAGCATTCTAAATTTTCGGACATAGATCGGGACAGTGATCTCTCCTCCAACTCGTAATTTAGTGAGCTCATTCAGTGCCCTAACTGCAGTGTTGACTTCTCCCCAGTCGTCAAGGAATCGTTTGACGAAGGTGTCATAATTTTCCCAAGTGAGTCCGTCTTTTTCATCCAGTTGATCGCGGATTATTTCTTTCCAGTCGTCTAGTTCCTTTCCTAGGCATTGGAGGACGTATCTGATTTTCTTTTCATGTTTCCCTTCATAGTTGTGGGCGTTTATTGCAAAGAAATCGCTAAACCAGTTGATGAATGATTTAGCTTCGGTCCGATCTCCTGTGAAAATTCGTGCTGAGACTGGTTTGATATCTCCCCTAGGGGCATCGGTGGTTTCAGTGTTAGTTGCCATTTGTTTTGTGTCAGTTTCAGCGTCTGTTTCAGGTCTCGGGTTTTCTAGTTCGTATTCAATTTGTTTTTGTTCCAAAAAGGTGTTCCACCCTACTATGGATGTTTCGGAAAGAGAGTAGTATGGATCAGTGCCGTCGAACTCGAATTCTGCGTCGCAGTACTCTTCCCACCAAAGGGTTTCTTTGGGTCTTTCGAAATATAATTCTGGTTCTTCTTCTGGTTCTTTTTGTTCGTTTCTCCACTCAACCCAAAGCTTTCCAGGTAAAGAGTGTTCGTTTCCTTCGATGTAATCCCCTTCGAAGTATTCGTCAGATACTGGGGTGTTCCTATTCTTTCCTACTCCTCGAAATTCCCAACGTTTATTTAATGTCGAGAAAAAGAGCTCTTGTCCTTCTAGGTAATATGTTCCTCTAAAGAGAAAGGAATCGTTCGGTGGCCTCTGGTTAGAGAGTCTGGTTTCGGGTCGTTTCGGATCTATATTGTCTAGCTAGTGACGATGCACTAAGCGGTTCAGTGAGTTCCAACTTGTGTTAGGATCGATGCCCTTGGTTCGTTATCGAGTCAATAGTGACGACTAGAGTCTTGGTCTAATCCCAGTCACTGGACAAGAATGCTGTTCGACGTCGTGCTAGGCAGCGACGAAGGTAGCTCGAGCGATAGAGAGGATGAGAGCGAGAGGGTTGTTCAGTAAAGGACAATACTTGATTAAGTTGGAACTGAAGTACTATGGTACATGCGGGGGTTTATATACTGCCTAGAGAACAATGAAGAAGTATAAAAGGAAGTGAAACGAGGGGCGGTCCAGGTAGATGAAACAAGTATCAAGGCATAGCGATGAAGTGAAGAAAGGCTAAGTAAGCGTAAGAAAGAAAAGTTGTAACAGTACGAGTTATTGAGATTGGTTGCAGCCTGGTGCACCATATGAAGGATCCATGATCATTAAAGTCTTCATCATTCTGTCACATTCTTCAGCCACATTCATTCAAGAGAGCACTCCACTACTGGTATAACATGATACATCATAGTCTGCAGGATTCCTGCCAACAATTGTATGAGAAAGCAAACATCGTTCACTACCAATCGATCAGAGAAATCATTTTGTAGCTTGCATTCAGGTGATGAGTGCACCAAGCACCTGGTAGTGACAGGGTTAGCCGCAGTAGCTGGATGAGGACTGATAGGTCCAGCATCTTAGAATTTGCAGGAGCATGAGTATGAATCTGGCAATTTTGGTTTCAAAAGAGATTCTTACCACTGGTAAAATCCATAGTTGCTTCTGCTAAATACTGAACCCTTGCCTTCATTAGGTTTGGGTTGAAGTTGCTCACATGGTCTGGCTCCGCACTGATCAGGCATGTGATGAGGCCAGTGACATGGGGAGCAGCCTGAGTACCAAGTTAGTTTCGAGACCACTTTGACTGTTGAATAAATAATGATCTGGAGCTTTGAGTATTGAACTCATAGCTTGATATATTATATCGTTATTTATGAATGCTCACCAAATCACAAATATAATCTGATATTTGTACACTGTTGACACTCTTATAGAGTTTGACAGATATTATAGAGTTTCATCCCAGGAACAGTATGAAACAACAGCGTGTGAGACACAATGCATGAAACATGTTTCACACATCAAGTATTGACAGATTGCTGTAAAATGCGCAGCAATATGACACCATGCGCAGCAGATATGGTGCAATGCGCAGCAGGAAGGTGTGCATTACTAGATATAGGTATATTAGATGTAGTTACATGTGATTTCTGTAACTGTATATAAGCAGCGCTCTTTGCACTGCTGAAATACATCTCCTGATCTATTGCATAGTTGAGCCCTAGCTGCTAAGCATTCTACACAGTACTCAGTAAGTCCCCTTGCTTACTAAGCCTCGCCCTGCACTGCCGTTGCTTGTTTCAACATCAACTCCAGGATCAGACTCACCATTGATGTACCTGACATCAGCCTGAATTGATTCGCATCAACGTGACTCGCACTTGTGATGAAGGCACCAGGCGCAAACACATCAATACCAGGGCCATAATTTGAACCATCCCTTGTAGCATGCCATCATTTGTCCTCCCAATCAGATGCGCCGACATAGATTGTATCATTGTGCCAAAGTAGGTGGGCCTGCTGGACTGGGAGATATATGTTGTCATTCCCTGCCATGCACTAGACCCAGACAGATAGTGGTTTAGATAATGAAATCAAGAGAGATCATACCACAAAATGAACACAGTTAAGAGTCGCCTAAAGTTTGAGGGCGCAGTTGTGATGAGAGGAACAATTCACAGGAGGCACATATTTCCCTACCTTACACATTAGCACCCTCCATTGCCCTTCTGGTTGGATACCTTGCATTGAATAATTTATTATGGAGGGGTGGCCGGAATTGCGCACCTGTAGGTGCACCCATGATATAGCCTTTATGCTAAATCCAAGGTGTTGTCAGTCGCGAACAGAAAACCATAACCATAACTCGCACTCACACAAGTCCGGAAGGTGCGTGATTACTGGAAGTGTTGGAACAGCAAGCACATGGGGATTCCGAGTCATGTCGACACTAGTGCAGCTGCTCCATCATCACTGGACTACTCACCAGGGTCTGCCATCACGCACATTGTTTTATTGTACTCATTTTTAGGGTTGATAGGGATTCATAGGATGAATGTAGGAGGGCTTAACCCTAGACTGACCTTAAGCTAGGGTTTTATGTGGAACAGTTGGGTTTGACAGTGGATGGATTGTCCAGGATGGATGCCTGTACACTTCAAACACACAGTACACACTGCAGGCCAAGAGCATGTGTACAGAACCATGGCATGAATACTCACAGCATACCTCACACTCTGGATCCATCCAGGACGGATTCATGTACTCCCCTAGTATGTATATACAGCCACTGCATGCACAAGAACACATGGTAGACACTGCAGACCACAAACATGTGTAAAGAGCCATGGCATGAATATTGGAGTACTCACAGCACACCTCACACTATGGATCCATCCAGGACAGATTCATGTAGTCCCCTAGTATGTATATACAGCTACTGCATGCACCAGAACACATGGTACACACTGCAGACTGAGAGCATGTGTACAGAGCCATGGCATGGATACTGGAGCATTCACAGCACACCTCACATGCTGGATCCGTCCAGGATGGATTCATGTACTCACCTAGTATGTATATACAGCCACTGCATGCACCAGAACACATGGTACACACTGCAGACCAAGAACATGTGTACAGAGCCATGGCATGAATACTGGAGCATTCACAACACACCTCACATGCTGGATCTGTCCAGGACGGATTCATGTAGTCCCCTAGTATGTGTACACAGCCACCGCATGCACCAGAACACATGGTAGCACTGCAGACCAAGAACATGTGTACAGAGCCATGGCATGGATACTGGAGCACTCATGGCACACCTCACATGCTGGATCCGTCCAGGACGGATTCATGTACTCCCCTAGTATGTGTACACAGCCACTGCATGCACCAGAACACATGGTAGCACTGTAGACCAAGAACATGTGTACAGAGCCATGGCATGGATACTGGAGCACTCACAGCACACCTCACACTCTGGATCCATGTACTCCCCTAGTGTGTATATACAGCCACTGCATGCACCAGAACACATGGTAGACACTGCAGACCAAGAACATGTGTACAGAGTCATAGCATGGATACTGGAGCACTCATGGCACAAACTGGATTTGGCGAAATTGCTGTGGAAGCTGCTAAATCAGGAACAATGGTCAGGTACTGACCTCTTCATGGAGAAATCAAGTTCGTGACCTAGAACCTTCTAGACCTATCATGTATGGACTGCTGAGTAAGCAGTCTAGCATCTTATTAGCAGCATTATGTCAGCCCACCCATGTTGGTGGCGGGCTTTCCTTATTAGTATTTAGTGAATAAGGAAAGTAAATTGCATGTCTCTTTTTCAAGTCAGGGATTACTCCTGCGAGACGTGACTAGTGTGACTGTGACTCGAGGTCAAAGTTGATTACATAAGCGGCCAATAGGTGTGCCATGATTTCCAAATTGGTTATGTACCAACTTTGGCACTGACATAACAACCATAAATGCTTACTAAGCAGGGCCTAGGCACGTTGCATGATGCAGGGCTTAGCCCCATATCATGGGACCCAAGATGTAAGGCATTAGGGTTTTTACTAATTTCCACAGAAATGTTGTTAGCATATCATTTAACTTGCAGCCCAATGTAAGGCTAATGGAGTATAACTCATGGGTTTAAGGTTTAGGGGTTGCTATATGTTGACTTGCCCATAGGCTTGTCACCCTATCCTGTGCTCCATCTCTCACAGTATGAGTTTGCAAGTTGTTTGACGCAATTTTGACAAATTTAACAAAAGACATTCATTAATAAAATGATCAAGGATGCTGGCATTTCTACTTATGTAGTGCATCCTTTGCCCTTATGGTCACGTAATTGGGCATACCTGGTAATCAGACCTGGCAGCGCTGCAGGGCCTAGTGGAACATCAGAGATGCCACGTCGGCCCCACGCAGAAGTAACTTGAGCAGATGGCTGATTCCCCGACCCTGATGCCTCAGTGGCAGCCCCTGAAGGGGCACTGAGGTGGGGCTGAGGGCACATCCTAGATTCATCTGCCAAATCCAGAGCAGGATGTTTAACGCCCTGGCTGAGCTTCTCCTTTGGGATAGGAAGATTACTCTCCCAAGACAATGCATCTTCCCAATTAAGGTCACTACCAGATTCCGGAGATTCCGGCTGACCAAGGTCAGGCCTATATGAGGTAAGATCATTGAACAAATTATTATTGAAACTAGTGAGTACCATGCATTTCCAAATGTTAGCCAAATCAAACAGATTGCGAGTCCATTTTCGTGAGACTAACTAGCGTGCACGCATCAATGAATTGAGTTTGGTTACATCAGGAAGTGGTAGAGTGCCATCCCCTTCTTGGCCGGAACCCTTCCGGGTAATGACGTCCTTGGAGAGTAATGCAGCTCATTCCACATCTTCACGTAAATTCAACCTATCAAGATCCTGACCTTTGCCATAGCAGTCAGGAATCTTATCATCAGCCCATTGCTCCATAGACTGATGCCACGAAGATACAATAGTATCACTAAGTTCTTTTGCATTGAAATAATTAAGCACGGGGTTGAATTCGGACTTGAGGACGACGAATGTTGCTTTCTCCCCATCCATTATGCTAAGCATAAGTGGATTCTGTCTTTTTTCCCAGACGTCTAGTACTTTACTATTGGTCCAAGTTCATATCAACTCCTTCGGATAACCTCTCACAATATACAAACCCTGTCATTCATACACTGCTTCATTGTATAACTCGCGAGAGCTACAAAGAGATGCCATCCTAGATAGCTCACCATAAAATGTCCCATGTTTAACATCAATGGGGTGGTGAGATATCCAGCTTATTCTTTCAAGATGGTTTCTAGCCTTCTGATATGGTTTAAAATGTAATTGACCCACATCACGTGGATCTTTGAAAACATGAACATCCAAGAAAGGACAAACTGTCAAGTGTGGACCATAAAATTTCACATCTGATGAACAAGATATTATCTTGGACCGGAGCCACAGCTTCTTGTTCAGAATCTGCGATAACTAAGGCAAAACAATCATCGATATACCATTTGTAATACAACAGCCACGGTTTATTAAGGACTTGACCAAGACTGGTCTCAAAATGTGCTGCATATGTGGTTGGCTAGATCAGGTGAGTCACTGACTCCCATTGCTTGCTTAGCTGCTAAGCAATCAGCTAAAGTCAAATTTCTCCACATTGGCCTCATAGGTCATTTAGTGTTGGCAGAGGACCCATTGTCTTTTTGCTTGAACTATCTGCTCAATTTATCTCAGAATTTTAGGTAATTTCTATGATTAGATATAGTGATTTTTTTTAAAAACTGGCTATAGCTGTTGACATCACTACTTGGGACCTGCTGTTATATGGTCCCCTTGGTTGCTTCAATAGCTGATTAGCAACTGGCATGGACATTTCTTTACCTGATTGGTTCACTATTGCCAAGAAGTTTTTTTGTTCTTTCTTACAGCTAAACATACAGTGGTTGATTATAAGGGCTTGGTCCCATGATTGTTTCAACTAGTGTAGTTGTACATACACTTAGTTTTTCCAGTGGTAGATCTGTCTGGTAGTCGTAGTAATTTTCGCTACCCTTGGTTTGGTAACACGATAATTTCTATGCGAAAAAAAAAAAAAAGAGTGCGGAAAAGAAATTATGTACTTTCTTTCACAGCTTGCACGTGATCCTTGTTTTTCGCTTGGCGGAAACTGCGTCATATAAAACCCTTCACCTAAAGGTTGCGGGAATGTCCAACCTGCACGATTTCCTAGTGGAACATGCGAAGTTTCCATCCCCTCAACTTGACGAATCTCAATCTGTCAGCGCCACAGACATTTCTCTCCTTGACATCGCGTTGCTGGAGAGGGAGTGGGAAGCCAACCACGCTGTGCAAGACAATACCCTTGTTCAGAAACTTTGCAGTACTCTCGAGGAGATCCTCGGAGACACCCTTTTGGCACAGGATGCCGAAAATCAACTCCTGGAGCTGTTTTCACCTAGGATACAACTCGGTAGGTATGGCCAAGAAGACCTCGATTGGACAGAGAATCCGAACGAAATCATGGTAAGTGTTTTAGCTCTTCATTCGAGGCCCAGCAATTCGGGCTGACCTTCGGAACAGAGTCGGACGTTGTTGATCAAAGGCGTCTTTCAATCTCTAATGGACTTCTTGTGGACACATGGTAAATACCGCTTTCGGGCAGGCGCAGAAAAAGTGGCGGACGCAGGGAGCTCCAGGGTTGACTTCGTTATACAAGTGAACGGCGAGGACATGGCTCTCGTTGAGGCAAAATCCCCATCTGTCATGAAGAAAGTTGGTGAGTTATTACCGCCGCGCGGTATCGAGTTGAGGTGGGCTCCCCGTCAATCTTTGGGGCCGAAAATTCTTGCAAAGGTGAGTACACTATTTTCGTCGCCTACAGCACTGGTGTTGAAGAAATACATGTAGGCTGCATTGTATTTGGGTCTAAGACGAATGGAATGGCTCTTTCTTACCTGTCACAATTACTGGATCGTGTGCCGCCTTGTGAGGGATGACGACCATTCTTTTCTTGCCTACTCGCCAATGATCAACATTGAAGACTCATCAGTGCCCTTCCGAGCACTCCTCGGCGCTATCCTGTCCGTTGTTAAAACGGTTTCTGTCGAGCCTTGCGAATTCAGTCCCGATATGGAACTTGATGTGACTATTGATGAACAAGACGAGGGTCTGTTACCCGAACATGACATCGATGATGGTTCGGCTTATTCGCCTAGTTCAGAAGAAAAAATGGAGAACGATCCTCCAAATACCCGTAGCCGTCGCCAGAAGAAGGCTGGGTCTGGCCTGATGGTTTGTCCATGCCTCCTGTCACCTGTCATTTGCCTTGCTCATTTGCTCTCAGATCACCTCGTCTTCTCAAAACTCGCCTGAATCTTTCCAAGTTTGGATCCATCTCCACCCCTTCTTGAATAATTTGCTCGCCCTTCCGCAATGCGCCAAGAATGGGAAACGGCGCCTGTGGCTAACCCGCTTGGTAGGGTCTGGGTCGACTGGCAATGTCTGGCAATGTCGCTTTGATGACAGTGCTGACTTGTTCATCGCCAAGATCGTCGAGGTGCTATGTCGCGCTGACACAGACAACCGACAACGGCTTCATAATGAATTTAACATCTACCTTACCTTGGAGAAGGCATACCAATCTTGTCAACTACACGATCGTATCGCTCCCCGCTGCTATGGTGCATTCGAAGGTGATGGCGTAAACGTTCTCATTCTCGATTTATGTGATGGCATTCTGAATGAGTGGGAAGAGCTTAGTGATCCTGAGCGGTAAGTGGTAGAAATCACGCGAAGCAATTGCTCTCATTGACAATCGTGACAGATCCCAAGTATACAAGTTGGTACAGGACCTTCATCATATTGGGATAGTTCATGAAGACCTTGAACCCCGGAATATTGGGAGGCGTCGTGAAGGCGGCTTCTGCCTCATTGATTTTTCGGAGAGTAGGAGGCACATCTGCAAGGAGATTAAGGTATGATATATTACATATGGCCAATTCACTCTCTTGATTGTAAAAACATATGAATAAGGTCAGTGAACTGGGCACTCAAGCTGCTTCATCCCGAAGACAAATGTGTTCCGAACTACGAACATTGCGAAACTGCTTGTGGAAATGAGAGCCCCTCAAGATGATTGTGTAAATTTAAATTTAGGGTGAAGGTATTGATGGGTTTTCGAAAGTGTGCAGTGGGCTACACAATGATGGCTGGTGAGCAGAAGGGCCAGTGGCTACCACTACATGAATATGTGGATAGCTAGAGTACAGTAATGGTCAAATAAAAGCCATGACAAACATATATGACAGGCTCCTTCAGGCTGACAACTGTAGGAAACCCCTAGGGAGCCAGTAGAATGATTGTTGAGGAGTGCTTGCAAGTGCTGTGGGTGGGACAATCACAGGCAACCAGGTCCAGCAAAAAAGGAGGTGAGAAACATGTCAGTCCTGTTGAAGCACAGAGACAGCAACACTTGAAGGTGTGGGCCACTAAGTGGCAGATCTGAGGCCAAATTTCTCCCATTTTATAAATAAATCATGCCATTTAGTTTCATGTTCTTTCAACTATCTACCTACATTTAACACCTAACATAAATAGCTGTAAGTGCATCTTTGCCTCTGCAATTATTCAATGAAAATTATTGTTTAACATCCCCTCATAAATTAAGTTCTGACCAGTTGCAATGCCATCATGGAACCATACCATACCATTGTCACATACTACATGTGCAGTGTAATGTGCATCTCCAAAATATATAATCCCATACAATTTATAAGAAGTTTCAGCATTGTTAATGGATATAGTGAAAGTAGCATCAATTTGCATTGTTTGTCCTGAGAAATCTAGAGCTATGAAAGGCAGAGGAAATCCAAATTCTCTAACAATGAGAAGTCATTCAGTACAGGTTGTGCAGGTTTTATCTGTTTCCTCATTCATTGTGCCCATCCACTCTGATATAGATGCATATCTTGTGTTCCCTGCATATACATATAAGACAAGTGTTGTTGGGTGTTCTACATTGTGTAACATGATTGTTCTTGCATCTATATTTGAACACCATTGTATTTTTGGGAAATGTAAACTGTTAGGATCGATGCCCTTGGTTTGTTATCGAGTCAACAATGACAACTAGAGTCTCGGTCTAATCCCAGTCACTGGACAAGAATGCTGTTCAACGTTGTGCTAGGCAGCGACAAAGGTAGCTCAAGCGATAAAGAGGACAAGAGCGAGAGGGTTGTTCAGTAAAGGACAATACTCGATTAAGTTGGAACTAGAGAACTACAGTACATGCGGAGGTTTATATACTGTCTGGAGAACAATGAAGAAGTATAAAAGGAAGTGAAATGAGGGGTAGTTCAGGCAGATGAAACAGGTATCAAAGCATAGTGACGAAGTGAAGAAAGGCTATTGTAATAAGTAAGCGTAAGAAAGAGAAGTCGTAACATTACCCCCTCCCTATGCGAGAAGTCACTGACTTCTTAAGGCCAACCTTGAGTTGTCCAGGCATGGTCTGCTCTAGACTCGTACCAGTGGACGATGTTTTTGACGTCCTTTTGTGCTGTATCTATGTGCCATCGTACAGAGTCGAGGGTGACTTTCAATTGACGAAGTTCACGGAGTGCTAGATCTCGTTCGGCGTAGGTCATGGCGTTGGGGTCGGTAGTGAGGGTGAGTCCTACGAGGGCTCCAAGTGGGGCAGAGAGGTCTCGGAGATTGGCTGTAATGTACGAGGCTTCTAGAGAGGCGGCGGCAACGAGGGGGTTCGATCTGGGGATAGGTGCAGGAATGACTTCTTCTGCGATAGGTGGCTCCTCAGCGAGTTCGGGTGGGTGAACGTGTAGATCGTCGTCGGTGTGGATCGTCGTTTCGGTTTCGACAAAGATTTCGAGGGGTGGTGTGAAGACGTCGAGCTCAGGGAGCTTTTTGGGAAAAGAATAGGCGAGGGCGAGGGTGGTGAGGAGGGTGGCAAGGACGAGTCCCCCAATGAGGACAGAGGGGAAGAGGGTGGAGATGAGGGCGATGAGGACGGCGACGAGTGAGAACATTTTTTGTATTTGTGGCGTTGGTTGGAAGGCTAGGAAGTGGGAATCTCATTCTTTTATAGGCTGGCTTCATCGAAATACTCCATATCCCAGAATGAATTGTCTGCGTCAATAGAGAGGATGTGTCATAAGAGTTGATCGGCCAACGCTTCTGGTCTGGGAGTATTAGGTCGTGTGGGAGGTCTTTCAGCCAAATATGGTTCGTGTAGTGGTCTAGGCGGAATTCAATGCGTAATCGTTCCCTGATTTGTGTGATGAATGATGCCCATGATCATTGGGTATCCAGGTTCCCATTCAAAGTTGCAGTAGTGGGGCAGTGGCAGCGGATTCGGGTATGGAGGTGGTATCCCTCCATGTGGGATGTATAGGTAGTTCGGGGGTAAGTTAAAGTTCAGCGGTCCACCGGATGGGAAATTGATTTTGTCTGGGAATAGTGCCTCTGTCTGGTGTAGGCAGGTCACTCCCGCCGCTTCCAGGTCTCTTGTTCGGTCAATGATCCATAAGCTCAGTGCTCTTCGCGCTTCTCTGACATGGCGATTTCTGCTGATGGCGTTGGTTGGTGTCTGGGAGTCGGAGCTGATCTGTTTCTTATATACTGGGTGTAGTGACGGTACTTTTGTTCGATAGAGCAGGATTTTGCGTAGTTCAATGAAGGCTGTTCCTATTGCGCGTCGTCCTTGGTGAGGATGGGTTCGATTAGGGAGTTGGATGATTAGGTGTCTAAGTTTTGGAATAGATTGTCTGGGAGAGAATCGGGAGTAGGGGGAAGCGATGTTTTTGGTATGTCTAGTATTTTGTTTGAGGATCTGTTTGTTGCGATACTGGACCATGGTTTTCATAGCAGGTCTCGGCAGTTTTTATATGCTCTAAGGATCTCCGCAGCGTTTTTTAGATTTATTTCAGGTTCCCATGAGTTTTCGTTCGGTCCATACCCTTTCCATTTGACTAGGTATTGATAGCCGGTTCCTCGTTTTCTGTGTGTGATGATTGCTTCTATTTCAAACTCTTCTTGCCCGTTGATGAGATCAGGGGGTGGTTTCATGAAGTTTGGTCCATGCGCCATTGTTTCCTTATATGGAGTTAGCAATGTAGTATGAAACATGGGGTGGATGCGCCATTGTTTGGGGAGTTTCAGTTTGTAGGTGACAGGTCCTAGTACTTGCTCAATCATGAAGGGTCCTTCTCTTTTGGGCACTAGCTTCCTTGACTCATAGGGTATTCGAAGGTTTCGGTTTTCGAGCCAGACTTTGTCTCCTTTCTCGAATCTGATACTTTTGTCTTTTGTTCTGAGCGCTACCATTTGTCTAGCAAGTTCGTGCGCAGCGAGTGCTTCTTCTCTAGCTTTTTGTAGCATTCGTAGTCAGTTTTCAGCTGCTGGGGTCGTCATAGGGGATGCGGCTGTGGGAATAGCGACAGGGTCTATCCCATACATTAGCTGAAACGGTGATGCTTTGATGGTATCATGGTGTCGGTTATTGTGAGCGAATTCTGCAATTGGCAGTAGCGATTTCCATTTGTGCGGTTCATTTGTGCAGAACATTCGGAGGTAGACTTCTAGTTCTTGATTGACTCGTTCCGTCTCGCCATCTGTCTGGGGGTGGTAGGCTGTGCTCATTCTATGGTTTATTCCCAGCGCTTTTCCTATTTCTCAGAATACTTTAGATGCGAACTGTGGTCCTCTGTCAGATATGAGGATATCCAGTAAACCGAATCGTTTGAAGTTTTCATTTATGTATAGATCTGCAGTTCCTAGTGCGTTGATCGTTTTGTGACAAGGGGAAAAGGTTACCCCCTTTGTAAGTCCATGGTCCACCGTGACCATGATCGAGTCGAAGCCATCAGCGATTGGTAAGTCTGTGATGAAGTCGATTGTGACTTGTTGGAAGGGTCGGGTGGCATTAGATTTGATCGGTTGTAGGGCAGGGGTGTTGGGGTGAGTGTTTACTTTCATTTGCTGGCAGAGCGCGCATCCTTCGATCCATTCTCTGGTATGTTTGTTCATTCCGGGCCACCAGTAGTTTCGTTTGAGTAATTCTAGAGTTTTAAATCGTCTGGGGTGTCCAGATGTAGGTGATTCATGCATCAGTTTAATGAGTTGAGTGCGCAGGCCATCTTGGTTGGGGACATAGGTTTTTCCTTGGTAATGTACAATGTGGTTGACATATGTCCAGTCTTGCAGCTTTGATTTTATTGGTGGTGCTCGATGATTTTGGATTACTTCAACTAGTATTTGTCCAAAGTCGTCTTTAATCATGCCTTTGCACAACTTCTCTGCTAGGTCATCTGCTATAAGCCTGATGAATCGTTCAGGTGGTAACACCGTGGTTTCTTCTGGGGTGTCGTCCATTCCAATGTGGTCTGGTCATCAAGATAGGGCGTCTGCTTCAAACATCTTAGTTCCAGGGACATGCTCTATTCGGAGGTCAAATTCGCTTAAGAAGGAGGACCATCTGGCTTGTCTGGGGGTAAGGCGTTGTGGGGTTCGATAAAAGGATAAATTCTTGTGATCACAATGCACAATAGTGGTATGAGGTGATCCATGAAGAAGGTGTCGCCATGCCACGAGTCCTTTGACGATTGCCAGTAGTTCCCTGTTGTAAATCTGATAGTTTTGCTCTGTTGTGGTCAGGGCGTGTGAGATGAAGCCGCAAGGGTGCAGGAGTCCTGCTTCATCGGCTTGTTTCAGTACTGCTCCTGTTGCTTTATTCAAGGCATCAGTTTGCAGGATGAATGGTTGGGTGACATCTGGCATTCAGAGTACAGGGGCTGTTGTAAAGCGTTTTTTTAGGTTGTTAAATGCCACCTGTCGTTCTGGTGTCCAGAGGAACGCTTCATCTTTTCTTGTGAGATCAATAAGTGGTCGAGCAAGGGTTGCGAAGTTTCCAATGAATCGTTGGTAGAAATTCCCAAATCCTAGGAAGGATCATACTTGCTTGACTGTTGTTGGCGTTGGCCAATCTGCTATTCCTGCCAGTTTGATCGGGTCCATTGTTATCTCCCCAGGTCTAATGATCATTCCGAGGAATTTGATTTCCTGAGTGCAGAACTTGCATTTTTCGAGTTTGAGAAATAAGTCGTTTTCTTTCAGCCATTCTAGGACACGTTTTGTCCGAGTTTCTAAGTCTTTGGGTGTTGTTCCACATATTAAAATGTCGTCCATGTAAATGATTAACCATCCTTCATTGATCATGTCTTGGAAGTATTCGTTCATCATTGTCTGGAAAGTGGATGGGGAATTGCATAGGCCAAAGAACATGACTGTTGGTTCATATAGTCCTTTGTTCGTTATGAAGGCTGCTTTCCATTCATCTCCTTCTTTTATCCGAACGTTGTTGTATCCCCATCGGAGATCTAATTTTGTGAAATATTGAGCGCCGGATAGTTTGGTCATTAGATCAGAGATTAATGGTAGTGGGTATGCATTCTTTATTGTCCATTCATTCAGGTATCGGTAGTCTTGACATGGTCGGAGCGCTCCGCTTTCCTTTTTTGCGACAAAGAAGAATGGCGAGGCTTGCGGGGATTTGGATGGTCTAATATATCCTTTGGCTAGCTGCTCAGTGATCCATTCGTCGAGGGATGATTGCTCTTTTATTGACAGTGGATAGATTTTGCTGACTTTCGGGGTAAATCCGGTTTTGAGATCAATTGCATGATCCCACGTGCGTCTGACTGGGAATCGTTCTGAAGGCGCCTTTTCGAAGGTAGATTTCCATCCTTGGTACTCGTCTGGCAGAGTTGTTATGATTTCTTTGCATAGTGTGTGTTCTAGCGCTTGTGATGCCGAAGTTTTGATCCTGATCCAGTATTCGTCAATTTCCTGATCTAGGTTCCTTTCTGTCTGTTTTGTCGGTTTGTCTAGGGGTTGGTAATCGAGCTGAAGGGTCCGTTCTTTCCAGTTTATCGCTGGATTGTATTTTTCTAACCAGGGGAGTCCAAGTATAAGTTTTTGGTCTCCTAGTTTAGTGATTAGGAAGCTTGTTTCGATTTGTAGATTTCCGATGTGGTAGGGAATTTTGACTTTATGTGTGATCATTCCATTTAGATTTACTGTTCCGTCAGCATTCTTAACTCGTATTGGTCGAATTAGTGGTTTCTTGTTCATGGTTTTTGTTATAGTTTCGTCGATGAAGTTTCCTTCTGCTCCGCAGTCAACAAGGGCAGATATTTCAGTGGGTAATTTGGGCGATTGGACAGTTATTGAGAGTCGTTGATTATTATTCGATCTTACTATTACAGAGTCGAGTGCTAACTGTCCATAATCGTTCTTGGAGGTTCCAACCGCTTTCTGGTTCCTCCGCTTTAAAACCCTCAGTTTCAAGGTCAGTGAGGAGAGTTTCTCGTTCCTCTGTGCTGAGAGCCGCAATCATAGTGTGAATTTTCTTAGCATCGTTATCCTCAGTGATTGTTCTGGTGAATCGTCCTGAAGGGGGCAGGTTCTTGGCAGTATCTTTCTTTGGGCAATTTCGGGATAAGTGACCGATGGTTCCGCATCTGAAACATTTCCCAGAACGCATATATTCTTCTCGTTGCCCATCAGTAAGGCGTCTGGTCGGTATGGTATGGATTGTTTTAGGTCCCCCTGTTTTATTGAATCGACGCCCTGTATCGGTTTTCCCTAATGCTTTCATCATTTCCCATGCTGCATTGAGTTGTTCCACTTTTCTGTAGGCATCTGTGATTGTTTTAAAGTCACCTTGTCCTTCGAGGATCTTGGCAGCAATGGTGGTTGGTAGGCCTCGGACGAATGCCTGAAGTTGGGCAGTAATTCCGGTTAGTCCGGAGGATCCTATGAGCATTCTAAATTTTCGGATATAGATCGGGACAGTGATCTCTCCTCCAACTCGTAATTTAGTGAGCTCATTCAGTGCCCTGACTGCAGTGTTGACTTCTCCCCAGTCGTCAAGGAATCATTTGACAAAGGTGTCATAGTTTTCCCAAGTAAGTCCATCTTTTTCATCCAGCTGGTCACGGATTATTTCTTTCCAGTCATCTAGTTCCTTTCCTAGGCATTGGAGGACGTATCTGATTTTCTTTTCATGTTTCCCTTCATAGTTGTGGGCGTTTATTGCAAAGAAATCGCTAAACCAGTTGATGAATGATTTAGCTTCGGTCCGATCTCCTGTGAAAACTCGTGCTGAGACTGGTTTGATGTCTCCCCTGGGGGCATCGGTGGTTTCAACGTTAGTTGCCATTTGTTTTGTGTCGGTTTTGGCGTCTGTTTCAGGTCTCGGGTTTTCTAGTTTGTATTCGATTTGTTTTTGTTCCAAAAAGGTGTTCCACCCTGTTATGGATGTTTCAGAGAGAGAGTAGTATGGATCAGTGCCGTCGAAATCAAATTCTGCGTCACAGTACTCTTCCCACCAAAGGGTTTCTTTGGGTCTCTCGAAATATAGTTCTGGTTCTTCTTCTGGTTCTTTTTGTTTGTTTCTCCACTCAACCCAAAGTTTTCCAGGTAGTGAGTGTTCGTCTCCTTCAATGTAATCCCCTTCAAAGTATTCGTCAGGTACTGGGGTGTTCTTGTTCTTTCCTACTCCTCGAAATTCCCAACATTTATTTAGTGTCAAGAAAAAGAGCTCCTGTCTTTCTAGATAATATGTTCCTTTAAAGAGAAAGGAATTGTTCGGTGGTCTCTGGTTAGAGAGTCTGGTTTCGGGTCGTTTCGGATCTATATTGTCTAGCTAGTGACAATGCACTAAGCGGTTCAGTGAGTTCCAACTTGTGTTAGGATTGATGCCCTTGGTTCGTTATCGAGTCAACAATGACGACTAGAGTCTTGGTCTAATCCCAGTCACTGGACAAGAATGCTGTTCAACATTGTGCTAGGCAGTGACGAAGGTAGCTCGAGCGATAAAGAGGACGAGAGCGAGAGGGTTGTTCAGTAAAGGACAATACTCGATTAAGTTGGAACTAGAGAACTACAGTACATGTGGAGGTTTATATACTGTCTGGAGAACAATGAAGAAGTATAAAAGGAAGTGAAACAAGGGGTAGTTCAGGCAGATGAAACAGGTATCAAAGCATAGCGACGAAGTGAAGAAAGGCTATTGTAATAAGTAAGCGTAAGAAAGAGAAGTTGTAACATAAACATGTATAAGATGATGTGACTAATTGCTGTGAGTTCTCCACAACCAAAGTAGGAAGGAGCTAGTTAGTGTAAAAAGCATCTCATATCATCTCTTGTAGATTTCAGTGTCTTTAGTCTAAATGAATGTTTCCTGAAATTTAGTGCAAGATTGCTTAGAATTGTTAGGACTGCACCTAAACAACCCCTAAAGACTCAAGTGGTGGCTGGTTAAGCCAAAGATGAAACTGCTTGCTCAGGAGTAGTTGTAGGTACAACAAACTACCTAGAGTCTTAAGAGACTCCTACACTAAGCCACAGCCCTTATATACCCCAAGGCTGATCCATGCACAGCTAAAGTCCCTCACAATAAGGACAATGCACAGCAACCACCAATCACCTATTAGACCATACCAGGTCTTCCATCTATCCATAATGGTTGTGCCTATTGTTCAGCACCTCAACCATTCCCATGTCACCCCTCAAGGCTGTGATTTCTATCACAGTCTAGGCTCATCATCAGGCCATGTCTCCTCGGCACTCAGTCTATGTCCATAACTGATGCTTACCTCATCACCTTCCTAATAAGGGCTGCAGTCCTAACATGGTATCTCCTTCATCATGTATCATCATCCAGCCCTTGTTCTGTATTGTTTGAGTCCAAAGAAAAAGATAAAAATGAAAAGAAAATCCTCCCATCCTTTATGCATCCTGTCTGTCATAAGTGTCATTGACGTTGTTACTTGCTTGTGTGTTTTCTGCTCGTAACATGTCCCTCTCCTCAAGACCTTGCATCCTGAGAGGTCATGAACTCCTTGTCTTCTACCTCCTCAATGGTGGCCCTCCACTTCTTTTTATCACCTTCCTCATCACTATCTTCATTGATTGGGAAATCAAGCACAGGTTTCACCTGCCTGCCACCTTTGGCACATAGGTGGGGTCCAACCCCTTATTGGGGTGTCATCCATAGTTCATAAAGAATGGGGTGAAGCCCATTGCTGAGTGTACTCTGTTGTTGTGGCAGAATTGTGCCACTGATAGCCAATCACTCCAGTTGTCCTGGCAATTGTTCACAAACATAGTCATGAATTCTTTAACTTCCTGATTTACTCACTCTGTCTGTCCATCCATTTGCAGGTGGTAGGCCATAGATCTATTGGCCTTGATTCCCAGCATTCCATACAAGTCATCCATAATTTAGAGGTGAATTGAGGTCCTCTGTCAATGATCACTTTTCTTGGGAGACCATGCTCCCAGAACACATTATCTCTAAACAATACTGCTGTTCCTTGAGATGTGATTGACGAAGTCATTGGTAAGATGTACAACTTCTTTGTGAACTGGTCCACTATCACCAGGATCATGTCATTGCCTTTTGACTCAGGCAACAGTCCTATGAAGTTGACAGAAATAACCTCCCATGGTTCTGTGGGCACCTCATTTGGTCACAGTGGGGCCACACATGCTTGTCTGTCCAGTTTTGCCTTCTGGCAAGTTTCACAACCTGGAATGTAACATTGGATATCCTCATGCATGTTGGGCCACCAAAAGTTGCATGTCAAGGATTCCAAAGTTTTTGCAAGACCAAGTGTCCCCATGAATGGTGAATTGTGATTATGTCCTCTTGCAATGCCACAGCTGCTGGTACATAGACTGTCCTCTTGCAATGCCACAGCTGCTGGTACATAGACTCTCCCTTTTCAGGTGACAAGTCCCTTCTCCAACTTATAGTCTCCTCCAGCCTTCTCGGGTCCTTTGACCACTTGGGTCTCCCATTGCCACCTGGGCACTTTCTTAATATCCTCCACAATGTCATTTATTGCACAATCATTGTCAAACACTCATATGAAGAGGTGTTCCTTCAGCAGAATCACCCCTTCATTGTCTTTTTCCCCTCGGGCATGTCCCACCCATTGTGACAACAAGTCTGCCTTTGTGTTGGACTTTCCACTCCTATGCTTGATTACAAAATTGTAATCCTGCAAGTCCATCACCCATCTTGCCTGCCATTGGTTCAAGTTCTGCACTTTCCTGAAGTATGTGAGGTTCTGATGATCTGTCAGGACCTCTACCATCTGTTTGGCTCCTTTGAGGTAGTGGGACCATTCATAAAAGGCATGCATAACTGCAAGCATCTCCTTGTTGTAGATCTTGTAGTTCCTTTCGGCATCATTGAGTGACTTAGAAATGAAAGTGACCAGCTTCCATTTGTTGTCCTCCACTTGTTGTGATAGGATTCCTCCAATGGCGAAATCAGAGGCATCCACCTCCACTCGGAATTGTCCATCCTCATTGGGGATTTGCAACACCACCTCATCTGCTATTGTTTTCTTCAGCTTATCAAAAGCTGTGTCCTGTAATTCTGTCCACTTCCACTTGTTTTTTCCAGTCAACTGGGTCAACAGTTTTGCCACTTTGGCAAAGTCTTTTACAAAGCACTGGTAGAAGTTTATGAAACCTAAAAATTGCTGGACCTCTTGTTTGCATGTGGGCATTGGCCACTCTGTCACTGCTTTCACTTTGGCAGACTCTATCCATACTGAGTCCTTGCTAATGACAATGCCTAGAAAGTCCATCTCTGTTTGTCAAAGAAACATTTCTCCAGTTTCAACAACAACTTGTGCTCCTTGAGTTTTGCCAAAATACAGTTCACCTGAACTGTATGCTCCTCCTGTGTTTTTGAAAATACGAGGATGTCATCCATGTAGATGACAACCCATCCCTCTGCTATCTCAACCCTGAAGATATCGTTCATTGTCATCTGGAAGGTTGCCAGTGAGTTTGTAAGTCCAAAGAACATTACAAGTGGCTCAAAGAGCCCTCAGTTGGTTTGGAACACCACCTTCCACTCATCTCCTTCCTTAATGTGAACATTGTTGTAACCCCAACAAATGTCCATCTTGGAAAAAACCTTGGCCTGTGATAATTTGTCCACCAACTCCCCAATGAGCAGGAGTGGGTATCAATTCTTCACCATCATCTCATTTAACTGCCAGTAGTCCTCCACCAGCCACAACTTTCCATCCTTCTTCTTGACAAAGAAGAAAGGCGATGCCATTGGCAATTTGCTCAACTGGATCCTTCCAGAGTCCAGGTTTTCCTTCAAAAATTCATCCAGCTGCTGCTGCTTGTCTTGGTTCAGTGGGTAGATTTTGCAGTCAACTGGGTTAGACCTGGGGACCAACTCAATAGCATGGTCCCATTGCCTCCATGGTGGTAACTCATCAAAAGTCTCTTTTTGAAGACTTTTCTATGTCCCAGATAATGCCTTGGGACTGCCTCCTTCAGTGTTCGCTTTTTGGCCTTTTTGGCCTCCTCTGCTGCTATCTTTGTAGCTGTTGATGCATATGCTCTGATGTGCAACTCTGGTTCCCCAACATGAATTGCCAACAACCATTCTCCCTCTCCTAGGCATTGTGCCACATCAATCTCGTCCTCTGGTTCTTGGACCAACAAGGATTTCCAACAAGTTCCCAGGCACTGGTTGAACTCCAATGACTGCTTTTTCCAATTTATCATTGGGTTGTGGTATTGTAACCAGTTGAACCCTAGGACCAGATCTGTCTTTCTCAGACACATCACTGCACACTCTATCACTTCCTTGTGCTGGCCAATCTGTAATTTTAGTTGTACCATGTACTCCAGACTCCCAGATGAATTTTGGGTTCTGTCTGCATTGTATACCAGTACTGGCTGCACCAATCTCTGCTTTGCCAACTGATGCTTTTCTATGAACTCATCATTGACACATGACCCAGTACAACCTGAGTCCAACAACATATTCATGTTGATTGTTTGCAATGTGTCCATCATTGTAACTGTTCCCTTTAGGTCCAGTTTCTGTTTGCCACTTCCCTGTACCCTTTTCTTGTAAGTGTACTAGGTTCCACAATACTTCTGCTCCTGTCATTGCATTTAGCTGATGCACTAGTTTGGCATCTGCTTCCTTTACTCGTTTTTCATCTACCCACTGCTGTAGGCACTCCACCGCAATCTCCTCCTTCTGGTTCCATATCCTTCTTAGTACCCACTGGGGTGTCAACACCTGCAACCATTGTTTTTTGGTTGTGCTCACTCTCAGGTTTCTCAAATGATGTATACTTCAACTGCACTCATAAAGTAAATCATGCAATTTAATCCCGGAATCTTTTTGTACTTTTACATCGTTTTTTGAAACCTGACTAGTAGCCAGCAGTGCTGAGCACTTGCCTACTGTTAGGAGGTCCCTAAACACAACCCCAAGATGTCCCACAGTGATGGCGTGTTAGGCCAAAGACAATTCTGATTGCTCTGTCTAGTGATGTCTAGGTGACAAAAACTATCTAGAGACTTAAGGGATGTCTACACTAAACTACAGCCCTTATATAGTCCCTCCATGGTTTGTGTGCAGTCAGCATGCAGCTAAAGTCCCTCACAATAGAGACAATGTGCAGCAGCCAAGTCTGCACCCATGTAACCATATCCGCACCAATCTCCCCTTATACAGCAGCGTCTTATTGTGTAGCACTATCAGCTGTTCCCATGAAGCCCAGTACTGGTACCTCAGTAACATGCAGGTCTTCCCATGTCACCCCTCAGGTGCCATGCTGCCCATGATTCCCTTCATGGCGTAGGCCCATCATCGGGCCATCCTCCTAGTCGGCACTCGGTATATCCCATAACCGATGCTGACCTAACCACCTTCCATATATGGGCTGCAGTGTTTGCATAGGCATCCTATGATGAAGTCTCATCGTCCAGCCCTCGTATCTAAACATTTGAGTCCAACAAAATAGATAAAAAGAAAAGAAAAATATAACCTGATCCTCTAAGTCCATATCTTCCTAGTCGTCATTGATGTCATTACTGCAAAATGATAGTGGAATGAGACATGCTCATAACACCTACTGGCTTTCATAAAAACCCTGGAGCTCTCCGAGCTCCTGGTACTCCTCCTGCATCATCTCTCCTGCCATAATACTCCAGATGGCTCATTTACCTTTTTCACCAGCAGTGATTCTCTTGGGTTCTTTACATGTCATTGACATGTGTCCTTCTCTTCCACAATTGTAACATGTGGGTGTCTTTTGTGGTGCTCGACAATACATGCTAAGGTGGCCAGTCTTGCCACAGTTGTAACAGGTAATGACCTTCCTGTTATTGTCAATGTCCATAGCATTTGGGTCTGATTAACTCCCTGATGTGACTGGTGGTGGGGGTGCTCTGAATTGAAACTGCTGGGGGTGATGATCTGTAGTTGGGGCTCTCTCTTTGTATTCTCCTCTGGACTTGGAGAAACCATAGGCCTCATTGGCCTTTCTGTATGCCCTTGCCAACTCTGTGGCTCTGACCTGGATCTGGTGCAGAGTTGCATTCTTGCTAAGACCACCATATCATATCAACTCTTGTCCCAATGCTGGGTTGATGTGGCCCTTGAATTGAGCTATCAAGGCCTGATCATTCCAGTCCATTAAAGGTGAAAGAGCATTGAACTTGACAATGTAGTCCTCAACTAACTGATTGTCCTGTCACAACCCTAGGAGCTTCTCAATGGCTTTTTCTTTAGTCTCTGTTGACATAAAGAAGTCATGCATTTGGTTTTTAAAGTCCACCCAGTCTGTGAATGGAAACTGGTTGTCCAAAGGACATCTGATCCAGTTTCTGTTGTCATTGGTTGCTAAACTATCATTCAGCTGCTGCCATTCCAGTAACAGGTCCCATCTGTTGTCATTAATTTTATCCTGGAACTCCTGTTGCACCTCCTGGAAGGCTCTGAGCCCCACACTGCTCCAGTCCACCACTCTGTCATCCTTTCTGCCTTTAATTCTGTAAAGGCATATTGAGACTTTTCTTAGGTCCGTCTTTTCCCTAGCCAGCATGAAATATGTTTCCATCTGACATAGCCATCCATCCACTGTTCTGGGATCTCCTTCATAATAGTCTGGCATCTCCATCTTTGTGAGAGGTCCTGGCTCGACTTGATTTGACTGCTGGTAAGCATTTATCATGTCAGCAATGGCATTGTCCATGTTGGCAACTGCATGCTGTCGATTTTCTGCTTGTCTATGTACTGCATCCAATTGAGCTGCCACTGCTGCTGCCAATTGTGTAGGTGGTAATGGTTCTAGTGTTTCTGACCCAGCCCAGTGATTGTGATACCTGAGTATGGCATGGTATAAATGCATAGCCATATCTGCTGTGAACCTGAAAGCACCGAGTCTATGGGAACCATAGCCATTCCACATCATTTCCTTCATTACCAGCCATCCTCCAGGTTCTCCCATTACTCAAATGAGATGCCACATGTTGTGACACCCCTTCATGTGTCTCCAGTAGATTGGTTGGTATTCGTCCATGAGTTCCAGGTCCCAACCATACACTTCTCTGATTGTTGGATATGCTGGCCATTTATAAGCATTCCAATACTGTTGTTTTACCAACCAGAGGTAACAATAGCCTGGGTGTTTCGGGTGCAACTTGTTTTGTGCCTGCCTCAAAAGCCCTGGATGTCCATCCTGTAAACACAGGTCGATTTCTGCTAGAGCTGCTGCTGCATCTGAGTGCACTGGTTGCTCCAGTTCCTCCACATCACTCTCCTCCCCTAGGCTTATAATTTCGCCTATCTTGGGGTCCTCCATCTGTTCTGCTCCAACTCGGAGTGCTCCATGACCACTGGTGAGTAATTTCTCTACCATGTCCCATCCATTTGTATCTGCCAGCTCCTGGCCCACGTGCACCATGTCATTTCGATCTGTGGTGGTCCATCTCGTTTGAACTCCTTCATTTCGGAATTCCATCTCCATCTGCCATATAGTAGCAATCATGGGGCATGCCAGCCATTCATACTTGTTCCAGTACTTAGGCTTGATGAGGTTAAGATAACAAAACCCTGGGACTGGTGGTGCAAGTACTTCTGGTATTGGTCCCATGCGAATGGTCCACCAGAAGCCTGGTTGAATGTTTCTGTTTAACACATGCATCAATGCATTCCAATCTGCATGTTCCATTGTCATGCCATCATGTGCATAGAGTTCTTTTGTATGCTGCTTGTAGTGTATTTTCTCTGCTGCCACTCCATAGTTTTGGATGGCCTTCTCTCCATCAATGATCATCATCAACCATTGGTTGTATTCTGACCCCATGAGTGCCTTCCACACAGGACTGGATGCATCCCCTTTGAATGTTTCATCCAGTAAATTCATCAGGGTGATGTATTCCCTGGTTGCTCTCTTGAGGGCTCATTTTGCCCATATAGCAGCTCAGTTTGCTGCTCACTGTTCCATCAAGGCACCCCATGCCTCTTTTTGGATTTGTTTCTCTTCAGCTTCACATTGCCAGATAATGAGCTGCATCTGCACTTGTCTCTCTCGTTGTTCTTCTTTGATGTGTTTCCACCAAAGCCACACATGGTTGTCATATCAGCAAAAAATGATATTGCTGATAATCTCCTTTGGTCCCATCTGGACCCTATCACAATCAGTAACCCAGTCCATGTTGAAGATGCATCCAATCTCCAATAGTGTCACCTGGGCATGGGGTAGTATGTATTCAAATGAGCACCTCATTGTGTCTTGTGGGATTGTTTTCTGTAATTCAAAATCTTCAATCAACTTCAGGCCTCCACTGACAATTGATCCATTCATTTGGCCTCTGCACCTGTCATAACCACACCTCTTAGGAAACAAGAGGGATACTGTCTGCTGTGTCATGGGAACCTGATGCTTTCAAAATATGTGTGCCTGGCAATTTGCCTCAATGTCCTTGTGCCAAGTTATCAGTGACGAAATCAGGTAGTCACTGCTTGTACAGAGGGTATGTGTCAAGACAAAGCCTTAGACACAACTCAAGGTTGGAGAAGAAAGAGAGTAGAGTGGTATTGAGCACCTAGTAGCTGTGTAGGCGACACAGACTATCTTAAGGCTAAGGAATATGGCTCTGAAGGCCCTACTTATATACTACTAGCCTCATGTACTTTCCATATATGTCTGTTTATGTAACTAAAGAAAAGAAAAAGAAAAAGAATCATACATTCTTAACAGTATGAGAGGACTTTGTCTCAGCCTTGATACACAACATAAATCAAGTGTCTTCACTCATTCCTGAGTTTTTCCACAATAACAGTGTACTACACCTGGGGCACATCTGTGGTCTCCTGCCTACACTCTCCCAGCAATGCTAGTACTCTTGTCTGTTACTGTTTGGTAGACAGGCCCAACAGGCATATTGAGGATATCTAAATGATACCCATCAACAGTATGTGTGCTGAAATTGATGTCACCTAGAGAGGTCGTGGGCTACATGGTTTGAACCTCTCAGATAGAAACTAGGCCTCCCTGTGCACTTGTTGGCAACAATGAGCAACATGCTCAGTGCTGTAAGACAACAGGAAGGGGTAGAGAATAAAGACTCTAGGTTATGTTAGGACTGCACCTAAACAACCCCTAAAGACTCAAGTGGTGGCTGGTTAAGCCAAAGACAAAATTGCTTGCTCAGGAGTAGTTGTAGGTACAACAAACTACCTAGAGTCTTAAGAGACTCCTACACTAAACCACAGGCCTTATATACCCCAAGGCTGATCTGTGTGCAGCTAAAGTCCTTCACAATAAGGACAATGTGCAGCAACCACTGATCACCTATTAGACCATACCAGGTCTCTCATCTATCCATAATGGTCATGCCTCTTGTTCAGCACCTCAACCATTCCCATGTTGCCCCTCAAGGCCATGATCTCTATGTCCATAACCAATGCTTACCTCATCACCTTCCTAATAAGGGCTGCAGTCCTAACATGGTATCTCCTTCATCACATATCATTGTCCAGCCCTTGTTCTGTATTGTTTGAGTCCAAAGAAAAATCCTCCCATCCTTTATGTGTCCTGTCTGTCATAAGTGTCATTGATATTGTTACTTGCTTGTGCATTTTCTGCTTGTAACAAGAATTTCATTATTTGTATCATTGAATATATGTGTATTAATCCTTATTTCTGGCCCACATAGCATGCACTATGCATAGGATGGCATCATATAGACAACTGTTCTGGTCCCATGCAGTTCCACATGGCATCAATGATAGTGTATCAATACTGACTTCTTCTGTGTTAGTACTGGCAAAGGTTTGTGTTTTTCTGACCTTGATTTTATGTTCATTCTGTGGAACAGGGTTTTTTCTTTTCTGGTTTCTTATACTTGGAGTTTCTGGAGAATTGTCCTGATTTCCTCTACCTGCATCTGCTTCTTGTTTTATCATGGAATCAATGGTTTTTGTTACTAATGTCCATGGCATATCATCTGCAATTGGATCTAGCATTGGATCATTTTTGTTCCACCTGATGGAAGGATGCACAGAGTCAGGTACATAAGCCAACCCTTTGTATTATATGAAAGTGTGAATCAAGGTATTTCTTCTGTTGCCTTGTACTGACTCTGGTAATTTACCTGTGTATCTCAGTCCTGTAATTTCATCTAACAGTTCCAAGTCACAAAATTCTTGTTGCAAGGCACCTGATGCTTTTCCAGTTACTTTTTTGGTGTCAAATCCTGGTAATATAATTGTACCATCTGCTGTTGAACTGTGTGAAAGCACTGCATAATAAGATTGATGAGATCTGCAGTTATTTGAATCATCAGGATTGATTGTATGGCCCTTGGGAGGCAAAGTCAGTCATTGCAAAGTTTGGGAGCACTTCAACTTGAGATCTTGCCCAGTTCCTCTTCCCTGCTATTCCAACATCAAAGGGGCAAATGGTTGTTGTCTTCCATGGAGATAGAGCCAGTGAAGAGTTCAAAACACACCAGCAAAATGCACATTCCATATGGCTTGACAAGGTAGTTCAGGAGCACCAGTGTGCAGCATTGAGGCTTGCCAGCTGTTAGGAACGGAGTCCTAGCAGACATTCATTTTCATTTTCTAATGGTCTGGGACCATTGCAGAGACAGAAGAGACTTAGCCAGGACTGCAAGAGGGAAGGATGAGCTTATGTGCCAACGATCATGGCACTATAATGGGATACTACTATTAGGAACACTTGGAGAAGGTCACGGAAACCTAGGAGAACACTTCATGTGGATCAGCACATGGGAGCACTTAGTGGGTGATGAGATGATGGCATTACAAGAAGCCATACACATACCAGGAAGGAGGAACCTACCACTATCATCACAGGCGCATTACATCAACATCACAGGTCACTACACAGGCATACAGTTGGTACAGCCACAGGGCCAGTCAGAGCCAGGAGTGCACAGGCATAGGAGGCTGAAGTCATTAGGAGGCACAGCCACAGAAGCCCCTATTAGGCATTACATCAGCACTTACCAATCTGGGACTCGAGGACTTAGCCAGGGCTGAACACAGCCACAGGACAGCATATGGATTGGGACACCGTGGAACCCAGAACTATGGATCACTCAGTCATCAGGGCAATGCACAGCAATGGTGTCTTGGCACAACAGGATCTAGAAGCAGTCTAGGTGTAGTCCAGACAATAGGCATGGCCTTGGCAAACCCAGGACAATGGTAGTGGGTGGATCGAGACACTGCAGAAGTACTGCATGACGAACATGGGGCAGCACTCATATATGGGTGCTCATGGCCACATTAAGAATACAGGCACAGGATGAAGGCTATGCAACACAGCGCTTGGGACTTGCATGTCAAGGAATCATCCACAGCATTCAGCATCTCTAGGGGATATCACAACAGGCTTAGAGATTGACTGCAGGGTTTAGACAATGTTACAATTTCTTTCTCTAATATGTACTTTTGTCACTATGTTTCACTACTTGTTTCATTCTCCTGTTTCATACCCTTGTTTCACTTCCTTTTATACCTTTCCATTGTTCCCTAGACAGTATATAAACCCACACATGTATTGTAGTTCCTCAGTTCCAACTTAGTCGAGTATTGCTCTCATCTGAACAATCACCTTGCTCTTGCCTTCCTCATTGCTTGAGTTGCCTTTGTCACCATCTAGCACAGCAACAAGCAGTTCTTTTGTCCATTGACTGGGATTAGACCAAGCCTCTAGTCGTCATTGTTGACTTAGTAACAAACTGAGGGCATCAACCTTAACAGACAACATGAAGACACTCTATGACAAGGACATGGGACATGGCAGCCATGATGGGTAGTAAGTCCAGAATAAGAACAGCAATGTGTGGGCATGTACATGTGACACATGTGCACTGGTAGTAATCATGGTCTGGAGCAGTCTAGAACAGTCCAGGGAGATCTTGGCTTGACTAGAGAAGCCAATCACAGCAATTGGTCATGGAGGGAAGGTCACACTCATATGTGCTCATATGGGAATCACTCAAAGTATATGCACTTGCATGGGAAATGCTCAATACGGAAGAGTTGGGCGCTGGAGCTTGGTAATAGTGTTGAAGGTCTTAGAAAGGTATCAGGGGGGATTCCTGAAGGGTATATAAGTTGGACAGTTCATAGTGCTTGAGTCCTTAAGACTCAAGATGGTTTATCTCACACTACAAGTTAGCTCTTGTTAGTGAACCACTCTTGTAGTAGTTAGGCTTGCAACATAGCCTGTGTTTTGTCTCTGGAGTAACACTCCCCTCTGTGAGGCTTTGGGGTTTTGCTTGCAAGTGTGAGCTCATAACACCAGCTGGTCAAAGGTGATCTGAAGTAGGGGCTGTGCAACTAACTACTCACAACTAACCACTCTGCTTTGTTCCAGTGACAATAACCTGTATCTCCTACAGCACTACCTGGGCATTCATTTATTTACATCAAGCTATTCCAAGACATGTACTTTTTATTTATCATATAAGTGACAGGCATTTGCAGTGATAATATAAGTGACAGGTGTTGCAGTGAGTTTGTGAACAATTGATTCATGCATGATCACACACACACTTTTTGTCCAATTTGGCACAGCAAAATGGACAGCTGTGTAGCACTCCATAGCCACCCTGGTTTTGCTGATGTAGTGTATCAGTACAATGCTGAGAGCTTTAACTTGCATCTTGTTAAGGTCAATAGCCAGAGCTCTAAGGTTCAACCCTAGGCTAAGAGTGATGTAGCTGAGGAGGAAGTACAGAGCTAAGACTAGTACTCAACTAAGGTCAAGATGGGTAGCTACAGTGATAACTAGCTACTTATATACCTAAGGACCCAGGTAAGTGAAACAAGTATCAAGGGGTCCAGGGATAAAACAAGGGGTAAAACAAGGGGTAAAACAAGGGGTAAAACAAGGGTGAAACAGGGGTTGAAACAGGGGTAAAAAGTTAGGGTCTAGTTTGTAACAGTTATGTTTCCCCTCATAGTGTGTTAGGGTTGATGCCCTTGGTTCATTTCTGAGTCAACAGTGATGACTAGAGTCTTGGTCTAATCCCAGTCAATGGACAAAGACAACCCTCAGCATCGTGCTAGACAGTGATGAGGGTGGTTTGATCAATGAAGAAGGCAAGAGCAAGAAGATCATCCAGATGAGAGCAGTACTCAACTAAGTTGGAACTAAAGAACTACAATACATGCATGGGTTTATATACCATCTAGGGAACAATGGGAGAGTATAAATGGAAGTGAAACAAGGGAGTAAAACAGGAAGTGAAACAAGTAATGCAATGTAACAATGAAAGTAAATGTTAGAGAAAGAAATTGTAACATTACCCCCTTCTATGCAAGCAGTCACCAACTTCTCAAGGCCAACCCTGGGTTGTCCAGGTGTGATCCATTCTAGACTTGTACCAGTGTAGGATGTTCTCCACATCCTTTTGTGCCATATCTATATGCCATTGCATGGAGTCAAGGGTGACTTTCAGTTGACAAAGTTCTCGAAGTGCAAGGTCTCATTCAGCATATGTCATGGCATTTGGATCAGTGGTGAGGGTGAGTCCTGTGAGGGTGCCAAGTGGGGATGAAAGGTCTTGTAGGTTGGCTGTGAGGTATGAGGCTTCTAGGGAGGCAGCAGCAATGAGTGGATTGGATTGGGGAATAGGTGCAGGGGTGACTTCTTCTGCAATGGGTACTTCATTGGTAAGTTCAGGTGGGTGAATGTGTAGTTTGTCATCTGCAAAGACCATTGTTTCGGTTTTGATGAAAATTTCAAGAGGTGGGGTGAAGACATCAAACTCAGGAAGTTTTTCAGGAAATGAGTAGGCAAGGGTGAGTACAGCAAGCAGTGTGGCAAGGATGAGTCCTCCAATGATGGCAGAGGAGAAGACGGTGGAGATGAGGGTGATGAGGATGGTGAGGAAAGAGAACATTTCTGTGTATGTGATGGTGGATGGAAGGCTAGGAAGCGGGAATCACTCCCTTTATAGGTCATGTGTGGGAGTATATTTGTCAATGTATTCCACCTCCCAGAATGAGCTATCTGCATCAATAGAACAGATGTCTCATAAGAGTTGATCAGCTAAAGCTTCTGTCCTGGGAGTATTAGGTTGTGTGGGAGTCCCTTCTGTCGGATATGGTTTGTGTAGCAGTCTAGGTGTGATTTGGTGTGTAATTGTTCCATGGTTCGTGTGGTAAATGATGCCTGTGATCATTGGGTATCCAGGTTCCCATTTGAAGTTTTGGTAATGAGGTGGTAACGGCAGGTTCAGATATGGGGGTGGTATTCCCCCATGTGGGATGTATAGGTAGTTTGGAGGAAGGTCGAAATCCGGTGGTCCATTGGATGGGAAGTTTACCCTGTCAGGGAATAGTGCCACTGCACAATGTAGGCAGGCCACTCCAGCCACTTCCAGGTCCCTTGTTTGGTCAATGGTCCATAAGTTTAGTGCTCTTTGTGCTTCTCTGGCATAGTGGTTTCTGACAATTGTTTTGGCTGCTGTTTGAAAGTCGGAGCTGGTTTGTTGTCTGTACATGGGGTATAAAGATGGTACTTTTGCTTGATGGAGTAGGATCATGCTCTGTTCAAGGAAAGCTGTTCCTATAGCATGTCTTCCTTGGTAAGGGTGGGTTTGATTAGGGAGTTGGACAAGTAGGTGTTTGAGCTTTGGGATGGATTGTCTAGGGGAGAATTGAGAGTAGGGGGAGGCAATTTTTTTGGTATGTCTAATATTCTGCTTGAGAATCTGCTTGTTGCAATATCGGGCCATGGTTCCTATAGTAGATTTTGACAGTTCTTATATGCTCTGAGGATGTCCACAGCATTCTTGAGATTTGTTTCAGGTTCCCATGAGTTCTCATTTGGTCCATACCCCTTCCATTTGACTAGGTATTGATAGCCAGTTCCCTGTTTTCTGTGTGTAACAATTGCTTCTATTTCGAACTCTTCTTGTCCATTTACAAGATCAGGAAGTGGTTTGTAAAGTTTGGCCCATGTGCCATTGTTTCTTTATATGGGGTTAGTAATGTGGCATGAAACATGGGGTGTATGTGCCATTATTTCAGGAGTTTTAGCTTGTATGTAAAAGGGCCTAGTACTTGTTTGATCATGAAGGGTCCTTCTCTTTTTGGTGCCAGTTTCCTTGATTCATAGGGTATTTGAAGGTTCAAGCCAGACTCTGTCCTCCTTTTCAAATTTAATACTCTTGTCCTTTGTTCTGAGTGCTACCATCTGCCTGGCAAGTTTGTGTGCAGCAAGTGCTTCTTCTCTGGCCTTCTGTAGCATTCATAGTTGGTCTTCAGCTGCAGGGGTTGTCATGGGGCATGCAGCTGTGGGAATGGCAACAGGGTTTGTTTGTTAGGAGGTCCCTAAACACAACCTTCAACTCTCAAGTGATGACTGGTTAGGTCAAAGATGATTCTGATTGCTCCTCTAGTTATGTCTAGGTGACAAAAACTATCTAGAGACTTAAGGGCTACCTACACTATACTACAGCCCTTATATACCTCTAGTCATGGTCTGTGCACAGTCAGCATGCAGCTAAAGTCCCTCAAGCCAGGATCAATGCACAGCAGCCGAGTCTGTGCCCATCGTACCATTCTAGGAGTATCTCTCCCACACCAACACACTGTCCCTCCATATGCGGCCATGCTATTGTCTTGCATTCTCGGCTGACTCCCACACACACCAGTACCAAGTCATCAGCACTTCTCGGCATTCCCATGTCACCCCTCAGGCACATCTAGACCTGCATTCCAGTTGCAGTCTAGGCCCATCATCGGGCTGTTATCCTAGTTGGCACTCGGTATATCCCATAACAGGTGCTGACCTAACCACCTTCCTAATAAGGGCTGCAGTGTTCGCATAGGCATCCTTCTGTGAAGTCTCATTGTCCAAACCTTGTATCTATACATTTGAGTCCAGATAAAAAGATAAAAAGAAAAGAAAAATGTAACCTGACTCTCCATGTCCATATCTTCATAATCTTCATCAACATCGTTACTGTGAAAATTGTATGGAGTGAGTTATGCTCATAACATCTCCCCCCCCTTAAGGCCTCATGTCCTGAGAGGCTGACATCCCCACATCCATGTAGTGTGGATCTCTCTTCATTTGTTCATAAAAGCAGTCCAACCACTCGTTCTGCTCTTCAGGCATCAAGCCTGATTGTTCCGAGTCCTCATCCTTGATCTCCTCTACAGTGGTCTTCCACTGCACAAATTTTCGTGTAGGGCATGCAATGCCCTTAAGCCTTTTCTGTCAGTCCTCTTCTGACTCACTACTCTCCTTTGCAACCTCAGGTTTCACCGTCTTTTTCAAGATTTTCTTTTGAAGACATTCAGTGTCTTTCACATGCGCTCAGTGCTCCTCTTCCAACTCCTCATCCTTCCCCTTCTGTGGGAAATTAAGCATGGGTATCCACCTGCCATGCTCCAGATCTCTGGAGAATGTCCCATCAGTATTGTCTGGCAACTCCCAAAGTGCCACTCGACTCCCTTTCCAATTGCACCATCTGTGCTCCATATTTTTGAGGTACTCACATCCAAAGCATCCGTCCTCCCATCCAAAGAGTTTTTTCTTGCCATGGAAATGTGCTTCTAAAGCTTTTACACATTTCGGGGCCCTAGGGTTCTCTCTGTGGAATTTATTTACTTTTGCCTTTGTGTTGGCAACATTTTCTGCTGGTTCCCAAGTGGACTCTTCCACCAGATAATTTTTCCATTTAATGAGGTATTCCAACCTCCCACTTCCGTGTCCACTGACACGACTGTTCATGACTTCTTCCACCTTGTATTCATCCACCTGGGACTCTTCTACCAATTGCGCATCCTTGCATGCCACTGCCTTTGCTTGTTGTCTGGGAAACACTGGTTCCCTGTACAGCTTCAACAAGACTTCGTTGTAGACCCATCATGATGCTGGGATTTTTAGTTTATAAGATGATTTGCCAACCTTGGCAATGACTTCCAATGGACCAACAAATTTTCCATCAAGCTTCTTGGTTGCTCGAATAACCAGCAAGTTTTCTGTGCTGAGATAAACCTTGTCACCAGGTTTATACTCGTGTGCCTCTCAGTGGTGCATATCATAGTGCTCTTTCATTACTTGAGCTGCTTTTTCCAAGGCCTTTTTTGCCTTTGTGTGCACCTCCTCAATTTCCCTTGCCAACTGTTCCACAGCTATCACTTTTGGCACATAGGTGGGGTCCAACCCCTTGTTGGGGTGTCGTCCATAATTCATAAAGAAGGGCATGAAGCCCATAGCCGAGTGTACTCTGTCATTGTGGCAGAATTGCGCCACTGACAACCAATCACTCCAATTATCCTGGCAATTGTTGATAAATATAGTCAAGAACTCTTTGACTTCTTGGTTCACTTGTTCTGTCTGCCCATCTGTCTGGGGGTGGTAGGCTGTTGACCTGTTAGCCTTAATCCCCAACATCCTGTAGAGGTTGTCCATAAATTTGGAGGCAAATTGGGGCCCCCTGTCGCTGATTACTTTCCTCAGGAGTCTGTGCTCCTGGAACACATTATCTCTGAACAGTTCCATCATTCCTTGTGATGTGATTTCCACCATTGTGGGTAAGAAGTAAGACTTCTTGGTGAATTGGCCTACTATCACCAAGATCATGTCGTTGCCTTTTGATTCGGGAAACAGCCCTATAAAGTCTACTGATATAACTTCCCATGGTTCTGAGGGAACCTCATTTGGTTGTAGTGGTGCCACTTGTGCCTGTCTATCCAGTTTTGCCTTCTGGCAAGTTTCACAACCCAGAATATAGCACTCTATGTCCTTGCACATGTTCAGCCACCAAAATTTTCGCATTAAAGACTCCAATGTCTTTGCAACACCTGAGTGTCCCCAAGAATGGTGGATTGTGATTATATCTTCCCGCAATGCCACAACTGCCAGTACATAGACTCTTCCCTTCCAGGTGACAAGTCCCTTTCTATTTTATAATCTCCTCTGGCCTTCTCGAGGCCCTTGACAACCTGTGTCTCCCATTGCCACTTGGGCACTTCTTTGATATCCTTCATGATGTCGTCTATCACATGATCATCATCAAACACTCATATGAAGAGGTGTTCTTTCAACAGAACCACCCCTTCATTGTCGTTTTCTCCACGGGCATGCCCTGCCTGTCTTGACAACAAATCTGCCTTGGTGTTGGACTTGCCACTTCGATATTTTATCATGAAGTTATACTCTTGCAAGTCCATTACCCATCTCACCTGCCACCAATTTAAGTTTTGTGCCTTTCTGAAGTATGTGAGGTTTTGGTGATCCATCAAAACCTCCACTGTCTGTTTGGCTCCCTTTAGGTAATGGGACCATTTGTAAAGGCATGCATAACTGCAAGCATCTCTTTATTGTAGATCTCATAGTTCCTCTCAGCATCGTTAAGCGACTTGGAAATGAAGGTGACTGGCTTCCATTTGTCATCCTCCACCTGTTGCGACAAGATTCCTCTGATGGCGAAGTCTGAGGCATCTACCTCAACTCTGAATTGTCCTTCTTTGTTAGGAATCTGTAACACCACCTCTTCTGCTATCGACTTCCTTCCTGCATGTAGGCTTTGGCCACTCCATTACTGCCTTTACTTTGGCAGATTCCATTTGGACTGAGTTTTCACTGATGACAACTCCCAAACAGTCCATCTCCCTCTTATCAAAGAAACATTTCTCCGGTTTCAATGATAACTTGTGCTCCTCGAGCTTTGCTAGAATACAGTTGACCTGAACCATATGTTCCACCTGATTCCTTGAGAAAACAAGTATATCATCCATGTAAATGATGACCCATCCCTCTGCTATCTCGACTCGAAAAATGTCATTCATCATTGTCTGGAAGGTGGCTGGTGAGTTGGTCAAACCGAAGAACATGACCAAGGGCTCGAAGAGTCCTCTATTGGTTCAGAAGGCCGCCTTCCATTTGTCCCCTTCCTTTATGCATACGTTGTTGTAGCCCCAATGAATATCCATTTTGGAGAAGACTTTTGCTTGTGACAATTTGTCGACCAACTCCCCTATGAGCTGGAGTGGATAGCGATTTTTTATCATCATTTCATTTAACTTTCGGTAATCCTGTACCAGTCTCAATTTTCCTTCCTTCTTTTTGACAAAAAAGAAAGGCAATGCCATTGGCGATTTGCTTGGTTGGATTCATCCAGAATCCAGGTTCTCTTTCAAAAATTCATCCAGCTGCTGCTGCTCATCCCTATTCAATGGGTATATCTTGCAGTCAACTGGGTTAGACCTGGGGATCAACTCGATAGCATGATCCCATCACCATCGTGGTGGTAATTCATCAAAGGTTTCTTTTTCAAAAACCTTCTGATGACCTAGATAGTGTCTGGGGACTGCCTCCTCCAGAGTTCGCTTCTTTGTCTTCTCCACCTCTTCCACCGCTATCTTTGTAGCCATGGATGTGTAGGCTCGTACACACAATTCTGGTTCTCCTATATGAACTGCCAGCAACCGTTCTCCCTCCTCCAGGCACTGTGCCACATCGATCTCATCCTCTGGTTCTTGAACCATCGAGGATTTCCAGCAAGTTCCGGGGCATCAGTTGAATTCTAACGATTTTTTCTTCCAGTTGATCATTGGATTGTGATAATTTAACCAATCAAATCCTAAGAACAAATCAGTTTTGCTCAACCTTGTGACAGCACAATCCATCACCTCCTCATGCTCCCCGATTCGTAACTTGAGCTGCACCATAAATTCTACACTTCCAGACAAGTTTTTAGATCCATCAGCGTTGTATATGGGTACTGGCCATACCAGCTGTCATTTATTCAATTCGTGCCTTTCTACAAAATCCTCACTAATGCACAATCCTGTGCATCCTGAGTCTAACAGCATGGTTATTGTTATGAGCATACCTCTCATTTCAAACTTTACAGTAACGACGTCAATGACACTTATGAAGGAATGGTCACGAGGAGTCGGAAGATCTTTTTCTTTTCTTTTTATCTATTTTATCAAGCTCAAACATCTATGTACAAGACTACGCAACGGGACTCTAGGAGGATGGCCTATGTGAACTGCGGTCCCTATAAGGAAGGAGGTTAGGTCAGCATCGGCTATGGAGATAGACCGAGTGCCGACAGGAGTTGCGGCCCGATGATGGGCCTACGCCATGAAAGGAATCATGAGCGGCACAGCGCCTGAGGGGCGACATGGGAACGCCGAGGAGTACCGAGTCAACGGTACGGCGTGCATGGGAATCGGCCGAAGTCCTGAACAATAGGAAGGCCGTATACGGACAACCCAGGAGTTGGGTGTGGAAGGATCTCTCCATGAATGGATAGATGGGCGCAGAATGAGTCGCTGCGCATTGTCCCTATTGTGAGGGACTTTAGCTGCGCGCTGTCTGCGCACAGACCAGGAGAGCGGTATATAAGGGCCGTAGTTTACAGTAGGAGACTCTTAAGTCTCTAGATAGTCTATTGTCACTAGACATAGCTTCTGAGCAACTCGTTTCATCTTTGGACTGAACAAGTCCCCACTCTGAGTCATTAGGTTGTGTCTAGGGCAGTCCTGACAGTTATGTTTATCCTTTTTAATGTATCCATCATAGTAACTGTTCCTTTTAGATCCAGTTCCTGCTGCCCATTTCCTTGTACTACTTTTTCTTGTAGATGTATAAGGTTCCACAAGGCTTCTGCTTCTGTCATCGCATTTAATTGGTCCACCAGTTGACCATCTGCCTCTCGTATTCTTTTAATGTTTACCCACTGTTGCAGGCATTCCACCACTATATCTTTGGGCTGTTCCCAAATCCTTCTTAACATCCACTGAGGTGTCCATGTCTAAACTGAGCGCATGCTAAAGACACAGAGTGTCTTAAAAAGAAAATTCTGAAAAGAACAGCGAACACGGAGGCTGCTAGAGAAAGCAGCAAGTTGGAAGAAGACCGACAGAGGCGGGTCAAGGGTGTTGCACGCCCTTCACAAAAATGGAAAACCACTGTAGAAGAGGTGGAAGATATAGATTTGGAACAGTCAGGCTTGATGCCTGAGGAAAGTCGCAAGCGGTTGGACTGCTTTTATGAAAGGATGAAGAAGGATCCACACTATGTGGATGCGGAAATGTCAGCCTCTCGGGATGCGAGGCCTTAAGGGGGGGGTGATGTTATGAGCATAACTCATCCTATACAATTTTCACAGTAATGACATCAATGACAATAATGAAGACATGGACTGGAGGAGTCGGAAGATATCTTTCTTTTCTTTTTATCTATTTCATTGGACTCAAATGTTTAGATACAAGGGCTGGATGACGATATATCATGAAGGGATAGCTATGTTAGGACTGCAGCCCATATATGGAAGGTGGTTAGGTCAGCATTGGCTTAGGACAAGACTGAGTGCCAACTGGGACAGTGGCCCAATGATGGGCCTAGGCTATGGCGGATACATAGGCCAAATGGCACCTGAGGGGCAACATGGGAAACAGCCAAGTGCAGAGACAATAAGACACTGCTGTATTAGAAGGCGCAGACTGCGCAGGGTAAAGGGTTGAAGTGCCAAGGATACAGCATGCCCTATATGGAAGGACCAGTGTGTGGGTGTGAGAGGATGACCCCAGATATGGTCACAGGGCAAAGGGCTAGCTGCTGCACATTGATCCCCAGTGAGGGACTTTAGCTGCATGCTGCCTGCGCACAGACCAGGGGAAAGGTATATAAGGGCTGTGGTCTTAGGTAGTCAGTCCCTAAGACTTTAGGTAGTTTCTTGTCCTAGACAGAACTCCTAGAAATCTACTAGAATCATCTTTGGTCTAACTGACCATCCTTCTCATAAGCTTTGGGGTTTTGTTTAGGCCAGTCCTAACATAACCTAAAGTCTTTACATCTCTACCCCATTGGTCTTACAGCACTGAGCAGTCTGCTCGTTGTTGCTCACAGTGCCAATGGCCTAGTTTCATATCTGAGAGGTTCTAACCGTGTAGCCCACGACCTCTCCAGGCAACTACACCACACACACTGTCAATGGGCGTTGAACAAGACATCCTCAATTCACCTGTTGGGTCTGTCTACCAACAGTAATGGACGAGAATACTAGTGTTGTTGGGAGAGCGTAGGCAGGAGACCACAGATGCGCCCTGAGCATAGTATACCGTTATTGCCGAAAAACTCAGGAACGAGAGAAACAACCCACTTGTGTTGCATATCAAGGCTGATACAAAGTTTCTCACACACTCCCTGTACAAGCAACCCTACCTAACTTCGGGTTGATAACTTGGCACAAAGATAGTGAGGCAAATTGCCGGGTGCACACATTTGAGTAGCTTGCAGACCCACAACACAGCAGACAACAACCCTTCTGTTTCCCAGAAGGCATCATCGACAGGCGTGGATTTTCGACAGCTGAATGAATGGATCAACTGTCAGTGGAGGCCTGAAGTCGATTGAAGATTTTTTACAGCAAGAATTTATATGAGACACAAATGCAGTGCTTGTTCACATACATCTTACCCTACACCCAGGCGACACTCTCGGAGATCGGGTGCGTCTTTGAGGTGGACTGGGTCACCATCAGCGACACAGTCCAGATGGGACCTAGAGACTTTATTGGGGATACCATCATCCGCCAATATGACAATCATGTCCAGTTGTATTGGAAACACCAGAAGGAGTCATGACAACTCAAACATGCACAAGCACAGGCACTCCTTAGGCAACGTGAAGCCGAACAGGAGCTTGAACAGAAGGAAGCCTGGGAGGCTTTACTCATGGAAAAGGCAGCAAGTCGAGCTGTCCTTTGGGCCGAAAAAGCAATGCGGAAGGCCGAGAGGGAATATCAAACCCTCATACAATTACTTGAGGTCCAGTACAAAGGAGACACCTCGAACCCAGTCTGGTTGGTGCTGATAGCGTCGAAATACAATCAATGGCCTTTATTAATCAACAATGGTGACAAGGCAATCCAACAATACAAGGTGGCCTTGGAAAGATTAGATCATGCGCATCATGTACAAGAATTGTATGAGCATGAGGGAATGGTCATGTCAGCTGAAGATTGGAATGCGTGGATGCACACTACAAACAGAAACATACTACCAGGCTTTTGGTGGACCATTCACATGGGTCCGATACCAGAAAAATTTGCACCTTCTGTTCCGGGATTTTGTTATCTTAACCTCATAAAACAAAAATACTGGAACAAATATGAGTGGCCTGCATATCCGACTATCAAAGCCATATGGCTGTTACCCAAAGAGTTTCGAAATGAAGGAGTTCACACGTGGTGGACTACCTCTAACCGATGCGATGTGCTACATGTAGGCCTCGAAATGGCCGATACTTATGGATGGGATGTGGTAGAAAGATTACTTACCACTGGTCACAAACAACTCTGCGTCGGAGCAGAAATCATAAGAGACCCTGAAGTAGGTGAGATCATAAGCCTAGGGGAAGAGGAAACTATGGAGGAACCAGAGCAACCAGTGCGCTCAGATGCAGCAGCAGCTCTGGTTGAAATAGATCCATGTCTACGAAATGAACGTCCTGGACTCTCAGAACAAGCACTCAACAAATTACATCCAAAACATCCCGGCTATTGTTACCTCTGGTTGGTAAAATGAGAGTACTGGAATGCCTACAAATGGCCAGCATATCCGACAATCAGGGAAATTTATGGATGGGATCCAGAACTCATGGACAAATACCGACCACTATATTGGAGACAAACAAAGGGATGCAATCGCATGTGGCACTGTGTTCGGGTATCAGGTGAGCCAGGCGGATGGCCATGGATGAAGGCTATGATGTGGCAGGGATATGGATCACACCAGGTCAGCATTGACACCTTCCAACTCACTGTCAACATGATCACCCATGCCTATCATGCACTATTAGGATGGAGGGAGCATTGGGCAGATACACAAACCATAGAACCTTTGCCCCCTACACAACTGGCTGCAGCAGTCACAGCTCGAGAGGATGAAATTCATCAGCAGGCAGAAGAAAGACAAAGGGCAATTACCAATGCCAGACAAGCTCTTACTGCCATAATCAATGAATACCAATGATCCAATTGTCATGAACCTGGACCCCTCACAAAGGCAGAAATGCCTGACTTCTACCAAGGAGATCCTTGAACCATAGATGGATGGTTACATCAGATGGAGACCTATTTCATGCTGGCAAATGAAAAAGAGGATTGACAAAAAGTCTCGATTTGCCTGTACTGAATTAAAGGTGGAAAAGGGGATAGAGCAGCGGATTGGAGTGGGGTAAAACTCACAGCTTTCCAGGAAGCTGAACAGGAGTTCCAAGATAAAATAACCAACAGTGGATGGAGTAGAGAATTGGATTGGAACCAACTCAATGCCGGACAGTCCACTGATGACGATCAAGCATGGGTCAGATGACCATTGGAGAATCAGTACCCCTTCGCAGATTGGGCAGACTTTAAGATGCAGATGCACGAGTTCTTTATGTCAACAGAAACAAAGGAGAAAGCCATTGAGGCGTTGTTAAAATTGCAACAAGGCATGATGATAGTAGAAGATTACATCATCAAATTCAACTCCCTGACCTCATTAACCAACTGGAATGATCAAGCCTTGATCTCGCAATTTCAGAATCACTTAAAAAATCCAGTGTTGGGCAGAGAGTTAATCCAATATGGGGGATTACTGGACAATGCCACTTTACACCAGATCCAAACAAGGGTGACGGCGCTTGCAAGGGCTTATCGAAAAGCCAACAAAGCCTACAGATTCTCTAGAGTACAAAGAGAATACCAGGAGCAAGCCCCAGCCCCTAACGGTCAACCCCAGTGGCAGTTCAGAGCACCACCCCCAGTCGCATCAGGAAGTCAAGCAGACCCAAACACAATGGATGTTGATAAACAAAAGACATCAGTAGTCTGCTCAAACTGTGGCAAAAAAGGTCACTCTACTCAAAAGTGTTGGGCAGCAAGAAGGAAGCTGCTGTATTGTTATAATTGTGGAGACAAAGGTCACTTAGCGCCAGCTTGCACAAAGCCAAAAAGAATCACAATGGGGGAGAAAGGCAAACGAGCCGTACGCAGTATTACTGCAGGAGAACTCTCAGCAGAGGAGTATAGGGAGCTTGGAGAGCTCCAGGGTTTTGCAGAAAGCCAGTAGGCGAGCGCTCAGCACTGCTGGCTACTAGACAGGTTTCTGATTCTGATGTACAAATATATACGGACTCCCAAATAAACATGCATGATTTACTTTATGAATGCAGAGGGAACGTACATCAGATAAGGAACCTGCGAGTGAGTGCAAAGAAAGGAGAATGGCTGCAAACATGGACACCCCAATGGATGCTAAGGCAAATTTGGGAACAACCTAAGCAGATAGCGGTGGAATGCTTGCAGCAATGGATACATGAAAAACGAGTGAAAGAGGCAGATGGGCAACTTGTGGATCAGCTCAATGCCATGACAGAAGCAGAGGCTTTGTGGAACCTAGTACACCTAAGAGAGAAGGTAGTACAAGGAACCAGAAAGCAAGAATTAGATCTGAAAGGCACCATCACCACTATGGATACGTTAAAGACCATAGAAGTAAAAATGCTGCTGGACTCTGGAGCTACTGGATCATGTATAAACAAGGACTTTGTAGAAAGGCACCAAATAGCGAAATGACACTTGGTGCGACCTGTGCCAGTCTATAATGCCAATGGAACATGGAACTCCATGGGACAGCTGGAGTACATGGCACAGGTGAAATTACGAATAGGAGACCACGAAGAAGTCATCGAATGTGCGGTAACGTGCATAGGAAAAACTGACCTGTTCCTAGGTTTCAACTGGTTAAAACATCACAATCCAACAATTAATTGGAAAAAACAGTCGTTAGAATTCAACCGTTGTCCAGGAACTTGTTGGAGGTCTTCATCAGTCAGTGAACCAGAGGACGAAATTGATGCGGCACAATGCTTGGAGAGTGGAGAACGATTATTGGCAATCCACATTGGTGAACCAGAGTTATGTGTATGAGCGTATGCCTCAACGGCGACGAAGATAGTGGCAGAAGAAGCAGAGAAAACAAAAAAGCGGTCCCTGGAGGAAGCAGTCCCCAGGCACTATCTAAAGCATTGAAAGGTCTTTGAAAAGGAGACCTTCAATGAGCTACCACCATGGCGGCAATGGGATCACGCTATTGAGTTGATCCCCGGGTCTAACCCAGTTGACTGCAAAATCTACCCATTGAATAGGGAAGAGCAGCAGCAGCTGGATGAATTTCTAAAAGAGAACTTGGACTGTGGAAGGATCCAGCCAAGTAAATCACCAATGGTGTCACCTTTCTTCTTTGTAAAGAAGAAGGATGGAAAATTGCGACCAGTACAGGATTACCAGAAGCTAAACAAGATGATGATAAAAAATTGCTACCCACTTCCACTCATAGGGGAGTTAGTCGACAAATTGTCACAAGCCAAGGTCTTCTCTAAAATGGACATTCGTTGGGGATACAACAATGTCCGCATTAAGGAAGGAGATGAGTGGAAGGTGGCATTCCGAACCAATAGAGGACTCTTTGAACCTCTAGTCATGTTCTTTGGGCTCATGAATTCGCTGGCGACCTTTCAAACAATGATGAATGACATTTTCCAAGTCAAAATAGTGGAGGGATGGGTCGTCATTTATATGGACGACATATTAGTCTTTTCAAAAAACCAAGAGGAACATATGGTTCAGGTCAACTGAATTTTAGCGAAATTGGAAGAACACAAGCTATCATTAAAACCGGAAAAGTGTTTCTTTGATAAAAAGGAGATGGACTTTTTAGGAGTGGTCATTGGCAAAAACTCGGTCCAAATGGAATCCACCAAGGTCAAAGCAGTAATGGACTGGCCGAAGCCAACATGCAAAAAGGAAGTCCAGCAGTTTTTGGGCTTCGTCAATTTCTATAGGCGCTTCATGAAAGACTTTGCCAAAGCAGCAAAGCCATTAACTCAGCTTATGGGAAAAGACGAGTGGCGATGGACAGAACTACAGGACGTAGCTTTTGAAAAGCTAAAGAAAACAATTGCAGAAGAGGTGGTGTTGAGAATTCCTAACGAAGATGGGCAGTTCAGAGTGGAAGTAGATGCCTCTGACTTTGCTATTGGAGGGATCCTATCACAACAGGTGGACGACAACTTATGGAAACCAGTCGCCTTCATTTCAAAATCGCTCAATGACACTGAAAGGAACTATGAGATCTATGACAAGGAGATGCTCGCAGTAATGCATGCATTCTATGAATGGTCCCATTACCTTAAAGGGGCCAAACACATGGTTGAAGTTCTGACAGATCATCAGAACTTGACATATTTCAGGAAGGCGCAAAATCTCAACTGAAGGCAGGCCAGATGGGTGACGGACTTACAAGATTACAATTTTGTAATCAAACACTGAAGTGGAAAGTCCAACACTAAGGCAGACCTATTGTCAAGACGGGCAGGACATGCTCGTGGAGAGAATGACAATGAAGGAGTCATACTGTTGAAAGAGCACTTGTTCGTGCAAAGAATAGAGACACAGGTCTTCAACAATGATAGAGTGTTAGACACAATCATGAAGGACATACGAGATGTGCCCAAGTGGCAATGGGAGACACAAGTCATCAAAGGTCTGGAAAAGAAAGGAGGGGATTACAAATATAAAAAAGGACTTGTCACCTGGAAGGGGAGAGTCTATGTACCGACAGTCGTGGCATTGCAAGAGGACATCATCACAATCCACCATTCTTGGGGGCACTCTGGTGTAGCGAAAACACTAGAGCAACTTACACAGAACTTTTGGTGGCCCAACATGCATGAAGATATAGAGCGATACATTCCGGGTTGCGAAACTTGCCAGAAGGCAAAGCCGGACAGACAAGCATGTGTGGCACCACTGCGACCTAACAAGGTTCCCTCAGAACCATGGGAGGTCATATCAGTTGACTTTATCGGACCATTGCCTGAATCGAAAGGCAATGACATGATCTTGGTGATTGTGGACAGATTCACCAAGAAATCCTATTTCCTACTCACAATGGCAGAAATCACTTCACAGGGAACAGCGGTACTATTCAGGGATAATGTGTTCCAGGAGCATGGACTCCCGAGGAAAGTGATCAGTGACAGGGGGCCTCAGTTCGCCTCAAAATTTATGGACAACCTTTACGGGATGTTGGGGATTAAGGCTAATAGGTTGACAGCCTACCACCCACAAACAGATGGACAGACCAAATGGGTGAATCAGGAAGTCAAAGAATTCCTGACTATATTCATGAACAACCAACAGGACAACTGGAGCAATTGGTTGTCAGTGGCGCAATTCTGCCACAATGATCGTGTTCACTCGGCAACAGGATGGCCGTTTTGGACCAGAATACTTAAAAAATATGGAGCACAGATGGTGCAATTGGAAAGGATTGAGGGCAGCAATCATGGAGCTGCCAGATGACACTGATGGGACATTCTCCAGAGACCTGGAGCGTGGCAGGCAGTCACCCATGCTTAATTTCCCAAAGAAAGGGGAAGACGAGGAGTTAGAAGAGGAGTGCTGAGCACATGCTAAAGACACAGAGTGTCTTAAAAAGAAAATTCTGAAAAGAACAGCGAACACGGAGGCTGCTAGAGAAAGCAGCAAGTTGGAAGAAGACCGACAGAGGCGGGTCAAGGGTGTTGCACGCCCTTCACAAAAATGGAAAACCACTGTAGAAGAGGTGGAAGATATAGATTTGGAACAGTCAGGCTTGATGCCTGAGGAAAGTCGCAAGCAGTTGGACTGCTTTTATGAAAGGATGAAGAAGGATCCACACTATGTGGATGCGGAAATGTCAGCCTCTCGGGATGCGAGGCCTTAAGGGGGGGGTGATGTTATGAGCATAACTCATCCTATACAATTTTCACAGTAACAACATCAATGACAATAATGAAGACATGGACTGGAGGAGTTGGAAGATATCTTTCTTTTCTTTTTATCTATTTCATTGGACTCAAACGTTTAGATACAAGGGCTGGATGATGATATATCACGAAGGGATAGCTATGTTAGGACTGCAGCCCATATATGGAAGGTGGTTAGGTCAGCATTGGCTTAGGACAAGACCAAGTGCCAACTGGGACAGCGGCCCAATGATGGGCCTAGGCTATGGCAGATACATAGGCTGAACAGTGCCTGAGGGGCGACATGGGAAACAGCCAAGTGCAGAGACAATAAGACACTGCCGTATTAGGAGGTGCAGACCATGCAGGGTAAAGGGTTGAAGTGCCGAGGATACAGCATGCCCTATATGGAAGGACCAGTGTGTGGGTGTGAGAGGATGACCCCAGATATGGTCACAGGGCAAAGGGCTAGCTGCTGCACATTGATCCCCAGTGAGGGACTTTAGCTGCACACTGCCTGTGCACAGACCAGGGGAAAGGTATATAAGGGCTGTGGTCTTAGGTAGTCAGTCCCTAAGACTTTAGGTAGTTTCTTGTCCTAGACAGAACTCCTAGAAATCTACTAGAATCGTCTTTGGTCTAACCGACCATCCTTCTCATAAGCTTTGGGGTTTTGTTTAGGCCAGTCCTAACATACTGGCTTTCTGCAAAATCTGACACTTCCTCTATGTGTCTCTCTGGGGTCATTTCCCCTTGTTTGATACTCCTTACAACTCATTTCCCTTTATCTCCCATTGTGATCCTTTTCTGCTTGGGGCATTGGTTTGCCAAATGACCTTCGTCTCTGCAATTATAACAGGTGAGGGTTTTCCTTTCTTGTTGCAGTTCCCGACAATTTCGACTAAGGTGCCCTTCCTTCCCACAGTTGTAGCACATAAACTTTCCCTTTCTTTTGTCTACATCCATTGTGTTTGGGTCAGTCTGGCTTCCTAAAGCAATTGGGGGTGGTGCCCTAAATTGATACTGAGGGCGACCATTATTAACTGGGGTTTGTTCCTTATATTCCCATCTGGACTTTGAGAACCTGTATGCTTTGTTAGCCTTTGCTCATGCCAACTTGGTGACTCTGGTCTGGATCTGGTGTAGTGTCACTCCATCTGGTAGTCCTCCATATCGAATCAATTCCTGACCCAGGACTGGGTTGAGATTGCTTCTAAATTGTGATATGAGGGCTTGGTCATTCCAGTCTGTTAATGAGGTGAGTGAGTTAAATTTGATAATGTAGTCCTTGACTATCATTATTCCCTGTTGTAATGCTAGGAGTGCCTCGATTGCTTTTTCCTTCATTTCTGTAGACATGAAGAACTCATGCATCTGCTTCTTAAAATCTGTCCAATCTGCAAATGGGAACTGGTTGTCAAGTGGGCATCTTCTCCATGCTCAACCATCATCTGTCTCTTCCCCAGCATTTAGCTGAGTCCAGTCCAACTCTGCACTCCAGCCACTGGTTTCCTGTTTGTCTTGAAACTCCTGCTGCGCCTCTTGGAACGCTTTGAGTTTCACCCCACTCCAGTCTGCTGCTCTGTTGCCTTTGCCTCCCTTAATCCTGTAAAGACATATTGAGACCTTTCATTGTGGCTCTACTTCTCTAGCCAACATGAAGTAGGTCTCCATCTGCTGCTGATATGCATGCTGTGTGCCTAGGGTGGAATCGAAGTCAGACTGGTCCTATCAAAGCAAGTTTATAACATTCAAAGCATTTGACATCTTGAAGGACCTTTGGATTGGATGGCAGTACTGGCAGTTCATGGATTGACAAACTTGTCGAAGATCATTCAGGCTTGAAGGAGGACCAGTGATAGGCAAGCGCAGTTGAAGTTCAAAACTTGATCAGCTTCGAATTGGCATCTCGGCATCAATTGATGGTTGATCAAACATATTGGTCTCAGCTATTTTAGCATTTCTGTGGTGCTGCTGTGCCCATACAAGTGATCCGCTTTTGAATTGCAGCCCTGGTGCATCAAGAAAAGACAAATTTGGTGCCCGAAAGAGTTGTGGACCTTTGTCTCGCTTTTGGAGTCCACTCCTGCCTTCACCCACCTTTGATCTTGCATGCCTTTTCATCCTTAGGCCTTATCCTCACCATGCCATCAATTATTGGACACACTACTAGCCATTCAAGACCAGTTGAACCGATCACACTCTTCCAAAAGTCAATAGATGCATTATTTGCCATCATCGCCATCAAGGATCTCCAGTAGACCTTCCATACTCGACATAGACCCCAATCCATCTAAGCAGGATGCCCCTTAGAGCCCAGTTCCAGCTTCTTCGATTGCTCTCAATGTGTCAAGTTCCTTGCCAGACTTTTTGGACTTCATCTATGGTGCACCCACTTTCCAAAGGTGTTTCAGAGTCGCATGGATATGTTCAGACATTGTGGAGATGTCGGGTTATAGCCATTTTGGTCGGTTTCCATCCTTGTTTTGATTTCATCATTCTGTTCCTTGTTCCTGGCACAGTTCTTTGTTGCCTTTGACAGTGTGGTATCCCAGAGGTATCTGACATACCCTTGCTTGACACTCCGGTTTTGGACTATTTTTATCTTCCATCTTTCTATATATATATCCTCCTGTCTTTGAAATAGAACAGAGAGAAGAATCACCCATTGTTCCCCTCTCCCTTGGCATCTCAGAGCTTGTCTGGGTAGCGCCTTGTGCTTCCACTTTGTCCTCGACTTGTCTCACCTAGCCTTTGCCTTGATTAGCCTTGCCTCACCTCAACTTGCCTTGTCTAGCTTCGTCTTGCTTAGTCTCTCTCGTCTGCCACACTTGCCCTCCTTGCCACACTCGTCACTTTGTTCCCCTACTTGAATTCACCTAGTCCTCGACTTGTCACCTTGACTATCACCCTCGCCCTCTTCGATTTGACTCGCCTAGCCCTTGTCTTGACTTCGTCCTGCTGTTATTCAGCCCCTACTTGCATTACTCATCTTTGCCATAGTCCCCTTTAGTCCAGTATAAGTCTGGTTCCCTGAAACAGCCTCGCATTTTGCAGTTTCGAGTTAGTTGTCACCTGAGCCACCCTCGAGCCCACTTCAGTCAGCTTCAGTTGTTTTCCCTGAAGGAGTGCCCGTGCACCTCAGTTGAAGAGGTTAGGTGTGTTGAGCTCGACGCTGCGCATCACCGCAACCATCCATCCACCATTCTCAGGTCTCCCTGGTAATAATCTGGCATTTCTGCTTTTGTGAGGGGACCTGGCACTGCTCGATTGGACCGCCGGTATTCATTAATCATGGAGGCGATAGCCTGTCCAGCACTAGTGATTGCTCGTTGTTGTTCCTCTGCTTGACGATGGATCTCGTCCTCCATGTTGCAACTGCTGCAGCTGGTTGTGTGGCAGCCAGAGGTTCCAATGTCTGGGTGTCCTGCCAATGTTCTCTCCATCCTAGGATTGCATGATAGGCATGGGTGATCATATTGACAGTGAGGTGAAAAGGTGTAGTGCCTAGTTTATAATGACCCATGCCTTCGTGACTGAGACATTCAACATGAAACCATCCTCTACAATTGCTGTTGTATCATTCAATATGTAGAGTGGTTGGGTGTGTGTATGACTTCCTAATGATGGTAGTCACCTCGTCTTCTCGCAAATTTTTATCCCAAGTGCAGATTTCTTGTATCTGTGGGTAGGCCAGCCATAGGAATTCATCCCAGTACTGTTTTTTAATCAAGACCAGGTAACAGTATCCTGGTATGTCCGGGTTGAATCCACTATTGGCCCAAGACATCTTTGGGTAAGGGTATGGCAACCATGCCTCCCATTTCACAATCCTCCTCCATGCTTTGATATCTCATTTTTTATGGGCATTGTTGGCCCCTTGCAGGTACTCTTCATTTGAGAGCCAGTCTGCTGTTGTGGCTATGCCACCATTCCAATGAGCTGCGTCACCTCCCTGAGTGACAACTCATGCTTTGTTTTCTCCTTTCAGTCGTGCTGCTGCTGCATATGACCACACTGGTTGCACAACTGGTTTGGGCTCAACTATTGCTGGGTATGTTCATCCAGCTGCCTCTGCCACTGCTTGTTCAACCGTGACCATTGTTCTGAGGTTAACCCTCTTGATTGGTGCTTGGGCAAGCTGACGTTGCTTAGCCCTATGCTTGGACTTCAACTGTCCTCCAAAGCGCACTGTGCACATGTAATGGGAGACCTTGTGAAGGTCTACCAACTCATCCCAGGTGTACTTGATATTGTCTCGATGTACAGCTGACTCCTCGATAATGTGGCACTGTCCAGGTTGTATGCTATCCTGGATTGCAAAGATCACCATGTCATCCCTAAGTTCCAGTTCCCAGTTGATAATGTCGTAAAGCATTGGCCAGGCTGGCCAATTGTACTTATCATAGTACTCCACTTTAAATAGATACATGTAACAGTATCCATTTTCTCTCCACTGGTTGGGTGCAATGGGACTCCTGGTAAAGTGGCTTTGATACTGGCACACCAGCCCAGTACCCTGGCCTTATGGTCATTCCATGATGCTTCACTGACTTCCTTCAAGAAGTGGTCCAAGCCTATAGTGTGAAGCTTGTTGATTGGTTCAGTGAGGAGTCGTTCTGGTGTTCTGGCAATAATAGCCCCAGGTGGCTTTGTGATAAGAAGGGGATCGAATCTGATTCCCTTGCAGTGTTCTTCCTCTTCTTGCTCACGCTTCCATTTAGCATAGCAGGTCACCCATATGTTTCCATTCATTGCGTGCATCCATGCATTCCAATCCTTATGACTCATAGTCATCCCCTCGTGCTCATATAGCTCCTGTATGTGGTGCACGCACTCCAATCATTCTACTGCTACCCAGTATCATCAGATAGCCTTGTCGCCATTATTTATCAACATTAGCCACTGGTTATATTTTGACGAGACCAGTGCTAGCCAGATTGGGTTGGATGAGTCGCCCTTGTATTGGACCTCTAATAACTCCATAAGGGTTTGATATTCCCTTTCCACCTTTCACATAGCGTGCTCTGCCCATAAGACCACTCAGGTGGCCACTCATTCCATTAACAAAGCCTCCCAGGCTTCTTTCTGTTCCAACTCCTGTTCGGCTTCTCATTGCCACAGGATCAACTGTGCTTGAGCATGCTCAATCTTGTGCTCTTCCTTCTGGTGTTTCCAATACAACTGGACATGGTTATCATATCGGCAGATGATGGTATCCCTGATGAATTCCCTAGGTCCCATCTGGACTGTGTCACTGATGGTAACCCAGTCCACCTCGAAGATGCACCCAATCTCCAAGAGTGTTGCCTGGGTGTAGGGTAAGATGTATGTGAACAAGCACTGCATTGTGGCTCGTTGTTCATTCTGCTGCAAAAAATCTCCAATCAAGTTCAGGCCTCCACTGACACTTGATCCATTCCTCTGGCAATAAATCTGCACCAGTTGATGATGTCCCTTGGGAAACAAGGGAGTTACTGTCTGATTATTGTGGGTCTGCAGGCTACTCAGAAGTGTGCACCTGGCAATTCGCCTCACTATCTTTGTGCCAAGTTATCAGACGCACAGCAAATTTCGCATCTGCTTGTACAGGGAGTATGTGAGGAACTTGGGATCAGCCTTGATATGCAACACAACCAGGTTGGTTCTCTCATTCCTGAGTTTTTCTGCAATAACAATATACTATGCTCGGGGCACATCTGTGGTCTCCTGCCTATGCTCTCCCAACACACTAGTATTCTCATTTGTTACTGTTTGGTAGACAGACCCAATGGGTGAATTGAGGATGTCTCTTTCGATGCCTGTTGACAGTATGTGTATCAGTGTCGATGTCGCCTGGAGAGGTCATGGGCTGTGCAGTTATTACCTCTCAGATCTCAAACTAGGCCATTGGTGCTGTGAGCAACAACAAGCAAGGTGTGCTCGGTGCTGTAAGACCAACGGGGTAGATAGGGAAGTCTCTAGATTATGTTAGGAGGTCCCTAAACACAACCTTCAACTCTCAAGTGATGACTGGTTAGGTCAAAGATGATTCTGATTGCTCCTCTAGTTATGTCTAGGTGACAAAAACTATCTAGAGACTTAAGGGCTACCTACATTATACTACAGCCCTTATATACCTCTAGTCATGGTCTGTGCGCAGTCAGCACACAGCTAAAGTCCCTCAAGCCAGGATCAATGCACAGCAGCCAAGTCAAGCCCATCGTACCATTCTAGGAGTATCTCTCCCACACCAACACACTGTCCCTCCATATGCGGCCATGCTATTGTCTTGCATTCTCAGCCAACTCCCACACACACCAGTACCAAGTCATCGGCACTTCTCGGCGTTCCCATGTCGCCCCTCAGGCACATCTAGACCTGTGTTCCAGTTGCAGTCTAGGCCCATCATCAGGCCATTATCCTAGTCAGCACTTGGTATATCCCATAACCAGTGCTGACCTAACCACCTTCCTAATAAGGGCTGCAGTGTTCACATAGGCATCCTTCCATGAAATCTTGTTGTCCAACCCTTGTATCTATACATTTGAGTCCAGATAAAAAGATGAAAAGAAAAGAAAAATGTAACCCAACTCTCCACGTCCGTATCTTCATAATCTTCATTGACATCATTACTGTGAAAATTGTATGGAGTGAGTTATGCTCATAACATTGTTCCATACATTAGCTGAAACAGCAACACCTTTATGGCATCATGGTGTCAATTGTTATGAGCAAATTCTGCGATTGGCAGTAGCAATTTCCATTTGTGTGGTTCGTTTGTACAGAACATTCGGAGGTAGACCCCTAGTTCCTGATTGACTTGTTCTGTTTTGCCATCTGTCTGAGGGTGATAGGCTGTGCTCATTCTACGGTTGATTCCCAGTGCCTTTCCTATTTCTTGGAATACCTTAGATGCAAACTGCAGTCCTCTGTTGGATATGAGGATGTCAGGCAGGCTGAATCATTTGAAGTTCTCATTTATGTATAAATTCACAGTTTCTAGTGTGTCAATTGCCTTGTGGCAAGGGGAAAAAGTTACCCCCTTTGTAAGGCCATGGTCCACCATGACCATAATTGAGTTGAAGCCATCAGCAATTGGTAAATTGGTGATAAAGTCGATTGTTACTTGCTAGAAAGGTTGGGTCGCATTAGATTTGATTAGGTGTAGAGCAGGGGCATTTGGATGAGTGTTTACTTTCATTTGTTGGCAAAGTGCACATCCTTTGATCCATTCTCAAGTGTGCTTGTTCATTCCAGGCCACCAGTAGTTTTGTTTGAGTAATTCCAAGGTTTTGAATCGTCCTGGGTGTCTGGATGTGAGCAATTTGTGTGTGAGCTTGATGAGCTGGGTGTGTAATCCATCCTGATCTGGGACATATACTTTTCCTTGATAGTGTACAATGTGGTTGGAGTATGTCCAGTCTTGAAGTTTAGATTTTATTGGTGGTGCACAATGATTCTGAATTACTTTGACTAGTATTTGTCTGAAGTCATCCTTGGTCATGCCTTTGCATAACTTATCAGCTAGGTCATTTGCAATAATTCTGATGAATCATTCAGGTGGTAGTACAGTGGCTTCTTCCAGAATGTCATTGGTTCCTAAGTGGTCCAATCATCAGGACAGAGCATCTGCTTCAAACATTCTCACCCCTGGGATATGCTCAATTTGAAGGTCAAATTCACTCAGAAAGGAGGACCATTGTGCTTGTCTGGGGGTAAGGCACTGTAGGGTTCAATAGAAGGATAAGTTCTTATGATCACAATGGACAATGGTGGTATGTGGTGATCCATGTAAGAAATGTCACCAAGCTGCAAGTTGTTACAAGCTCTCACTCATGAACAAAACCCCAAAGCCTCGCAGAGGTGGAGTGTTACTCCAGAGACAAAAACCAAGGCTGTATTGCAAGCCCTACTACAAGGATGGCTCTACTAGAGAGAACTAACTCCTAGTGAGAGAAAAACCATCTTGAGTCTTACGGACTCAAGACTACAACCATCCGACCTTATATACCACCAGGGAATCCCCCCTGGTACCTCCCTAGACCAACAACACTCCTACATGTTCCAGCACCCATCTCTATTGTCCTGCGCATATTCCCATGTGAGTGCATATGAGCGCGATCCTTCTGCAATGACTCTACCCTTAACTGGCTGCCTTTAGCCAAGCCTGGATCTTTGTGGATCACCCTAGACTGTCCCAACTCTTGGTGCCCATCAGCATGCATATATCCATACCCAGGATCATATGCCACTTGGCTTATTCTGTACTCATGCCTTCCCATGGCTATTGAGTCTGTTGTTGGTGTCTGTGTCCAATGTCCTAAGCTGGCATGTATCTTCCCAGCATATGCTGCAAGTGCTAAGTATGAGTGCTGCCTTGTGTTGTCATAATGCAGCCTTTCTGCCATTGGTCTAATGACCTTCCTCCCTCTTCTGTTGTCTTGGGTTTGTCTGAGCTGTGCCTTCGTCTGGACTTCATCTAGACCTCCTCTAGACCTGTCACCAAGAGCTGCTATTGCTGCACACTCTCTGTATAGTTAAACAATCCTTGGTCTTGGTCCTGCAATGCATCTATCCATGTATGTCCTTGTGGCTGTGCTCCTTGACTAATCCCTTCCCTCGAGTCCTCATATGGCAGGTGCTGAGCTAATCCGCATAGGGGCTCCTGTGGCTGTGTCATTAAAGACTTTGGCCTCCTATGCCTGCATGCTCTCGGCCCTGTCCGGCCCTGTGGCTGTACTCATGCCATATCTTCGTAGTGACTCGTGACGCTGATGTAATGCACCCATAATGATAGGGGTGTCACCCTCCTTCCTGGTATACTGATGGCTCCTTGTCTGGCCATTGTCTCATAGTCTCTTGAACACTCCCATGCCTTGATGCACATGAAGTGTTCCCCTGGTCTCCTATGACAGTCCCCGACTGTCTCCTATCCTCCCACAGTGGTCCCTGACCACTAGAATGAAAATTAAAAAGTGCCTGCTAGGATCCTCTCCTAACACAAGTCCCTTAACAATTGCCAGTAGTTCTCTGTTGTAGATTTGATAATTCTGCTCTGTTGTGGTTAGGGCATGCGAAATGAAGCTGCAGGGGTGTAAAAGTCCTGCTTCATCTGCTTGTTTCAAGACTGCTCCTATTGCTCTATTTGATGCATTGGTTTGTAAGATGAAAGGTTGGGTGATATCTGGCATTTGAAGTACTGGGGCAGTGGTAAATTGATGTTTCAGATTGTCAAATGCCATCTGTCCTCCTGGCATCCAAAGGAATGCTTCATCCTTCTTTGTGAGATTGGTGAGTGGCTGAGCCAGAGTTGCAAAATTTCCAATGAATTGCCAGTAGAAGTTTCCAAATCCTAAGAAGGATCGTACTTGCTTGACCATTGTCAGCATTGGCCAGTCTGCTATTCCTGCCAATTTGATCAGGTCCATTGTTATCTCCCCAGGTCTGATTATCATTCTGAGGAATTCAATTTCTTGAGTGCGAAATTTGCTTTTCTCAAGCTTGAGAAACAAGTCATTTTCCTTTAGCTGTGTTAGAACATGTTTTGTCTGGGTTTCTAAATCTTTGGTTGTTGTTCTGCATATTAGGATGTCATCCATGTAAATGATTAACCACCCTTCATTGATCATATATTGGAAATATTCATTCATCATTGTCTGGAAGGTGGATGGGGAGTTGCATAGGCCAAAGAACATGACAGTTGGTTCATATAATCCTTAGTTAGTTATGAAGGCTGCCTTCCATTCATCTCCCTCCTTTATTCAGATGTTATTGTATCCCCATCGGAGATCTAGCTTTGTAAAATATCGAGTGCCAGGTAGTTTAGTCATTAGATCAGAGATTAGTGGTAGTGGGTATGTGTTTTTTATTGTCCATTCATTTAGGTATCAGTAATCCCGACATGGCTGGAGCACTCCACTTTTCTTTTTTGCAATGAAGAAAAATGGCAAGGCTTGTGGGGACTTGGATGGTCTAATATATCCTTTGGCCAGTTGTTCAGTGATCCATTCATCAAGGGATGATTGTTTTTTTATCGATAGTGGGTAAATCTTACTGACTTTTGGGGAGAATCTGATCTTAAGATGTATTGCATGGTCCCACATGCACCTAATTGGGAATCATTCCAAAGGTGCCTTTTCAAAGGTAGATTTCCATTCCTGGTATTTGTTGATAAGCTCACTCCACTATTGGAAATAGGGAAGAGTAGAAGGTGTGAGGTCGTGAATGAATTCCCATCAACTCCGGTATGCTCAATGGCAATGCTATGACACACAGAACTGGTGGAGTTCACAGATAATAACATTAGAGTGCATAACAGTGGCAAATGCAGGATGCAGAGTGCAACAAGACTCAAGACATGAATGAGACAAGGAGGGCAAGACTAAAGGCTGAGGCTCAAAGGATACTGTATTCTTAACTGTGGTATCTGAATCTGGTATTGTGGTAAACTGAACCTGTATCATATCATACAGGGGCTTTATATACATTTTCTTACTCTAACTATTGAAGTGACACTTGTAAAATTTTCACCTTGCAATCATATATCCAAATCCATCTTGAAGGTCTTCATGCGATGGGGCTAGCTGAGGAATATGATGGTGGAATAGGAGTGCCGTGGTGGGAACCAATACTGCAACCCTATGCAGGATGCTAATAGACTTGCCTGATTGCCATTGGCAGCAACTCCAGGGTTCATCTGACTTGATGCATCCCTGTTCTCAATATTCTGCAGACCTGACTAAGGGTTACTGGAGCTGGTCATTGGCCAATGGCTTTACTCATCTGCTAGGGTCCTAATCTGCTGTGTTGGTGCATCACTATGGATGATGTGGCGATTGGATCTTGGAATGTAGATCTTCCAAACACAGATATGGCTTGATGGCAATGGTCCCTTCTCTGGTGAACTAAGCTGTGCCAGCTGACAATTTTATGCAACTCAGCCGACATGGAACTGATATCGGATGTGAACAACTGACCGGCACAGGGTTTGGATGGTGTACACAGGAGACAACTTGATTGTTGGTTGTGGGCAACACTTGTCTTACTGTGGAAAATCACAGATAAATGTGGAGTTGCTCAGAGTTGCTCATATGACCTGTGGATGACCTGCGGATGACTCCTCTACACCCTTACCTCGGAACAATGCTCATCATCTCCCCCCCACTTAAAAATCTGACTGTCCTCAGTCAGTCGCACAAAGGAATTGGCTAGTCAATTGCTGGTGGTGAAATGAACTGGAAATAAAATCTTGACAAATGAAAACTGGTGAAAGGCATGGCTATGTACTGGGTATCTTGCAGAATTCTGTGTCTTCTGTCTTCAGTAGCTGCCTCCTGGGTCAGGGTCATCATCTATATCTGGCCAATCATTGGGTACTGATTCTTCATCACTGTTGCTGTCATTGCTGAATATATCTTCTTCATCATATGTTGCCCATAGGTGGCAAGCAGAATGGCAGCAGTGGCAGGGTTCTTGTGTGTGATGCCTGATGTTCCGGTCTTGAGGCATTGGAGTTGGGGCAGAATTGACTGGGGCGTGACAGGGTTCAACAGGGCAACTAGGCTTGACTATATTTGCTTCTGGGGACTTGGCGGCTGCTACTGAGGACTTGACTGCAGGAAACTCAGCTGAAATTTGACATATCATGGGACTTGATGGTGGACTAAACTTGACAGGCTGACTATCTAGGACAGAGGCTGGCAGGGTTGATGCATAAATGTTGGGGTCTGTCTTGTGGTGGCTGGTGCTGGTTACTGGTGTATAGGCTTCTAATTTGCTGGGCTTCTGCTGGGCTGGTTTGGTGGTGGTGCTATGGTTTTCCTCTCTGTGACTTGCAATCATTTCCTCAAGGCTTACTGAAAATCCTGCTTCTCCTTGCATATTTCGAAATGGGGTGGTCCATGGGGTATGGTCAGGGCTATCTTGTGGCAGATGTCAAGCGAGGCTGCTAGGAGCTCTTCGAAGCTAAGATTGGTGGCAGGACTCGTGAGGATGTGCTTGAAGATCTGATCAATGGCTTGCAGGTTTTGCGCAGGTGCAGTTGTGGTGTACAACTGGTCCTTGTGCTTTGCTCCAAATGGTTGATCTGTTGGCAGCTGGTAACAAGGGTGCATGAACAGCTGATCTCGGTGATAGGTTCGATCCACTATTGGAAATAGCGAGGAAAGGGAAGGGGTGAGGTCACAAAAGAGTTCCCATCAACTCCAGTGCACTTGATGACAATGCTATGCTGCGTGGAGTTTGCAGATAATAATGTTATACATGGTGCGCGAGTGCATAGCGATGAGAGCACGAGATGCGGAGTAGAGCAAGACAGAGAACACAGATGAGACTTTAGAGGATGTGAATGGGAGCTGAGACTCGAGGAGAACTGGGGTGTGCTATATTCCATTTTTCTATCTGTTGTACATGAGCTTATATACATTTTTCTACCCTACTAATAACAAAGTAACTCTGCAAATTTTCACCTTGCAACCGTATATCCAAATCCATCTTGAAAGTCTTCACGCAATGGGGCTAGCTGAGGGATGCGACAGTGGTATAGGAGTGCCACAGTGAGAGCCAATATTGCGACCCAATGTGGGACACTAATAGAGTTGTATACTTGAAATAGACATTGCTGATCGCCATTGGTGGCAACTCCGGGATTCATCTGGCTTGACACATCCCTGTTCTCTATTTTCCATGGACCTGACTGGTCTATACTGTAGTTGGTCGTCGGCCAATGGGTTTACTCATCCACTAGGGGCCTGATCTGCTATGTCGGTTTGTTGCTAGGGATGACGTGGTGGCTGCATAGGGGTGACCCTTGGATCATAGACTGTAGATCCTTCCTAATGCAGATATGATATTGATGGCAACAGTCCCTTCTCCAGTGACCTAAGCTTGTTAGGATCGATGCCCTTGGTTCGTTATCGAGTCAATGGTGACGACTAGAGTCTCGGTCTAATCCCAGTCACTGGACGAGAATGCTGTTCGACGTCGTGCTAGGCAGCGACGAAGGTAGCTCAAGCGATAGAGAGGACGAGAGCGAGAGGGTTGTTCAGTAAAGGACAATACTCGATTAAGTTGGAACTGAAGTACTACGGTACATGTGGGGGGTTTATATACTGCCTAGAGAACAATGAAGAAGTATAAGAGGAAGTGAAACGAGGGGCAGTCCAGGTAGATGAAACGAGTATCAGAGCATAGCGACAAAGCGAAGAAAGGCTTATTGTAATAAGTAGGCGTAAGAGAAAGAAGTTGTAACATTACCCCCTCCCTATGCGAGAAGTCACCGACTTCTTAAGGCCAACCTTGAGTTGTCCAGGCATGGTCTGCTCTAGACTCGTACCAGTGGACGATGTTTTCGACGTCCTTTTGTGCTGTATCTACATGCCATCGTACGGAGTCGAGGGTGACTTTCAATTGACGAAGTTCACGAAGCGCGAGATCTCGCTCGGTGTAAGTCATGGCGTTGGGGTCGGTGGTGAGGGTGAGTCCTACGAGGGCTCCAAGCGGGGCGGAGAGGTCTCGGAGATTGGCTGTAATGTACGAGGCTTCGAGGGAGGCAGCTGTTACAACTTTTCTTTCTTACGCTTACTTAGCCTTTCTTCACTTCGTCGCTATGCTTTGATACTTGTTTCATCTACCTGGACTGCCCCTCGTTTCACTTCTTTTTATACTTCTTCATTGTTCTCTAGGCAGTATATAAACCCCCGCATGTACCATAGTACTTCAGTTCCAACTTAATCGAGTATTGTCCTTTACTGAACAACCCTCTCGCTCTCGTCCTCTCTATCGCTCGAGCTACCTTCGTCGCTGCCTAGCACGACGTCGAACAGCATTCTTGTCCAGTGACTGGGATTAGACCGAGACTCTAGTCGTCATTGTTGACTCGATAACGAACCAAGGGCATCGATCCTAACACAAGTTGGAACTCACTGAACCGCTTAGTGCATCGTCACTAGCTAGACAATATAGATCTGAAACGACCCGAAACCAGACTCTCTAACCAGAGGCCACCGAACGATTCCTTTCTCTTTAGAGGAACATATTATCTAGAAGGACAAGAGCTCTTTTTCTCGACATTAAATAAACGTTGGGAATTTCGAGGAGTAGGAAAGAATAGGAACACCCCAGTATCTGACGAATACTTCAAAGGGGATTATATCGAAGGAAACGAACACTCTTTACCTGGAAAGCTTTGGGTTGAGTGGAGAAACGAACAAAAAGAACCAGAAGAAGAACCAGAATTATATTTCGAAAGACCCAAAGAAACCCTTTGGTGGGAAGAGTACTGCGACGCGGAATTCGAGTTCGACGGCACTGATCCATACTACTCTCTTTCCGAAACATCCATAGTAGGGTGGAACACCTTTTTGGAACAAAAACAAATCGAATACGAACTAGAAAACCCGAGACCTGAAACAGACGCCGAAACCGACACAAAACAAATGGCAACTAACACGGAAACCACCGATGCCCCTAGAGGAGACATTAAACCAGTCTCAGCACGAATTTTTACAGGAGATCGGACCGAAGCTAAATCATTCATCAACTGGTTTAGCGATTTCTTTGCAATAAACGCCCACAACTACGAAGGGAAACATGAGAAGAAAATCAGATACGTCCTCCAATGCCTAGGAAAGGAACTAGACGACTGGAAAGAAATAATCCGCGATCAACTGAACGAAAAAGATGGACTTACTTGGGAAAACTATGACACCTTTGTCAAACGATTCCTTGACGACTGGGGAGAAGTCAATACTGCAGTTAGGGCACTAAATGAGCTCACTAAATTACGAGTTGGAGGAGAGATCACTGTCCCGATCTACGTCCGAAAATTTAGAATGCTCATAGGATCCTCCGGACTAACCGGAATTACCGCCCAACTCCAGGCATTCGTCCGAGGCTTACCAACCACCATTGCTGCCAAGATCCTTGAAGGACAAGGCGACTTTAAAACCATCACAGACGCCTACAGAAAAGCGGAGCAACTCAATGCAGCATGGGAAATGATGAAGGCATTAGGAAAAACTGATACAGGGCGCCGATTCAATAAAACAGGGGGACCTAAAATGATCCATGCCATACAAACCGGACGCCTTACTGATGGGCAACGAGAAGAATATATGCGTTCTGGGAAATGTTTCAGATGCGGAACCATCGGTCATTTATCCCGAAACTGCCCAAAAAAAGATACTACCAGGAACCCGCCCCCTTCAGGACGATTCACCAGAACAATCACTGAGGATAACGATGCTAAGAAAATTCGCACTATGATTGTGGCGCTCAGCACAGAGGAACGAGAAACTCTCCTCACCGACCTGGAAACTGAGGGTTTTTAAAGCGGAGGAACCAGAAAGCGGTTGGAACCTCCAAGAACAATTATGGACAGTTAGCACTCGACTCTGTAATAGTAAGATCGAATAATAATCAACGACTCTCAATAACTGTCCAATCACCCGAATTACCCGCTGAGATATCTGCCCTCGTTGACTGCGGAGCAGAAGGAAACTTCATTGACGAAACTATAACGAGAAACATGAACAAGAAACCACTAATTCAACCAATACGAGTTAAAAACGCCGACGGAACAGTAAACTTAAATGGGATGATCACACATAAAGTCAAGATTCCCTACCACATCGGAAATCTACAAATCGAAACAAGCTTCCTAATCACTAAACTGGGAGATCAAAAACTTATACTCGGACTCCCCTGGTTAGAAAAACACAACCCAACGATAAACTGGAAGGAACGGACCCTTGAGCTCGATCAACACAAACCGACAAAGCAGATAGAAAGAAACCTGGATCAGGAGATCGACGAATACTGGATCAGGGTTAAAACTTCGGCATCACAAGCGCTAGAACATACACTACGCAAAGAGACCATAACGACGCTACCAGACGAGTACCAAGAATGGAAATCTACCTTTGAAAAGGCGCCTTCAGAACGGTTCCCAGTCAGACGCACTTGGGATCATGCAATCGATCTCAAAACCGGATTTACCCCAAAAGTCAGCAAAATCTACCCACTATCGATAAAAGAACAATCATCCCTCGACGAATGGATCACAGAACAGCTAGCTAAAGGATACATTAGACCATCCAAATCCCCACAAGCCTCGCCATTCTTCTTCGTCGCAAAAAAGGAAAGCGGAGCGCTCCGGCCATGTCAAGACTACCGATACCTGAACGAATGGACAATAAAGAATGCATACCCATTACCATTGATCTCTGATCTAATGACCAAACTATCCGGCGCTCAATATTTCACAAAACTAGACCTCCGATGGGGATACAACAACGTTCGGATAAAAGAAGGAGATGAATGGAAAGCAGCCTTCATAACGAACAAAGGACTATACGAACCAACAGTCATGTTCTTTGGCCTATGCAATTCCCCATCTACGTTCCAGACAATGATGAACGAATACTTCCAAGACATGATCAACGAAGGATGGTTAATCATCTACATGGACGACATTCTTATATGTGGAACAACACCCAAAGACTTAGAAACCCGGACAAAACGCGTCCTAGAACGACTAAAAGAGAACGACTTATTCCTCAAACTCGAAAAATGCAAGTTCTGCACGAAGGAAATTGAATTCCTCGGAATGATCATTAGACCTGGGGAGATAACAATGGACCCGATCAAACTGGCAGGAATAGCGGATTGGCCGACACCAGCAACAGTCAAGCAAGTACGATCCTTCCTAGGATTTGGAAATTTCTACCGACGATTCATTGGGAACTTCGCAACCCTCGCTCGACCACTTATTGATCTCACAAAAAAAGATGAAGCGTTCCTCTGGACACCAGAACGACAGATGGCGTTTAACAACCTAAAAAAACGCTTTACAACAGCCCCTGTACTCCGAATGCCAGATGTCACCCGACCATTCATCCTACAAACCGATGCCTCAAATAAAGCAACAGGAGCGGTACTGAAACAAGCTGATGAAGCAGGACTCCTGCACCCTTGCGGCTTCATCTCACACGCCCTAACCACGACAGAGCAAAACTATCAGATTTACGACAGGGAACTACTGGCAATCGTCAAAGGACTTGCAGCATGGCGACACCTTCTTCACGGATCACCTCATACCACCATCGTTCATTGTGATCACAAGAATCTATCCTTTTATCGAACCCCACAACGCCTTACCCCCAGACAAGCCAGATGGTCCTCCTTCTTAAGCGAATTCGATCTCCGAATAGAGCACGTCCCTGGAACTAAGATGTTTGAAGCAGATGCCCTATCTCGACGACCAGACCACATTGGAACAGACGACATCCCAGAAGAAACCACGGTGTTACCACCTGAACGATTCATCAGGCTTATAGCAGACGACCTAGCAGAGAAGTTGCGCAAAGGCATGATCAAAGACGACTTTGGACAAATACTAGTCGAAGTAATCCAAAATCATCGAGCACCACCAATAAAATCGAAGCTGCAAGACTGGACATATGTCGACCACATCGTACATTACCAAGGAAAAACCTATGTACCCGATCAAGATGGATTGCGCACTCAACTCATTAAACTAACGCATGAATCACCTACATCTGGGCACCCCGGACGATTTAAAACTCTAGAATTACTCAAACGAAACTACTGGTGGCCCGGAATGAACAAGCATACCAGAGAATGGATCGAAGGATGCGCGCTCTGCCAGCAAATGAAAGTAAACACTCACCCCAACACCCCTGCCCTACAACCGATCAAATCTAATGCCACCCGACCCTTCCAACAAGTCACAATTGACTTCATCACAGACCTACCAATCGCCGACGGCTTCGACTCAATCATGGTCACAGTGGACCATGGACTTACAAAGGGGGTAACCTTTTCCCCTTGTCACAAAACGATCGACGCACTAGGAACCGCGGATCTATACATAAACGAAAACTTCAAACGATTCGGTTTACCGGATATCCTCATATCTGACAGAGGACCACAGTTCGCATCTAAAGTATTTCGAGAAATAGGAAAAGCGCTGGGAATAAACCATAGAATGAGCACAGCCTACCACCCCCAGACAGATGGCGAGACAGAACGAGTCAATCAAGAACTAGAAGTCTACCTCCGAATGTTCTGCACAAATGAACCGCACAGATGGAAATCACTACTGCCAATTGCGGAATTCGCTCACAATAACCGACACCATGATACCATCAAAGCATCACCGTTTCAGCTAATGTACGGAATAGACCCCGTCGCTATTCCCACAGCTGCACTCCCCATGACGACCCCAGCAGCTGAGAACCGACTACGAATGCTACAAAAGGCTAGAGAAGAAGCACTCGCTGCACACGAACTCGCTAGACAAATGGTAGCGCTCAGAACAAAAGACAAAAGCATCAGGTTCGAGAAAGGAGACAAAGTCTGGCTCGAAAATCGAAACCTCCGAATACCCTATGAGTCAAGGAAGCTAGCGCCCAAAAGAGAAGGACCCTTCACGATTGAGCAAGTGCTAGGACCTGTCACCTACAAACTGAAACTCCCCAAACAATGGCGCATCCACCCCATGTTTCATACTACGTTGTTAACTCCATATAAAGAAACAACGGTGCACAGGACCGAACTTCATGAAACCACCCCCTGATCTCATCAACGGACAAGAGGAGTTTGAAATAGAAGCGATCATCACACACAGAAAACGAGGAACCGGCTATCAATACCTAGTCAAATGGAAAGGGTATGGACCGAACGAAAACTCATGGGAACCTGAAACAAATCTGAAAAACGCTGCGGACATCCTTAGAGCATATAAGAACCGCCGAAACCTACTATGAGGACCATGGTCCAGTATCGCAACAAACAGATCCTCAGACAGAACGCTAGACACTACCAAAAACATCGCCTCCCCCTATTCCCGATTCTCTCCCAGACAATCTATCCCAAAACTTAGACATCTAATCATCCAACTCCCTAATCGAACCCATCCTCATCAAGGACGGCGCGCAATAGGAACAGCCTTCATTGAAATACGCAAAATCCTGCTCTATCGAACAAAAGTACCGTCACTACACCCAGTATATAAGACACAAATCAGCCCCAACTTCCAGACACCAACCAACGCCCTCAGCAGAGATCCACCATGTCAGACAAGCGCGAAGAGCACTGGCCTCATGGATCGCTGATCCGAACAAGAGACCTGGAAGCGGCGGGAGTGACCTGCCTACACCGGACAGAGGCACTATTCCCAGATAAAATCAATTTCCCATCCAGCGGACCACTGAACTTTAACTTACCCCCGCACTACCTATACATCCCACACGGAGGGATACCACCGCCAGTACCCGAAATCCACCTACCACCGCCCCACTACCACGACTTTGAATGGGAACCTGGATACCCAATGATCGCAGGCATCATTCATCACACAAACCAGGGGACGATTACAGCATCGAATTCCACCTAGACCACTACATGAACCATATTTGACTGAAAACCCTCCCACGCGACCTAATACTCCCAGACCAGAAGCATTGGCCGATCAACTCTTACGAGACATCCTCTCTATGGACGCAGACGATTCATTCTGGGACGTGGAATATTTCGACGAAGTCAACCTATAAAAAGAACGAGATTCCTGCTTCCTGGCCTTCCAACCAACATCACAGATACAACAATGTTCTCAGCTTGTCGCCATCCTCGTCGCCCTCATCTCTGCTCTCATCCCCTCTGCCCTCATCGGAGGACTCATCCTCGCCACCCTCCTCGCCACCCTCGTCCTCGCCTACTTCTTGTCCCGAGAAAATCCCCGAATTCGACGTCTTTACACCACCCCTCGAAATCTTCATCGAGACCGAAACGGCGATCTACTGCCGACAACGACCTACACGTTCACCCGCCCGAACTTCATCGAGGAGCCACCCATCGAAGAAGAAGTCATCCCCACACCTATCCCCAGATCGAACCCCCTCGTCGCCGCCGCCTCTCTGGAAGCCTCGTATGTTACGGCCAATCTCCGGGACCTCTCCGCCCCACTTGGAGCCCTCGTAGGACTCACTCTCACCACCGACCCCAACGCCATGACCTACTGCCGAACGAGATCTAGCACTCAGAGAACTTCGTCAACTGAAAGTCACCCTCGACTCCATATGATGGCACATAGATACTGCACAAAAGGACGTCGAAAACATCGTCCACTGGTACGAGTCTAGAGCGGACCATGCCTGGACAACTCAAGGATGGCCTTAAGAAGTCGGTGACTTCTCGCATAGGGAGGGGGTAATGTTACAACTTTTCTTTCTTACGCTTACTTAGCCTTTCTTCACTTCGTCGCTATGCTTTGATACTTGTTTCATCTACCTGGACTGCCCCTCGTTTCACTTCTTTTATACTTCTTCATTGTTCTCTAGGCAGTATATAAACCCCCCCGCATGTACCAGTAGTACTTCAGTTCCAACTTAATCGAGTATTGTCCTTTACTGAACAACCCTCTCGCTCTCGTCCTCTCTATCGCTCGAGCTACCTTCGTCGCTGCCTAGCACGACGTCGAACAGCATTCTTGTCCAGTGACTGGGATTAGACCGAGACTCTAGTCGTCATTGTTGACTCGATAACGAACCAAGGGCATCGATCCTAACAGCAGCTGGCGATGAGGGGTTTGATCTAACATTGACAACATCTGGTCAGAAACTCATCCTCACTGATTTGTAAGCTGATTCTATCGATAAACTTGGCCAAGGGGTTCCATTGCCAACATAACACGGGCGTCTTCCTTACTTTGCTGCCTTCTCCCATTTCGTACCTGACCAAGTCTCCTGGGCCAAGAGAGGCAAGCACAAAGTTGAGCGCAACTTTGATGATGTGTATTTTGAGTTGGGCAGTGCTGGATGGTGCTGTTGGGGGAGGAACAGAGATGACCATGATGAGGTCTAGTGGTAAGTGGGGGAAGGGCACGAGCAAGTTGAAAGCTGTTGAAAGGCCCAGAGGTGTAGGGTGTGACATAGAATTCGCTGATGGTGGTCTCACATCAGACAGACAAGAGATGGTACATTGGCCCAGTTGATGATATAATATGTCCTGGTCAAGTCGAGTGTGGATGCTGGTGTTGTCGACATGAGTGATGGTAGACACGTGCCAGTGCCATCATATGAAAACCCATCTGCGATCTGCGCATATAGTCCTGAATGCCGACAACAACCCTAGGTAGAGGCCAAGGACTTGAATCGGGCAGCATGTGGTGATGCCGGTGGGCTGGGTGCAGGCTTTTTAACACGGAGTCAGGTGCATATATGTAGTTATTGCTTACCTTCCAGACAGATACACCTGTGCACATCATACACATCACTGTTATAACTTCGTGAAGCTGACAACTAGGCAGAGAGCAGCCAAGCCAGCAGTGTGGAAGAGGCGGAATTGTTGATGCTCATGATACTTGAATAATTTTGGGTTCTGATGGGCGTCGCCCATTGGGCGAGCAAGTGGTGCTGGTGTGGGCTGGTGTCGTACCAGTAAGCAGCAAGGTGCCAGTATCACTGTGATGTCTGAGGCTGTCTGAAAGCAAAAGCAGCGAAAAGGAGTTGACATTTTGCTGAAGGGCCTACAGGTCTTTTGGTACCGATGTAAGGACCTGTTATTGACTGTTGATGTTATTCTGTCTTTTTCTCAGGTTTCGCTGGAGCGGGCCAAGTGGGCACTCTAGCGACTGATATCGCGATGGTGGGTATTCCGATAGTGCAGGAGGTATGGATGAGGCAGAGGAAAAGAAGGAGTGCGGGGACCACATCCCAGACCAGCACAGGCTGCTTCAAGTTCAAGTTCAACCCAACTGTAACCTTAGCTAGTCAATTGCCCATTGCTTTTTATTTTCTGCAGTCTTTGTTTTTGTTTTTGTTTTTCATTTTTGCCTGGTGGTTATGTTTAAGTACATATGTTTCTCCAGCAGTCAATTTGACCGGAAGTTATAGTAGTTACGCTACCTAGGTTTCGGAATTATCATTTCTATGCATAAAAAAAAAAAACCTTGGCTAGTCAGTAATCCGTTACCCACCGTCGCCTCTTGAATCCGTACCACCACCTTCCCGTTTGAGTGAAAGTTCTCATGGCCCCTCCAGGTCGTCGAGATCGTATCACTTCCCTCTCGCAGCGTACGGATGGTATGGATGTGGCCTCTCTTGCTCGGATGGCTATGACTTTACTCAGTGCGGCCAGAAGTCTGGTGGCTAGGGGACACTCTGTGCCCCCGACGCTGCTGGATGAAATGGCTCATGCTGGGGTGTCATGGCCAGAAGGCTCGGAAGCTTTGTCCTCGGGGCTCTCAGATGCTTACATCGACCCATCGCTCTCCCCGGAGATCTCTCACGAAGAGGCCTCCCTGCTCGGCTTGCCTTATGAGGAAGGCTCGCCAGGCTACGATTACGACGACGATCCCAATGTTGATCCAGAAGAACTGGCAACAAACTGCTTCATGGCACTAGAATATGTGCAAATGGCCCTCCACCAGGCAGACCTTACCCCCCTAAGAGGGATGCTCCAGTTGCGATCTTTGTGGGCCTTACTGAACTCCCACTTTGCTCCCAATACCACGCTCTCCTCCCCAGCAACTCCTAGAGCTACAGGAGTCCCTACTGTGGTGCTTCCAGCTTCCACACCGCTACAGCAGATGACGATGGGGGACTATGCCCCCCTCTCACCTGCCACCCCGATGACCCCAGGCGGTCTCATGGTCCCCCCCCAGCCACCCCCTCCCACCTCGGATCTCCACACCTCCCATGCTTCCACCCAGCCACCCCAGGCCCACTAGGTGGAACTCCACGCCCAGTGTGCACGCCATTCACTCCAGGAAGAACTAGGATTCCGGGACCTTCCTACGCTGCCATTGCCGCTAGACCCTTGCCTGCACAACCTGCAGCCCCCCCAGCCATTCCTCTACACACGAAGCCCTCCATCTCAACTACGATGAAGAGGGTAAAGTCCTGCCTCACACAAGGCATGAAAACCAACAAGGTGGTTTTGCGCCCCACCGGGGATGCTGCCACCCCAAGACCGCCAGCCCCATCCATTTTGGCTGCCACTTCCTTAGAGAACAACCAAATCGTCTTGGCCTCCTGGACTTTACGTGGGGACTTCGAAACAGTCCTTCAGAAGCCCCCCTCCTCATCCGACGTTGACAGGATTACCGTCGCTATGCAAACTGCCACCTCTGGAGAAGTTGCCCGCTTGGGCCGCCCCACAACCTCAGCTATCAAGTTCCTCCATGTTCCAACCTCCCACCCGGACAGATCTGGCTTCACTAACTCGGACATACAGGCATGCATCACTGCCCACCCAAAATGGGCTGATGTTGTCTTCTTCAAGCCCCCAGCTTTCATATTTCCCAAGCAGGTGGGACGCGCCATCCCCCTCTCTGGCACTGTCAAGTGCGAAATATATGATGATCACGCAGGCTCCAGAGCCCATCGCCTCCTCCAGACCGATGTCTCCTTCATTGGGACTCCCCGTCGCGCCCAACTGTGGACAATGGACAAGCCCACCCCCCAATGTGGGGTCTGCCTCAGATGGGGACACACCTCTCACCGGTGTGTCTCCCGGCTTCCCTGGTGCGCATTCTGCACCAGCAACCACCCCTCTTCGGCCCACAGCGCCGCTGCCGCCGAAAGCGAATCCCCACTCACCCTGAAGTGTCTTAACTGCGATGGTGCCCATGCTGCCATATCCCGATCCTGCCTGTTCTATGGGGCCTGTTTCACACCCAAGCCGCTGGCCGCCCTTGAAGCCCAGCGCCTGGAACGCGTCAAAATACATCGCCTTGTTAGGTCTCGCCAGCGTGCCAATGCACGCCTTACCTGTCAGCCGCCCAATCCCGTTGAGGCCTTGTAGAGGCCCCCACTAGTTGTCCGCAAGATGAGTGCAGGTCTAGATCCTGCCACTGTATGTAAATAAGTCCCGGTCACCTTTTGGTCCAGCTTTGCTTCCCCCGTACAAAGTAGTAACGTTTAGTTTGTCCTCCCCTTATAACTGGGGTCTATGTGGTACTTAGGTCGCTACGACTAATACATGTCTATGGGAAAAAAAAAAAAAAAACCGTTACCCGCCGGTGTGACGGTGCAATGTCACAAAAGTGACCTGTCCAGTATAGCCTCGGGAAATGCCGCGCCACGGACCATTCCGACCCCAATTTCATTTGTGAACATTTTTCCGATACTTCTTGACAAAACCTAATGTGCAAGTAGATCTGAAGGGAAACTGGAGCAAGCTCAATCCGGTGAGATTCAAGTTGCGAGTTGCCATGCGTGCCATCGTGTTGACTATTTTACAATAAGCTTCGTGACATTCCAGCTGTTTCAAAAAATCGTAGACGTTTTGAAAAAAAAGATGTTGAAAGGGTTGGCTAGTTGCCTAAATGAAGGCCGCGCTGCTCCACCAAGTTGCTATATGCATCACGAAGACCCTGAATGTTCAGAAACAATGTTCCTCTGCCAGCATCATTTCTAATTCGTTGTATACACACCTCACAGAAGGAGCTCATCTTGTCGTCTTTCGTTGTCACTTTCAAGCCATGAGATTCCTCTTGCAGCGACCCTCGATATGCTTTCAAACCGGATAATGTACACGCACCCAAACGAGAGACTCATCAGCGCACAAACGGAAAAACGACGTGTTCCTCGATATCGGGTCCGTATTCACGCCTGGACTTAACAACCCTCAACAGCGAATCAACAAACACCTCCCACGACTCCTTGAATGTCTTCAACGCAGGCGAGAGCGTGACAAGGTCGTCCGGAGGGGTCGGGAGCGTCCACCGCGGGGGGGTCATCACCACCGATGGGCCCGACCCCGCACCCACATGCGCACCCACCCCAAACGGCGCCTCTACCAACCCATACCCACTCTTCGCGACCCTCTCCACCTCACCCGCGCGTCCTTAAACACCTTGGCCACCCGCGTGAAATACAGGGCGGGGAAGTGGAGGAGGAAAACGTTCATGTACACCCACCTCACCCTCTCAACCATTCATATCCTCGTGCTCGTACTCGTGCTCGTACTCATATTCACACACACGTTGGACGCGAGGGTAGGGCCAGCGTTTTGGTCCTGGCTCTCGTCTGTTGGTATTGGAGGCACTGGCGTCCGCCGTCCCCGAAAGCGAGACGCGGTAAGGGTTCGTGAGCACGAACGGCTCCTCGTACTGGTGGTGGTGACGAGGTGGGATGCCTCGGGGCGACAGTGTTGGACGTGATCCGGATATGGCTGGTCGCAGGCCTGCCGCCGAGAGACGGGCCAGGCTCAGCAGGGGGCGGCGGAAGAAAAGGCACGGAGTCGGGTTCAATCCGATTCGAGGTGTGAACGGTGGGCAGCGTTGTGATGCCCAACCCCCCATCCAACGATCGTCGTCCTGCATGTACAGATCAGTCGAACACGCCCTCTGAAAGCGCCAGGGTGGCTACCTCTTTCTTCATCAGAGTCGATGATGACAGAGTCCTCCTCCTCCTCCTTATTGGTGGATTCCGTGTCTACCACGTTGATGGGCGGACACGAGGATATGATGGCGGGCGAGGACGACAAGGGGTGCACAGAGGCTGTCGTTGGGCCTCTTTCCACATTCACAATTATCGAGCAACGATAACCGAGATCGAACAGATTTGTCTCCGACTCGAGCGGGGACAACATGCTGTCTTCGTTCATCTCCACACTAGCGTCAGCCGCGAAGAGAATCGGGTTGCCAGGTTTTTCTTGGGGGTTGAGGGCCAAGATGAGGCATGGGGATCGACTTTAGGTTGACGATTTGCACTTCGTACGTTAAATACACCACATCTCCATGCGAAAAAAAACAAACGAAAGATTGTCCGCTTCTGCCAGACCGCCACCGCCTGCTGGTCAGTTCTCCTGATGTCTTGTGACATCGCTTTTTATGTCTTCGACCGTAATAATGCACTATAAAGATCTAGACTATTCAATGGATCTTAGTCTACACGTGCAGTACAGCCATAGCGAAGGGTGCTTATAATGATATGAACAGAAGGTAAGTTAAACTTATGTAAAGGGTAAATGCATTGCACTTTTAAAGATAATAGAACGATAGGATACGAAAAGAACATAGTCCGTTGACAGATGTCGCAAAAAAGGATGCGGTGAACACTGATGAAATATACAACGTGACGCAAACTGCTAAACTTGGTCTGGTTGGTACTTGGTTCACACGACAGCCACCAACGTGACCGTCCGCTAATGTAAGACGGTGTAGACACCCCCAGACATCCCGCGCCTCCTCCCTCTCCGCTACATCCATGTCAAATTCGCGACATGCTCCCTCAACTTGAACGTTCCGTACGTCTGCAGCATCTTCACATCAAAACAAAATGTATGGCACAAAATGCGTCGTGATGATGATCCGCAGGGCCAATGCCATCTCAGAAATCAGCGGTGGGCGCTGGTCGACGTTGCCCTCTGCATCGGAGCGCCATACGTACGCGAGGATGGTGACGATGAACCAGCAGTGCAATACGATTCCGGTGGCTCTTAGCGGGGAGCGAGAAATGGCTCATCTGGTTTGGCCGAGGACGATGCCAAGACATAGAAATAAAGTTCTCGAGGATCTCAACGACGGTCATCTGTTAAAAACTCATCAGCGCTTTCCACAGGAATGATCGATTGTCACGAAAACTAACTTGGTAATCCACTCTCCCACCCTCATATCATTATCCGAGTCAAGTCCAGGAACCGTTCACCTTTTGTGCATGAAGAGAATACCCCAAGCAAACGAGGTCAAAGAAGACTTTGGTAGCTGCGTCCACTTTGTGAATTTCGATCACCCACGCAAAGGCGATACTCAGGAGTTTCGAAACAGGTTCGAAGACTTCAATTAGCGTGGATCGGCTTTTGAAGGCCGGAGTCGGGGACGTCAGGATTCATCATCAGGTCAGAGGTGCGAACTTTGCATCATCCTCTTTTGAAGCAGAGTCGCAGGCTATCGAGCATCTCTTTACCTTCATACTCCGTGAAAACCTACCCTCACATTATTGTCCTTGTTGATATTGTCTATCGATAGAAACCCAGTGCCAACCATGAGTACACCTAGGCCAAGTTTAGCTGTTTGCGCCACGTTGTATAACCCATTTCGGTACGCTTCTACCCAGCTGCCATCGTTTGTTCACCGCGTCCTTTTTTTGCAACATCTTATTATATATGTCAACGGGCTGTGTTCCTTTCGTATTCTATCTTTTATTGTCTTTAAAAGTGCAATGCATAAGCTTACCCTTTGACTTACCTATTGTTCATACCATATAAGCACCCTTCGCTATGGCTGTACTACACGTGTGCGTTTGTACGTTAAGAACCATTGAATAGTCTAGATCTTTGTAGCGCATTGTTATGACATGAAGAAACTTGTGGTGACGAATCTTGCAGCTCAGGGCTGTCCGAGCTTTTCCTTTTCCTTTTCCACCTTGTTCTCACGTCGCTGTTTCCAAACTGCTAGAATTGGATTGTCATTCTTTCTCCCGGGCACAGAGGCCATCAAGTCTTGCTTCCCTGTGTCGCATTCGTTGGATCACTTGCGCCATCGTGTACCCACGTTTGTTCAAATCCACGTAAATATGGGTCGAGAGCAATGGTGAAAGTGGGATGCGGAACTAATCTATATTCCTACAAGATGGGTGTTAGCGTTAGCTCTATGATATTCAATGCTGATGATCCCGTTCAATGCGGCCCTGTATGGCCAACCATTCTTTGTATGACAACGATCTCAGGTTCTGAGCAGAGTAGATTTGGAACCGTTGTCTTCATTCCCGACGCTGACTCACATCCGCGGGCCATACTTTGTACCCATCTGGGCTCCCCAGCGTTTTTTTGACCCGAACCCATTATTAGACGGTTTTTGACCTGCATTTGTCAAACTTCGAACCCTCTGATTATCGGGGGTCCTGATGGGTTGCAACGACTAAGGAAAATGGAAGAAGTAGAACAGGCTGTGCTTGTGGACACTGATCGGATGGCATCGTATCAAACTGCTATGATACTGCATCTGCATCACAACGATCGCAATGATCAAACACTATATAAACCAAATGTCTGAGCGCAATCATTCCCAGGCTGGTCCTCGTTTACTTTCTTACCACGTACTACAGCATGCGTCTTTCTTCTCTCATCGTTTTCATCACTTTTGCGTTGTTGGCATCCACCTCTCCAATCGCTGGCGACGGCCGAAGGACCCGGAGTAATTTTATTCAAGTGATCATCGCTGTCCTATCGTATCATATCCAGATATCTGACCTTCGCGCTTCTCAATTTAGAAACGAAGTCTTCACTTGGAGAACCACGGGGATAGCACTAGCAAGGAACTGGAAGACAATAAATCACAACCTCCTCCGGTGGGTCGATGTTGCGAAATTTGTTCCAGCCACTTTCGAAATGTAAAGCTGAACCCTACTTGCCTTTAGCGAAATTCTCAAGCTGAGCACATGGAGATAAATATAAGTAACAATGACGGGCAGGTGTGTCAATGTTGCTGCATTTACTCCTGTCACCTTCGGAAACAGCAGGTTGAACCATTTTTCAGCGTGTTATAGCAACTTTCAAGGAGGGTCCCAATGGACCAGTGTTACAGACCATAAACAGTATAAACCCTAATGGACAATCACGGATGACAGTTTACGCGTCGGTTGGTCAAACTAGGCATCTGGCCTTAGTCGAGGTTAGAGTATTAGATGAGGGAGTAGTAAGGGACCGTATCAGTGCGCAACATGCACTGCTCACGGCTCCAGTAGAACCCGATGGCAGGTTGTGGGGCTGGATGGTAGGGGGGTCAGAAATAGAAGACCACGAGGGTAAGGTATGTCAATGCCGTTGCATTTTCTACCGCCACATTCGAATCACGAGGCTGAACCACTTGTTATTTAGCGGGCTGAAGTCACTTTTCAACCGAGTAATTATGGACCACAATTGCACACGATGAAGACTAAACTCGGTGATGGAGGATTACGGACGACATATTACCGGTTTTCTTATTTTGGATTAAGGGTAGCCAACATAAAGCTTACAAACAGTGAGGGACAACTAGTTCGAACGTTGCCCCCCGAGCCTTTACGTACGATCTTTTTGCTGATGACATTTGACTGTATGCTAACCCTTGCGTTGGTATTTAGTTAACTGGGATCACCGGCATTGAACGAGTTGAACGCATGAGAAGTTTGCGTAATTTAAGGATGCCGTGGGGCGCATAGTAATTGGAGAATAACAATTGCATAAATACGCAATGGCAGTCCAAATTGTCCAGCTCCAAAAGGCATGTTCGCCGCCTCAGCATGTGCTAGCATGAGGTCATCAAGCTGGGTATGTCAGGTGTGCTCGCTCATTTCCGAGACGAGAATCATGCCACTGATTGGTGCTGGATAGTGCCGTTGGGTGATGAACAGGGGTGATCATGATGAGGTCTAGTGGCAAACGGTGGGGGAAGGGGGTGTAGGGCGTGACATAGAATTCGCCGATGGCAGTCTTGCATCAGACAGACAAGATTGTACATTTGGCCACTGTCCCCAGTTGATATAATATGTCATGGTCAAGTCGAGCATGGATGTTAGTGTTGATGCGCGCTGTCGACATGAGCGATGATTAGTAGACACGTGCCATCACTGCGTGAAAACCTACCTGCGTATATAGTCCCGAAAACTGACGGTTGGTGCAGGTCGAGTGCCAATGACAGCCCTGGGTAGCCTGGCCCGTTCTGATGGGCGAGCAAGTGATGCTGGTGTGGGCAAGGGATGACGCACGCAGGTGTGGGCTGGCGTTGTAAGTAAGCAGCATGGAGGGCGGGGCAGTATGCCTGAGGCTGCCTGAAAGCAAAAGTGGCAGTAGCAGCCTTGAAAGTGAAAGCGGTGAAAGCCAGAGTTGACATTTTGCTGATAGTGAGCTGACTCTCCGGTGGTTTGGCGTCCCACCCATCATATGTGGTACTGTGTACCTCTCACCGTTTCCCTTTTCATTTGTCCAGTTCGGTACTATTCACCAAACATATGCCATGCGCTTTTGACTCTCCGGCGGTTTGTTCCAGCGGTATCAAGGATGAAGGATGTCATGTAACCAAAGTCCGTATTCCCGACGCTGGCTCACATCCTCGGGCCATATTTTGTACTCATCTGGGCCCCGCCGCGTTTTTTCACCCATTAAACGGTTATTGACCTGAACTTCGAACCCTCTGATGGGGTCCTGATGGGTTGCAACGACTAAGGAAAATGGGAACAGGCTGTGCTTGTGGACACTGATCGCATGGCATCGTATCAAACTGCTGTGATACGGCATCGGCATCAGGCTTCATCACAACGACCGCAGTGAAATCAAACAAAGCTGGTCTATATAAACCCCATGTCTGAGCGCAACCATTCCCAGGCTGGTCCTCGCTTACTTGCTTACCGCGGACTACGGTTCACAGGATGCGTCTTTCTTCTCTCATCGTTTTCGTCACTTTTGCGTTGTTGGCATCCACCTCTCCAATCGCTGGTAACGGCAGAAGGACTCAGAATAATTTTACTCAAGTAATTGTCGCTGTCGTGTCATGTCCAGATGTCTGACCTTCGCGCTTCTCAATTTAGAAACGAGGTCTTCGGTTAGGGAACTATGGGGGTAGCAGCAATGAACCGGAAGGCAATAAATCACAACCTCCTCTGGTGGGTCGATGTTACGGAATTTGTTCCAGCCACTTTCGAAATGTAAAGCTGAATCCTACTTGCCTTTAGCAAAATTCTCAAGCTGAGCGCATGGAGATAAATATACGTAACAGTGACGGGCAGGTGTGTCAATGTTGTTGCATTTACTCCTTTGGAAACAGCAGGTTGAACCACTTGTCAGCATGTTATAGCAACTTTCAAGGAGGGTACCAGTGGACCAGTGTTACAGACCATAAACAGTATAAACACTAATGGACAATCAAAGACGACAGTTTACGAGTCGATGGGTCACAGTAGTCATCTAAAGTTAGTCGAGGTTAGAGTATTAGAGGGAGAAACACTAAGGGCCAGTATTACTGGGCTACGTGTACAGCTCAGGGCTCCAGTGGGTGTTGCCGCGTTATTCTGGTCAACTTCGGAATGCGAGGCTAAACTTTACTTTAGACTCGGTGGAGCATCTGGTACTGGAGTGTAGGGATGTCAGAAATATATCATAAGGGTCAGGTGTGTCAATGCCGTTGCATTTTCCCCCGCCACCTTCGAATCACGAGGCTGAACCACTTGTTATTTAGCAGACTGAAGTCACTTTTCAACGGAGTAATTATGGACCACAATTGCACACGATGAAGACTATACTCGATGATGGAGGATCACGGATGACATATTACGAGTTTGCTGCTTTTGGATTAAAGGTAACCAAGATAGAGTTAAGAGACAGTGAGGGACACCTATCTCAAACATTGGATCCCGGGCCTATCGAGCCTCGTGGTCATACGTATGATCTTTTTGCTGATGATATTAGACTGTATGCTAACCCTTGCGTTGGTATTTAGACACCTGGGATCGCCAGCATCGAACGAGTTGAACTCATGAGAAGTTTGCGTAATTTGAGGATGTCGTGGGGTGCATAGTAGTTGGAGAATAACAATTAAATACAATAGGGAATGTATCGCGATGGCAGCAGCTAGCAGTCCAAATTGTCCAGCTCCAAAAGGTATGTTCACCGCCTCAGCATGAGGTCATCAAGCTGGGCATGTCAGGTGTGCTCGCTCATATCTGAGACGAGAATCATGCCGCTGATTGGTGCTGGATAGTGCCGTTAGGTGATGAACAGAGATGATCATGATGGGAAGGAGCATGAGCGAGTGGAAGGCCTAGAGGGGGTGTAGGGCGTGACATCGAATTCGACGATGGCGGTCTTGCATCAGACCGACAAGATTGTACATTTGGCCATCACCAGTTGATATAATATGTCATGGTCAAGTCGAGCATGGATGCTGGTGTTGATGAGCGTTGTCGACATGAGCGATGGTTGGTAGACACGTGCCATGACATGAAAACCTACCTGCCCGAAAACTGACGGTTGGTACAGGTCGGGTGCCAACAACTGGAGGCTGACCTGTTCTTATGGGCGAGCAAGTGGTGCTGGTGTGGGCACGGGCAGGGCGGGTCGGATGACTCGGGACGCACGCGGGTGTGGGCTGGCGTTGTACGTAAGCAGCATGCGTATGCCTGAGGCCGCCTGAAAGCAAAAGTGGCAGTAGCACCCTTGAAAGTGAAAGCGGTGAAAGCCAGAGTTGACATTTTGCTGATAGTGAGCTGACTCTCCAGTGGTTTGGCGTCCCACCCATCATATGTGGTAGTGTGTACCTCTTACCGTTTCCCTTTTCATTTGTCCGGTTTGGTACTATTCACCAAACATATGCCTATTTTGTACCCATCTGGGCTCCGCCGCATTTTTTATCCGAATTAAACGGTTATTGACCTGAATTTGTCAAACTTCGAATTGGGGGTCCTGGTGGGTTGGAACTACCAAGGAAAATGGGAACAGGCTGTGCTTGTGGACACTGATCGGATGGCATCGTGTCAAACGGCTATGATACTGCATCTGCATCAGGCTTCATCACAACGACCGCAATGATCAAACACTATATAAACCCCATGTCTGAGCATAATCATTCCCAGGCTGGTCCTCGCTTACTTGCTTACCACGGACTACAGTTCACAGGATGCGTCTTTCTTCTGTCATCGGTTTTGTCACTTGTGCGTTGTTGGCATCCACCTCTCCAATCGCTGGTAGCGGCCGAAGGACCCGGAGTAATTTTATTCAAGTAATCGTCGCTGTCATGTCGTGTCGTGTCCAGATGTCTGACCTTCGCGCTTCTCAATTTAGAAACGAGGTCTTCGGTTAGATAACTATGGGGGTAGCAGCAACAAACCGGAAGGCAATAAATCACAACCTCCTCTGGTGGGTCGATATTACGCAATTTGCTCCAGCCACCTTCGAAATGTAGAGTTGAACCCTACTTGCCTTTAGCGAAATTCTCGAGCTGAGCACATGGAGATAAATATACGTAACAGTGACGGGCAGGTGTGTCAATGTTGTTGCATTTACTCCTTTGGAAACAGCAGGTTGAACCACTTGTCAGCGTGTTATAGCAACTTTCAAGGAGGGTACAAGTGGACCAGTGTTACAGACCATAAACAGTATAGACAATGGACAATCATGGATGACAGTTTACGAGCCGATGGGTCAAACTAGTCATCTAAAGTTAGTCGAGGTTAGACAATTAGAGGGAGAAACACTAGAGGCCAGTATTAATGGGCGACGTGCACAGCTCAGGGCTCCAGTGGGTGTTGCCGCGTTATTCTGGTCAACTTTGGATTGCGAGGCTAAACTTTACTTTAGTTTCCGTGGAGCGTGTGGGGCTGGAGGGTAGGTGTGTCAGAAATATATCATGAGGGTCAGGTGTGTCAACGCCATTGCATTTTCTCCCGCCACCTTCGAATCACGAGGCTGAACCACCTGTTATTTAGCCGATCGAAGTAACCTTTCAACGCAGTAATTATGGACCACAATTGCGCACGATGAAGACTAAACTCGATGATGGAGGATCACGGACGACATATTACAGGTTTTGTTATTTTGGATTAAAGGTAGCCAAGATAAAGCTTAGAAACAGTGAGGGACGAGTATTTCGAACATTGCCCCCTGAGCCTCTCCGTACGATCTTTTTGCTGATGACATTAGATTGTATGCTAACCCTTGCGTTGCTATATAGACAATAGGTGAGCATCGCCAGCATCGAGTTGAACGCATAAGGAGTTTGGGTGATTTAAGGATGTCGTGGGGCGCAGTAATTGGAGAATAACGATTAAATACAATAGGAAATGTACCGCAATGGCAGCAGCTAGCAGTCCCAATTGTCCAGCTCCGAAAGGCATGTTCGCCGCCTTGGCATGCGCTAGCGTGAGGTTGTCGAGCTGGGCACGTCAGGTGTGCTTGCTCGTGTCTGAGAAGAGGATAATTCTATTGGTGCTGGGTAGTACTGTTGGGGGAGGAACAGAGATGATTATGATGAGGTCTAGTGGCAAACGGTGGGCCCAGAGGATGTGTAGGGCGTGACAGGGACAGAAGAATTGGTCCGCGCTCAACTCGTCGCCTTCGCAGGGGGGACGCCATAGAGCTAATGGTGGCGATAGGGCTTTGATTGTTGAGGAGATGGCCTAGGCCATGTTTCTTTCCTTCAAGGGCGCAGTGGTGGCTTAAATAGATACATAGAATTCGCCGATGGCGGTCTTGCGTCAGACCGGCAAGAGATTGTACATTTGGCCATCCCCAGTTGATATAATAAGTTATGGTCAAGTCAACCATGGATGGTGGTGTTGATGAGCGTTGTCAACATGAGTGATGGTAGACACGTGCCAGTGCCATCGCATGCCCGAAAACTGATGGTTGGTGCAGGTCGAGTGCCAACAACAACCCTAGGTGGAGGCTGTCCGGGACTTGGGGATCAGCATGCGGTGACACTGCTGGGCTGGGTGCAGGCTTTTTAACACACGCAGGTGTGGGCTGGCAAGGCGTATCAGCAGCAGTAGCAGCCACGTGACAGGCACTCCTTGAACTCCGACTACCATCATCCTCCCGTTAGTTTCAGCATCCAGCCCTTCCCTCCCCAATGGCTGGTCCTAATGTTGCCTGACCTTTCACCTCAGGTTGTCCTGTCCTTCTGTTGCACAACAATTGCAGTTTTAAAGTCCCTCATTGGGATATGTGTTCATCAATCTTCATCAATCTGTTGTTTTTCTAGGTTTCCCTGCCCTGGCACAGCTTCTGTCCCCCTAGCTCTGCCTATGTCACTGGTTGGCCAGCATACAAATGGATCCTTCCCCTACAGTTGAACCCCACCCTGGGCCAGATGTCTATATGGTTGTAGTCCAATATCTTTGCCTCCTTTTGATTTGTTATTTGATCAAGGCAGCAGGTAATACTGATACTCCAGGTGATGCAGTAACCTGGGCTTGCTTTGCTAGTGCTTGAATCTCTGATCCAGCATGATTGGCAGTGCTTTAGAAGAAAAGCCAACAGTTTAGCCACATTTGCAGATGTTGCCTCAAATAATCTGCAGCCCTTTTGGCATCAGGTCAAGAGCCTTAGGAGTCACTTTCATAGCTGAGTAAGCACCAGCATGGTTGGTTTTCTTTTATGGACTATAGATGGGGGTATTGCATAGGCCCTCATTGGTGAGTAACTAATTTTTGAATCATAACTGGCCACATGTTAAAGAGATAGTACAGTAGGTATAGGGCTTGGTCCCTTGTGTATCTGACAGCTAGGTCTGTATGGTAGTTAGTGTATCTTGTAGGTACAATGACTTCAATAGTATATTTCCATGTGCAAAAAAAAAAGCAGCCATGTGAAAGCAAAAGTGGCAAAAGCCAGATGGTGTAAACACAGAACTTTTTTTTTTTTTTTTTTTTTTTTTGAATAGAAATATTCATTCAAACTAAAGTAGAGTGAACTAAGTAACTTATGTTCTGCCGGAATGACTATGTAAGTAAGCATGGAAAACCAAAACAAGACACAAAGGACATATATGCAAATATGCAAAAGGAAAATATTGCAATGGGCAATTTGAAATCAATATCTTCAAATGAACCGACCATTGGGTTGTCTTTGTTGAATAAATAATGATCTGGAGCATTGAGTATTGAACTCATAGCTTCATATATTATATTGTTATTTATGAATGCTCACTAAATCACAAATATAATCTGATATTTGTACACTGTTAACACTTTTATAGTGTTTGACAGATATTATAGAGTTTCATCCCAGGAACAGTATGAAACGACAGCATGTGAGACACAATGCATGAAACATGCTTCACATGTCAAGTATTGACAGATTGCTGTAAAATGCGCAGCAATATGACACCATGCGCAGCAGGTATGGTGCAATGCGCAGCAGGGAGCTGCGCATTACTAGATATAGGTATATTAGATGTAGTTACATGTGATTCCTGTAACTGTATATAAGCAGCGCTCTTTGCACTGCTGAAATATATCTCCTGTTCTATTGCATAGTTGAGCCCTAGCTCCTAAGCGTTCTAAACAGTACTCAGTAAGTCCCCTCGCTTACTAAGCCTCGCTCTGCACTGCTGTTGCTCGTTTCAACAGGTTATGGGCCCCGCATAGATGAAAATCTTGTGCTGTGCATATTACATGTGTCAGCACCCTTTTGTCATAACAAAGGTAAACAAGGGAAGTAATAGATGCGCCCATAGTACTGTTATTATAGTAGTATACATCCGATTATGTCGCTAATGTGACTTGGGATTTGAGCGACCGCCTTGGATGGCATGACAACAATCACTAGTGTGACACACTTCACCAGTCTCTGGTTCTGCAATATCCGGGTCAATATAAAAAATGTAGTCCTGATTGGTAAATCAATAAATTACCTGGTCTGGTGAACCATTCAAATCACTTGGGTTTAGGGCTGTCCCATGACAGATAAAGGGTCTAGGCTTAATCGCTTAGATCTGGAAAGGTTTTGCACCCCCCTATTAGCTGTGAATAATTAAGTGCTTATGTAGGCCATTTTCATTGGCATAAATCATTCTCCACAATTAAAAATAGTAGTAATTCTGTATAAGGGTCGTGCTGCATGGGACATTGTTCCCTGGTACACGCAGACCAGCAATGGGCACTGATTAGCATCCCATCTACATTAGGACGCTCCTTAGTGTCATAATAATAGCTTATTACTATATCTATAAATAGTGGAGGATATTTTTATCGCTGTGGGGAACTTGATGGAGCCCCCAAGCACTCCTGAAGGGCTGGATCCCCTTCTGGCGATGAATTATAGCACATTATGACACAAAAAGCAAACTACCATGTTTATGCACATGCTCAGGCATTTATCGCGGGAGAATAAAATCGAAAACTCGATGTCCATACCTTTGTTCTGAGCAACGAAAGTCTTTTCAGACTGTTGCTTACTTTCATCTTACAGAACAAACTCAATTCAACAAACCAACCAACCAAACAAATGTCTTCCACCACCAACACCACTTCTTCCTCTGCCTCTGCTGGATCCTCCAGCAACAAATACGTTACAGCTGGTACCCCTGGCACCAAATCCGACTCCTCTTCTCAAAAAGTTGCCAAAGCTGGTTTCACCAGCTCCATTTTTATCAATACCTTGCAATCTACTAGCAAGGGTCCCACTGCTCCTATTGGGATGTCTACCAAAAAGTCTCCTTGGTACAAGGAGGTCCAGGAAGACCTGGAAAACTGCAGGAAGTGCATCGCTGATGCGCAACTCTCTAATTGGAAGCATCAGCAAGAATTAGAGAATGAAGCTGCTAGATTAGCAAGTGAGGAATCTTTGGTGGACGAAATTTTCAATGACATTCGAAAATTCCAAGCAGGTTGCCTTCAACAGGTGAATTATGGAAAAAATGTTTTTAATATAGCAACTGGAGAAATGAAATTGGCCCAAAAGGCTGATAATGTTATGAGCACACCTCGTATTTTCAAACCATTACAGTAACGACATAACGATAACTATGAAGACATGCACTTAGAGGCAACAGTATCAATAGAGGATCAGAGGATACGGACTTGGAGAGTCGGGATATATTTTTCATTTCTTTTTATCTATTTTACTGCGCTCAAATGTCTACGAGCAAGACTACACAACGGGACTCTAGGAGGATGGCCTACGTGAACTGCAGTCCCAATTAGGAAGGTGGTTAGGTCAGCATCGGCTATGGAGATAGACCGAGTGCTGACAGGAGTTGCGGCCCGATGATGGGCCTACGCCATGAAAGGAATCATGAGCGGCACGGCGCCTGAGGGGCGACATGGGAACGCCGAGGAGTACCGAGTCAATGGTATGGCGTGCATGGGAATCGGCCGAAGTCCTGAACAATAGGAAGGCCGCATGCGGATAACCCAAGAGATGGGAAGGGATAGAACTCTCCACAGATGGTTAGATGGGCGCAGATCGGCTGCTGCGCATTGATCCCGGCATGAGGGACTTTAGCTGCGCGCTGTCTGCGCACAGACCAGGAGAAGCGGTATATAAGGGCCGTAGTTTAGTGTAGGAGACTCTTAAGTCTCTAGATAGTCTATTGTCACTAGACATAGCTACTGAGCAAGCATCTTTCTTTGACCTAACAAGTCACCTCTCTGAGTCGCTTAGGTTGTGTCTAGGGCAGTCCTGACATAATCTAGAGACTTTACTCTCTACCCCGTTGTTATCTGTCTAGCACCGAGCACGCCGCTCGTAGTTGTGAAAGACATTCAATGGCCTAGTTTCTATCTTTGACGGTTGTAATCCGATTATCCCGGAACCGTTGGCGACGTCGACCATGACATACTTGGGCAGTTGTAACCTGATTATCCCAGGACCGTCGGCGACTTCGATTTTGACAGACCACTGTCAACGGGCACTGTTTAAGTGTCCTCAATACGCCCACAGGGGCCTGGCGACAAACCCAAACTTGGGTAGGCTACAAACAGTAAAGGACGAGAATACTAGTTCGCTGGGGTGAAGCGTAGGCAGGAGACCATAGATGCGCCCTGGGTTTAGTATACCTTTATTGCGGAAAAGCTCAAGGAACGAGCGAAGAAACCTAATTGGTGTCACATATCAAGGCTGATCTCAAACTCCTCACACACTCCCTGTACTAGCACCCCTACCTGATTTCGGGGTGATAACTAGGCACAAAGATAGTGAGGTGAAGTGCCGGGTGTGCCCAATTAGTAGCTTGCGGACCCACAACGCTGCAGACAACATCTTTCCTGTTTCCCAGGAAACGTCATCGACAGGCGCGGATTTTCGACTGCCGCAAAGAACAGATCAAGTGTCAGTGGAGGGCCTGAACTTGGTTGAAGATCTTTTTACAGGAACATCCTTACACTATCCCTCGTCACAATGAACTGCACGTTCAACTACATATTACCACACGCTCAGGCGACACTTTCGAAGATTGGATGCATCTTCGAAGTGGACTGGGTAGCCGATTGCGACAAGGTCTCAGCTAGACCAACAGAAATAACCGGCGATGTTATCTACCGCCGATATGATAACCACATACGATTATGGTGGACGTTCTTAAAGGAACAAAAGAAAGAAAGACATGCACGAGCACAACAACTTATCCGGCAGCATGAAGCCGAAGAGACAAGGATCCAGGAAGAGGCATGGAATGCCTTACTGGAACAACGAGCAGCAAACCGAGCTGCGTTACAGGCAAAACGGGCCCTAGAAAGAGCAATGAGGGAATATCTTACCCTCACCAACTTGTTAAACGAATCCTTCAAAGGGGACGCATCCAGTCCCATATGGAAAGCCATGATGACATCAGGATACAATCAATGGCTCATGCTTATTATCGATGGGGAAAAAGCTATCCGAACTTCAGGAATAAAACCCCATACTATACAGTACAAATGTCATGTCAAAGAGCTATACAAACATGAAGGCATGACGATGGAACATTCCAACTGGAATGCGCTAATGCATGCGCTAAACGGAAACATTTTGCCAGGCTTCTGGTGGACAATTCGAATGGGCCCCATTCCTGAACAACTAGCACCGACAGTTCCAGGATTTTGTTACCTCTGCCTTATCAAGCCAGAGTACTGGAATAAATATGAGTGGCCCGCATATCCAACCATCGAGGCTATCTGGCAAATGGAGAAACAATTCCGAGAAGAAAGGATTAGGACCAGGTGGACCGCCACAGAGCGACCCGACATTGTACATGTAGGCCTAGAAATGGCTGACATAAACGGATGGGACATGGTGGAAAGGTTGCTCACCAGTGGTCACCGAATGCTCCGTGTTGGGGCAGAACAAACAGAAAACCCCGAAGTGGGCGAAATGATAAGCCTAGGGGAAGGAAGTGACAAGGAACCAGCAGAGCAACCAGCGCGATCAAACGCAGCGGCAGCTCCAGTGGAGATAGATCCTTGTCTACGGAATGGTCGTCCAGGTCTAACCGAACAACAACAAAATAAGTTGCACCCAAAACATCCAGGATATTGCTACCTATGGTTGGTAAAACGAAAGTACTGGAATGAATACAAATGGCTGGCGTACCTGACCATCAGGGAAATTTATGGATGGGATCCGGAACTCATGGACAAAGACCGACCCATATACTGGAGGCGAACGAAGGGATGCAGCCACATGTGGCATTGTGTTCGAGTCTCAGGAGAGCCAGGAGGGTGGCCGTGGATGAAAGAAATGATGTGGAACGGATACGGATCGCATCAAGTCGGTGTTGGAACCTTCTGACTAACAGTTGATATGGTCACTCAAGCCTACCACGCACTACTCAGATGGAGGAACCATTGGGCAGACTCCGAAACACTGGAATCCCTTCTGGACACTCAACCGGCTGCAGCAGTCACAGCACAAGAAAACGAAATTCACCGTCAGGAAGAGGATAGGCAACGAGCCATCACCAATGCAGGACAAGCCCTAGTAGCCATCATAAACGAATACCAGCGGAGCTCTCAACCGGAACCGGGACCTCTTACCAAGGCAGAAATGCCTGATTATTATCAAGGGGATCCACGAACAGTCGATGGATGGCTGCAGCAAATGGAAACGTATTTCATGTTGGCAAGGGAAGTAGACCCGAAGTGACAAATTCCAATATGTCTCTACCGTATGAAAGGCGGGAAAGGGGACAGAGCTGCAGACTGGAGTGGCGTTAAACTCAAAGCATTTCAGGAAGCACTACAAGAGTATCAAGACAAAATAGACAACAGTGGATGGAGTTCTCAGCTTAACTGGCAACAGTTAAATGAGGGAGAGTCAACCGATGACAATCGAGCATGGATTCGATGGCCATTGAACAATCAGTTCCCATTTACGGACTGGGCCGACTTTAAAAACCAGATGCACGAATTTTTCATGTCAACAGAAACAAAAGAGAAAGCAATTGAAGCATTACTAAAATTGCGACAAGGAACGATGATAGTCGAGGACTACATCATAAAGTTCAACTCCCTCACTTCGCTAACAGACTGGAACGATGCAGCCTTAATCTCGCAATTCCAGAATAATCTCAATCCAGCTCTAGGACGGGATTTGATTCGATATGGAGGACTTCCTGACAACGCCACATTACAACAGATACAGACGCGAGTCACTGCCCTCGCACGGGCATATAGAAAAGCCAACGAAACTTACGGCTTCTCAAAGACACGTCAGGAGTACCGAGAACAAACCCCGAGTACAAATCCTCATCCTCAGTACCAATACAAAGCGCCAGCTCCCTTCACATCTGGTGGTCGAGATCCAAATGCAATGGACGTCGACAGGAAACCACGCAATAGAGTATGGTGTTATAACTGCCAAAAGGAAGGACACACTAGTTGGAGATGCCCTCAGCCCAGGCAAAATAGATCAATTCCAGAATGTGCCAATTGTGGCAAGAAAGGACACCCAACGGAAAGGTGTTGGGAAAGAAAAAGAATTACGGCCGGAGATAAAGGCAAACAAATTATACAAGCAACCAGTGCGATAAAACGCAGCGGCAGCTCAGGGGAAACGACCCCAGAAGGATGTGCCAAAATAGAGGAGGTCTCGGATTTTGGCGAAAGCCAGTAGACAAGCGCTCTGTCTCACTGGCCTCTAGTTCAAGCTCTCTTAGTGGTGTACCAGTACCAGTAGATTCCCAAATAAATATGCATGCTTTACTCTATGAATGCAAAGGGAACGTACATCACATAAGAAACTTAGAAATGAGCGCAAAACCTGAGAAAAGATTAAAAACATGGACGCCGCCATGGGTGCTGAGACGCATCTGGCAGCAAGACGAACAAACGGCAATCAAATGTCTACGTCAATGGGTAGACGACAAACGAGTAAACGAAGTAAATGGAAAATTGGTTCAACAGCTGAACGCCTTGTCAGAAACCGATGCCCTATGGAACCTTGTACACTTGAGGGAAAAAGTAGTACAAGGAATTGGGAAGCAAGAGTTAGACCTAAAAGGCACACTCACCACAATGGACACCTTCCAGTCCGCCAACATCACTATGCTGCTAGACTCCGGATGCACCTCCTCGTGTATAAGCGAGGAGTTCGTTGAAAAGCACAGGATGAACAAAAAGAAATTGTTGCGTCCTATACCGGTATATAACGCGGACGGAACTCGAAACGGATCAGGAAGTGTGGAATACTTTGTCCAGTTCAAATTACGGATAGGATCCCATGAGGAAATAATGGACTGTGCGGTCGCAACACTTAGCAAGACAGACCTGTTCCTGGGACATGATTGGTTGGAGCATCATAATCCAACAATCAACTGGAAAAAGAAATCCCTAGAGTTTAACCGTTGTCCAGGAACCTGCTGGAAACCATCATCAGTTCAGGAACCTGAAGATGAAATCAATGTTTCATATTGCTTGCACGAAGGGGACCGTCTTCTAGCCATTCATATCGGAGAACCCGAGTTAAGAGTACGAGCCTTCGCCTCAACGGCCACAAAGATAGCTGCGGAGCAGGCGAAAACAGAAAAGAAACGAACACTGGAGGAGGCAGTCCCCCATCATTACTTAAAGCACAGAAAGGTTTTCGAGAAAGAAACCTTTGATGAACTCCCACCGAGATGACGATGGGATCACGCGATTGAACTTATACCTGGTTCAACTCCAGTGGACTGCAAAATTTACCCTTTAAACCAGGATGAGCAGCAACAACTGGACGAGTTCCTGAAAGAGAATTTGGATTCTGGACGAATCCAACCTAGCAAATCGCCAATGGCGTCACCCTTCTTCTTTGTCAAGAAAAAGGACGGGAAACTCAGACCTGTACAGGATTACAGGAAGTTAAATGAAATGACGGTCAAGAATCGCTACCCCCTACCTTTGATTGGGGAACTAGTAGACCAATTGTCCCAGGCCAAGGTGTTTTCAAAAATGGACATACGATGGGGCTACAACAATGTTCATATTAAAGAGGGAGACGAATGGAAGGCCACTTTCAGAACTAATCGAGGGCTATTCGAACCACTCGTTATGTTCTTTGGTTTAACTAATTCACCCGCTACCTTCCAAACCATGATGAACGACATATTTAGAGTCGAAATCGCAGAAGGATGGGTAGTTATTTACATGGACGATATCCTGGTGTTCTCAAAGAACCAGGAGGAACATACGAAACATGTCAACCGAATACTCGAAAAGCTGGGAGAACATAAACTCTCGTTGAAACCAGAAAAATGTTTCTTTGATAGAAACAAAATCGACTTCTTAGGAGTTATCATTGGGAAAGACACTGTTCGCATGGATCCTGCAAAGGTTAAAGCAGTATCCGAGTGGCCGAAACCAACGTGTAAAAAGGAGGTCCAGCAGTTTCTGGGTTTCGTCAATTTTTATCGAAGATTCATAAAAGACTTTGCCAAATTAGCCAAGCCGTTGACACGGCTCACGGGAAAGGAAGAGTGGCTGTGGACACAGCTACAGGATGGAGCCTTTGAAAGGCTCAAGGAAACTATAGCAGAAGAAGTGGTCCTTCGAATTCCAAACGAAGAAGGACAATTTCGAGTAGAGGTAGATGCCTCGGACTTTGCCATAGGAGGGATCTTGTCTCAGCAAAGAGAGGATGGGTTGTGGAAACCGGTGGCCTTTATTTCAAAATCGCTCAATGACGCCGAGCGCAATTACGAAATATACGATAAAGAAATGCTCGCTGTAATGCATGCCTTTTATGAATGGGCACATTACCTCAAAGGAGCAAAGCAAACTATTGAAGTTCTGACGGATCATCAGAACTTGACGTATTTCCGAAAAGTGCAGAATCTCAACCGACGACAAGCGAGATGGGTTACGGACCTACAGGACTACAACTTCATAATAAAACACTGGAGTGGAAAGTCCAATACTAAAGCGGACCTACTATCCCGACGAGCGGGACACAACAAAGGAGAAAACGACAATGAAGGCGTCATCCTCCTCAAAGAACATCTCTTCATTAATGTTTTAGATGATGATCGGGCAATAGACGACATCATCAAAGACATTAAAGAAGTTCCTCGCCGACAATGGGAAACCCAAGTGGTAAAAGGACTGGAAGTCGCTGGAGGGGAATATAAAATTGATAAAGGATTGGTAACCTGGCAAGGACGTGTGTACGTACCAGCAGTGCCAGCACTTCGGGAAGATATCATCGCCATTCATCACTCGTGGGGACACTCCGGAGTAGCAAAGACACTAGAGTCACTCACTAGGAACTTCTGGTGGCCTAATATGCGAAAGGATATCGAGAGGTACATTCCTGGCTGCGAAACATGCCAGAAAGCAAAACCAGACAGGACTGCCCGGGCAGCGCCCTTACGACCAAATGAAGTTCCTTCCGAACCATGGGAGATCATATCAGTTGACTTTGTTGGACCACTCCCAGAATCTAAAGGAAACAATATGGTCCTGGTCATTGTGGATCGTTTTACGAAGAAAACCTACTTCTTGCCTATGACATCGGACATCACCTCGCAAGGGACAGCCGTGCTGTTCCGAGACAATGTGTTCAGGGAGCATGGACTCCCCAGAAAAGTAATCAGCGATCGAGGACCTCAATTCGCCTCGAAGTTCATGACGGATCTATACGGAATGTTGGGAATCAAGGCCAACCGATCCACGGCCTACCACCCACAAACAGACGGACAGACGGAGCGGGTCAACCAGGAACTAAAGGAGTTCCTAACGATCTTCGTCAATAACCGACAAGATAATTGGTCGGACTGGTTATCAGTGGCACAATTCTGCCACAATGACAGGGTTCATTCTGCTACGGGTTTTACTCCTTTCTACATGAATTACGGAAGACATCCCAACAAGGGCCTTGATCCAACTTACGCACCAAAGGCAGTAGCTGTCGAACAGCTAGCCAAGGAACTAGAGGATGTACATGCCAAAGCGAAGTTGGCATTGGAAAAAGCAGCGCAGGTTATGAAAGAGCGCTACGACACTCACCGAAAACAGGCTGTCGAGTATAAACCTGGAGACAAGGTTTATCTCAGCATGGAGAATTTACCAGTAATTCGGGCAACAAAGAAGTTGGATGGAAAGTTTGTCGGACCGCTAGAAGTACTCGCCAAAGTGGGCGAATCCTCGTATAAATTAAAAATTCCGGCCTCATGGAAGGTCTATAACGTCTTCAATGAAGTCCTTTTGAAGCCGTACAGGGAACCGGTTTTCCCAAAACAGCAGGCAAAAGCAGCAGCGCGCAAAGACGCGCAGATGGTGGAAGAATCGCAGGAGGGCGAATACGAGGTGGAAGAAATCTTAGAAAGCCAAATAAGCGGCAGGGGAGGAGCAAGGCTGGAATACCTCGTAAAGTGGAAAAACTACCCGGTGGAGGAAGCCACCTGGGAACCGGTGAAGAATGTCGTCAACGCACCCGCCATTGTAAAGAAATTTCACAGGACAAATCCCGACGCACCCAAACTCGTAAGAAACATTCGAGATGGGGTATTATATATCCAATATACTGAGACAGAGCCGAAAAAGGGTCCCAAAACACCAAAAAAGCCCATCAGTGTATCAAGGCACAACAAGGGTCGGGGGACTCATTGGAAAGATCGGCAGAGACTGTTTGGATGGGAGGATGGCCGTTTTGGGCCAAAATACCTGGAGAACATGGAGCGCAGATGGCGCAATTGGAAAGGCAAAAGGGCAGCAATCATGGAGCTGCCAGACGACACCGATGGGATGTTCTCCAGAGACCTGGAGCGCGGCGGGCGGTCTAAACCCGTGCTTAATTTCCCTCAGAAGACAGAAGAGGAGGAGCTAGCGGAGGAACGAAAAGCTCAGGAGAAAGACATGGCAGTACTCGCCAAGAAAATATTGAAAAAAGAGACAGTAGCGGCTGCTAAGGAAAGTAGCGAGTCGGAAGAAGACCGACAGAGGAGGATCAAGGGCGCAAGTCGCCAGAAAAAAACCATTGGTCAATTACAGGACCACCATTGAAGACGTCGAGGACGTCGACTCAGAACAATTAGGGCTGTCGCCCAATGAACAACAAGCGCGCTTGGCCGCGTTTTATGCAAGAATGCGGGAGGATCCAAGATATGTGGACTCCGCCACGTCAGCCTCTCGGGACGCAAGGCCTTGAGGGGGGGGTGATGTTATGAGCACACCTCGTATTTTCAAACCATTACAGTAACGACATAACGATAACTATGAAGACATGCACTTAGAGGCAACAGTATCAATAGAGGATCAGAGGATACGGACTTGGAGAGTCGGGATATATTTTTCATTTCTTTTTATCTATTTTACTGCGCTCAAACGTCTACGAGCAAGACTACGCAACGGGACTCTAGGAGGATGGCCTACGTGAACTGCAGTCCCAATTAGGAAGGTGGTTAGGTCAGCATCGGCTATGGAGATAGACCGAGTGCCGACAGGAGTTGCGGCCCGATGATGGGCCTACGCCATGAAAGGAATCATGAGTGGCACGGCGCCTGAGGGGCGACATGGGAACGCCGAGGAGTACCGAGTCAATGGTATGGCGTGGGAACGCCGAGGAGTACCGAGTCAATGGTATGGCGTGCATGGGAATCGGCCGAAGTCCTGAACAATAGGAAGGCCGCATGCGGATAACCCAAGAGATGGGAAGGGATAGAACTCTCCACAGATGGTTAGATGGGCGCAGATCGGCTGCTGCGCATTGATCCCGGCATGAGGGACTTTAGCTGCGCGCTGTCTGCGCACAGACCAGGAGAAGCGGTATATAAGGGCCGTAGTTTAGCGTAGGAGACTCTTAAGTCTCTAGATAGTCTATTGTCACTAGACATAGCTACTGAGCAAGCATCTTTCTTTGACCTAACAAGTCACCTCTCTGAGTCGCTTAGGTTGTGTCTAGGGCAGTCCTGACAGATAAGGGGAAAGGAAAAGAAAAATCGGTATCATATGCTGATGTGGCAAAAGCGGGCCTGTCCGCTAAAAACAAGGCAGGCGCTACCTTCTCTTTGCATCCAAAGAATCAACTAAATTGGCCAACTTCTGAAGAAGTTAGGACATGGTTCTTCAACCTTGGTGGAAAGGTGGAGGACTGGATGCAGGAACAGGTGGAGATACCAGCCGCTCCAAAGAGAAATAGCGGGTCTGGAAGTGAAGTCTGGGACCATGCTAAGGAGTGGTCGAAAATTGGGAGGGTAAAAATACTGCCCAATAAATATCACAGTGATTCTGTTTTAGAGGAAAGCAGAACCACTAAAATAAATAAATAAATTTCCACCATGCACCAAGCTATCTGCCAGGAAATGGAGGATAAGAAATGGGTTGAGGATCTTATAGAAAGCATCCAAGAAACCGTTGATAACTTAAATCAAGAAAAGTTGAGGGAGAAAAGCTTTAGAAAGAAAGCTAAAAAATTGCGCCAGAAAGAACAAAAAGCCAAGAGAGAGTTGGCTGAACAACCAAAAGTACCACCCAAGACTCACAAGTTGTATATACTTGATGAGGAAATATACAGTTCTGATTATTCGCATCCTTCTTTGAATGATAGCGAATACTCTTCCTTGATTAAAGCTAGAAGGAATGAAGAGCTTGAACAAGGAGAGTTCATTATAGTAGAACTCAAGGGAAGGGACAGACTTATCCACCCTTGGGCTCATACTGTGGAAAGTCCTGTATGGTCGAAAATTGGTTATTGCTACCTGGCAGCAATAAAAACCCGTGCATTGGCTCAATATCAATGGCCACAGTACATTGATATCAAAGAATTGGCTTCATATTCAAAGTCAATTAGGAAGAGAGTCAACTTCCATTTACACAAAATTAATGGTGATCAGTCTAGTTGCCATCATCATCTAGTCATCGATCCAAGAGCCCAGACAGGCTGGATGGAAATCAATAATCTTGCTAGAGCAGCAAATATCAATATAATCATTGGAGGAGAAGATGACTTATCTAAAATTCCAATGCTTACTGGAAGCAATAATTGGAATGAGTGGTCAGCAGCTATCAAAGCTGCTCTGCAGTATAAAGGTCTCTGGCAGTATGTTCTTGGCAACAGGATTAAGCCACAGCTTACAGAAGCTGAGAAGACAGCAGAAACAGCTGAGAGCACCTCTGCAACTGAGCTTTGTTGCATTAAAGAAAAGAAAGAAGCTTGGGATGACTACTGTGACAACGATGACAAGGCATTGGGATTAATAACCATGAAAATCTCACTGTCTTTAAGACACCTTATTCAACCATGGTCAAACTCTACCTTCATTGCATTGCAGGAAGGGTTTGGCAAGCCAGGAGCAGCTGGCATTTTTGTTGACTTTTCAAAAGTAATACATTGGAAAATCAACACCAATAAATTGACAGAGTCAGTCAATGAGCTATTAACAACAGCTAATCGACTTTCTGTCAATGGCTTTACATTCCCTGACAATATGCTAGCCATGGTAGTGTTAGCATCTTTACCACATGGATGGGACAGCATCTCATCTAGTGTATTATTAACAATGAAAGCAAGTGATTTAAAACTTGCTGATATTCTTCCAAAAATAGAGGAAGAATCCCAAAGGTGGAGAACGTCTTCTGGGGGGGTTGTTCACACTGCTAGAGTGAAGCTTCCCAAAGGCCCTAACAGGCCTAATTGGATTCAACAAAATTCTGGTCCTAGTAACCACAATAACTACAAACCTGGTTTTAACAACCAGAATTCGTATTCTTCGAATCAAAATAAAGGGAAATGGACGACACCAGGACCGTCTTCCAGACCTTCTAACACTGGAAAACCCCAGTTCTTGTCTAATCAAGAAAGGAACAAGATCAACCATGATAATAAAAAGAAAAAGAGTGCCTTTTTATTAGAACAACAAAAGAGTAATGTTGGGGACACCAGGAAAGTGAATGCACCAAAATTCGCTCACTTAGTAGACAGGATAGATCCTGCTCTACCCTTAATTTGAAGAATGGCACCATTAGCACCTAATCTACAGCAACTGAAGGCTCAAGGATATTCAGTTGCAGATAATGTAGAAATACAAATGGTGGTTGATCCAATCACAGAAAACCATTTCAGAGTCCTAGATGAAAGGGCTGATATTGAAATGGACAATACATCAGACACAGTCTCTCTAGGAGAAGACTTTTATGACACAGCTGATGGGGAATATCAGTACATAAATCTTTCTACTCAAAAGTTCTTCTCTGATAAAAAATCAGTGAGGACTATCAAGACGAGCCCAATTATGAGGCATCTTGATTTCAAAGGTAACAATGTAGATAGTAGTATTTGTACTACTTTAAATAGTGATCAATATATTGCTTTAGTTGCCTCCATTCCAAAAATGAGTAGTAAGATAAATGTATGTGGTTGTGACAAGTGTAAGGAATTTGAGTCCAAAGGAACTCCATGGATGATTGATTCAGGAGCGTCTATACACATAACTCCTGAAATCAAAGATTTCTCTGAATATCATCCCTTTAAAGTTTCACAGCCTGTATTTACAGCTGATAAATGATCTCAAGTAGCAATACTTGGAGAAGGAACTGTGTTCCTACAGGTAGAAACCACGCATAAACATAAACATGTCATTAAACTTGAAAAAGTTTGCTATATGCCTGCAGCTAGTGTCAGACTTATATCGTCTGGACAACTAAAGCTACAAGGCTTTCATGAAAAATCGGACAAGTATAGTACTATATTTTCACTAAAAACTGGGCAACCATTTATAATGGCATATCCAAGACATATAGGAGATCCCATTCACTGGATTTTGACTGAAATAGTCCATCCAAGTGTAAAAATGGCCGAACCTTCAGTTCATATAGTGGATTATAACACTTGGCATCAAAGATTGGGTCACCCATCTAAAAATGTATTAAAACATGTCTTTGATCATACAAAAGGGTTTGACAAATTATCTATACCATCAACAGATACAATTTGTCCTGGATGTGCACAAGGAAAGATGCATAATAAATCTTTTCCTACATCAATCAAGCGAGCTTCCAAGCCACTTGAATTGATTCATGCAGACTTATTAGAATTGCCTATGGAATCTTATCATCAAAAGAAATGGTGTCTTATGATACTAGATGATTATTCTTCCTATGCTTATATGGCACTTCTTCAAACTAAATCAGAAACATTCACTGCTTTCAAGAGTTATGTAGAACTCATGGAAAATCAATATAGCAGTAGAGTTAAACATTTCAGATCAGATTGAGGGGGGGAATTTAAGTTGCATGAATTTAGCAAGTTTCTTGCTTCAAAAGGAATCTTTAGAGAACAAAGTGCACCCCACATACATCAACAAAATGGTCGTGCTGAATGATTAAATGACACTATACTTGAAAAAGCAGAAAGCATGAGATTAGAATCTTCCTGCCCAAAATCATGGTGGGAATTTGCCTTTGAAATTGCTATTCATGTATATAATCGCACACCATTATGAAGGACAAATTGGTCTACACCCTATGAAAACATGACAGGTGAAAAACCTGATGTTCACTATCTAAAAGTGTTTGGTTGTCTAGCTTGGGTTTACATACCTAAAGAAATCTGTAAAGATAAGCTGTCACCAAGATCTGAACCAATGACCTTTATTGGTTATGACATAGGATCTAAAGCTTATAAATTTATGAAGAAAGATAACTCTATATTCATTGGTGTTAAAGCACTATTTAATGAATCTGTATTTCCACGGAAAAGCAAAAATTACAATAAAGATAGACTATTTGAAAGTCCACCAGGTATTAACCAAAGGGATCAAAATGGACATGAATCTGACTCTGATTCCCAAAACAACAATCATCTCGATAGTGACGATGATGATCCCAAACCATATAAACCATCATTCAATCATGATCTTACACCAGATGAAGAGCAGAATTCATCTCATGACAATGATGATATAGAGCCTAATAATAATGGTGGAGAACAGGATTTACCTGTCAGACCTGATGTTCGAGGACCAAGTGAAAACAGATCCAAAGAGAATTCCAGTAGATGGCCTGGGACACAACATTGTGCACCACCAGATATCAAAAGAACACGAAAGGATAAAAAGGTTACAGAAAGACAATCCCAAAAACAACCTGAACCTATTCCCTTCCCACTTCACCAAAGTACTAGAGAAAGGAAACCAGTTTATAAAGAGGGTAACATTTATGGAAAGAAAACTCCTCTTGAAATTGAAAAACAACTGGAAAAGAATCCTTTCAATGAGTCTGAAGACTCTGATAGTCAAAAAGACACTTCAAGCGAAATATCAGATGAATCTGATCCTGGTATTATTCAGGATAAAGAGATTACAGATATAGATATGCTGCTTAATCAATTACAAAAAGAGGGAGGAAGGAAATTTATCAATTTCCTACTCTCAAAAGCAGTATTACCTAAATCTGATATCCCTGTTCATTTTAGGGATGTGTTAAAAATTAAAGAATCTGATCCTAAAGCTTTTCAAGAATGGATTAAAGCTATGGAGGATGAGATTGAAGCTCTATTCGAATGAGATGTTTGGGAGTTAGTTGATGGTCCAAAAGATCGTAAACCTGTGAAGTGTAGATGGGTTTACAATATTAAAAGTGATGGTCGAAAATGTGCTCGACTTGTTGCTAAAGGATTTTCACAAATACCTGGCATAGATTATGATGACACCTTTTCTCCTGTCGCATGATTTGAAACAGTAAGATTACTTCTGGCTTCAGCTGCACTCGAAAATTGGGAAATCGAGGCGCTAGATGTTAAAACAGCTTTCCTATATGGAAATCTTGATGAAGAGATTTACATGGAACAGCCAGAAGGTTTTGTCACAAAAGGACAAGAGGGAAAAGTCTATAAATTAAAAAAGGCCCTATATGGTCTTAAACAAGCATCATATGCTTGGAATAAACAAGCTGATAAAAGCTTGAAATCCTTAGGATTCAAAAGATGTCTTTCGGATACAGGAGTTTATATCCTTAACAAACAAGGATCAATAATAGTTGTCATACTATATGTTGATGACGTACTATTTCTGGGAAATGACAAAAGACTTGTATTAGACAAAAAGAGCAAGTTCATGAAAATATGGGAATGTAGAGACTTAGGACAAGTTTCTGAATATCTAGGGATGAAGATATCTCGAGATAGATCAAATCAATTATTAATAATTGATCAAATAAACTATGCTAAGAAAGTTGTAAAGCGTTTTGGTCAAGAAAATGCTAAACCTGCTAGAACACCATTACCAGCAGGGTATGTTCCTAAACCAAATGAAGGAACAGCAACTTCTGAGCAAAGAAGCTATTATCAATCCATAATTGGATCATTATTATATTTAACTCTTGGAACTCATCCAGATATTGCATTTGCAGTAATAATGATGTCACAATTTATGGTTAATCCTTCTGAAGAGCATATCCAGAAGGCATTATATATTATCAAATATGTTGCCACCAACATTAATGGCAAAATAGTGTATAATGGAAAGAACCATGAAGGTTTCATTGCATATTGTGATGCAGACTGGGCAGGTGATCAGATTAATAGAAGATCAGTCACTGGATACATTGTAAAACTAGCTGGAGGACCAGTTAGTTGGGTTTCAAGGAAACAACAGACAGTTGCTCTGTCATCAACAGAAGCAGAATATATGAGTCTGTCTGATACATCAAGACAGATAGTCTGGATAGAGTCTTTATTCCATGAAATTGGAAAGACTATAAAAATGATTCAATTAGGAGTAGATAATCAAGGAGCAATCTTTTTAGCTCCTAATCCTGCTCAAGAGCATAGATCTAAGCACATAGATATCCGCTACCACTATGTTAGAGAATGCATAGAGGAAAGAAAAGTGGAGCTTGTGTATATTCCCACAAATCAGCAACTTGCTGATATCTTGACTAAAAATTTGTCTTTTGATAAATTCACAAAGTTAAGATCTGAAATTGGATTAGTGATTTCTCAGCATGGGGGAGTGTTGAATAAATAATGATCTGGAGCATTGAGTATTGAACTCATAGCTTCATATATTATATCGTTATTTATGAATGCTCACTAAATCACAAATATAATCTGATATTTGTACACTGTTAACACTTTTATAGTGTTTGACAGATATTATAGAGTTTCATCCCAGGAACAGTATGAAACGACAGCATGTGAGACACAATGCATGAAACATGCTTCACATGTCAAGTATTGACAGATTGCTGTAAAATGCGCAGCAATATGACACCATGCACAGCAGGTATGGTGCAATGCACAGCAGGGAGCTGCACATTACTAGATATAGGTATATTAGATGTAGTTACATGTGATTCCTGTAACTGTATATAAGCAGCGCTCTTTGCACTGCTGAAATATATCTCCTGTTCTATTGCATAGTTGAGCCCTAGCTCCTAAGCGTTCTAAACAGTACTCAGTAAGTCCCCTTGCTTACTAAGCCTCACTCTGCACTGCCATTGCTCGTTTCAACAGTCTTTTAGGAAACTTGCAATAGCTATATAATTACTTCTTTTTCATGATACAGTGGGCAACAAAACTGTAGCAATGTTTGACAATCCAGGAAAGATTGGTGTCTAGGATGACTTGTAAAATAGAAACAAATAAAATAAAATATGGATAAGAAAGCCCTACTTCTTAGCTTGAATTTGACATCTCATTGTACCTATTTGGTTATGTTTATGCTGAGATATAAATTCCTTTCTAAGCACATGTCATTGCTACAGTTTTGTTGCTGATCTTTTTGTACTAAATATTAGTACATTTTAGTACTTTGTATACCCCCCTTTTGCTTCTATCACTGCCTTTACCCTCCTAGGCATGCTTTCAATCAAGTCCTGACACACCCTTGGTTCAATCTTGTTCCACTCTGCCTCCACCCTCTCCCACAATTCTATGATTCCAGATGGGGGTGTTTCATAGCCTGCCAGTTTCCTCTTGATGTGTGTCCAGAGTTGTTCAATTGGATTGAGGTCTGGAGACTGTGCTGGCCACAATAGAACATCAATTCCATTGTCCTGGAACCATTTTTTTGCCTTTATGCAGGTGTGCTTGGGGTCATTGTCCTGCTGGAAGATGACATCTTCTGCATTCTTGTGGTAATAGTCAAGGCTTGCTTGAAGATCCTCCTCCAATATGGACACATAAAGGTCCCCATCCATCCTTCCATCAATTTTGCAAGCATAGCCAGGCCCATCCCACATCATACACCCCCATACCATAACAGATCCTCCACCAAACTTCACTGTGCCATTCACTAGCCTGTCACTGAGACCCTCCCCTGCCTTCTTCCATGCCCATTTCCTTCCATCTGACCCTAGCCTGTTGATCTTTGTCTCATCTGACCACACCACCCTCTTCCAGTCCTCCACAGTGTAATCTCTGTGTGCCAATGCAAAGTCCAACCTTGCCCTCATATGCCTGGCAGTGAGAAGTGGCTTCTTTTTCTTCACCACTGCCTTCATCCCAGCTTTCTTCAAGTATCTCCTGGTTGTCTGTGCTGAGAGGGGCTGGTTAATGACATCCTGGAGGGCCCTGGTGACATCCACAGCTGTGTCAGCCTTTCCAGAGCTGATGAGTTGAATGGCATGATTGACATTTCTGTCAGTAAGCTTGGTAGGGCAGCCCCCAGATGGCCTGGGCAGGTAGGGGAGGTGTTTTCTATGATATCTGGAGATGGTAGTGTGGTGTATACCAGTGCTGGAGGCCACCTCATGAGCAGAATGACCTGCATTGAGGAGGGAGAGGATGTGGGATTGTTGAGCAGCAGAGAGTGCCTTCATGGTTGGTTCCAAGAGTTGTTATGGTCTATTTGGCACATGTTCAACTTGTTAAACAATGTCACATGACTTCCAGCTGGACACATCATCCTCAGATAGCAGTTCTGTGTTCCCTCCTCTTCAGCAACAAAACTGTAGCAATGACATGTGCTTAGAAAGGAATTTATATCTCAGCATAAACATAACCAAATATGTACAATGAGATGCCAAATTCAAGCTAAGAAGCAGGGCTTTCTTACCCATATTTTATCTTATTTGTTTCTATTTTAGAAGTCATCCTAGACACCAATCTTTCTTGCATTGCCAAACATTGCTACAGTTTTGTTGCCCACTGTAACACAGCCAAAGAGAAAAAAGAATGAGAATAATAAATGCACCTGCACATGATATGTTTGTGCGAAAACCAAGGTTTAGATGTACAAAATGGACACTTCAGATTGCTTTCAGGGAAGAATTTTGCTCTGAAATCCGCCGATGGCATATGGCCTGTAACCATTCTTGTAAACCTTGCAAGATGCGTGACTTTTCTGTCACACGCATTTACGAAACACCATCGATGTGCTCCAATAAAACCTCTCTTTTACGCCCATTGAGTAACTTGATGAAGCTCCTCCCTCTGACCGCCGAAAACTTCCACATACGTCTCCACAATTTACCAGCCTCCTTTTTGAACTTGGACAGCTGCTCCGCTCTCGTACACAGCCCCCTCCTCACAGCCACAACCTCGTTAATCTTTACCAAGGTGTCCACTTCTTCATTCTCAACGATTCCCGTATGACTTGGACACCAAGAAAGAGTAATCGAACGATCTTCATTCTCCTTCATCCATTCTCGTAGCTTTATCATCGCATTAATTGACGTATATTGATGATCTTTCACTTTGGTGTCGAAAATGCCTGTCAAAGCTGCTTGGTTATCCACCAACACCACCACTCGTCCGTCCACACCCCATTCCGCCAAATGAGCAAACAAATCCTCCAACGCCTGTAATTCCGCTTCGTACGCTACGCAGAATTGGCCTTGAAGAATCTCGCTTCTCTAACTCCTGGTCCAATGAAGCCAGAACACCCAACCCCTCCACGAAACGATCCGTCTGTCGCGAATACCAAACTCGATTGTCGCCAAGAATCTAGCTGTACTCCAAAACTCCTCATCCAGACTCAAAATAATTCTGAGTCTTCTTTCTTCGGATGGACCAGATTGACGATCTGAATACGATTTTTAAAGGCTTCTCGAACTTGAAACCCAGGGATATTCTCTTCGTGACAAAAACGAAATTCTTCTTCCACCCCTCGAGCGATATCAAACAACTGCGGTAGAGTATTACCCGCCGCATTCGTTCTTTTCATCTTTTGAAATTTGATCATTTTCGCATGACAGGGCAGAGTTGAAAAGAATAATTGGAGAAGACGGAGTGGGTGATAGGTACACCCACATGTCAGCCATGCATCCCGCGACGAACTGTCAGGCTGGTGTCTTTGACGTCTTTGGCATTCAAGTTTAACCACTTCAAGTACCGTCACACTGGCAGCTACAACGTATTTCCATCGGACATCGTGTCTCCCTTTGTTTCAAAGTGTTTCGAGATGCGGAAATGAAGGTGGAAGTGACTCGGATATCTTCCCTCTTGTCCTGTACTTGGAACCTCGACACTCGCTCGTTCAATATTACAAATCCTGGAGTTTAAATTCGGTGCTGGACCGGAGTCAGGACGGTCCATCCCTATCGGCGCGCATTTCGTGTGGTTTCGTAGTGCTTGACAATCAAAAATACATTATTTATGGTTGTAATACATCCATAATATTCTTTGTTTGCCGCCATCCAAGCACAAGGACGATTCAAGAATGATCTTGCAAGGATGGATGCAAGCGCATGACTTGCCATATTTCTTCAGTCTTAGTGCGTAAACCATTATAGACCGTTTCCTCTCCCATCCCCAATAGAGGGACCTGTGCTACCATTTTGCTATGTATTCTAATCATGTTGAGAATATGTTTCTGCAGGTCTTCGTGTTTGAGGAGCATCTTGGAGGTTCGCTGTCAAAGATACATCAATTCCATAAAATACATACATATCTGCAGTTACCTTTGATTCGTTGCTCAAGACTGAGACTTGAATAATTGTCGCAGGTAAGTTGCCTGACGTCATAATCAATGTCTTCCTCAACATGTTTTTTACTCTTTCTGAAAGTTCTTGCTTTAATTCCTCATTCTCAAAAGTGCTTGATTGTATTACTTTGCGGATCTGGTCCGTGAGGTCTTCTGGTAAATTCTCGAAAAACTCTACCGGGAGTTTCTGAACCAATTCCGCTGGGACTCGTTCCAAAAGCGATGTAGGAAGTTGCTCTAATGTCGCCCACGGAACCCTGCTCAACAATGATTCCGGTATCCTGACTAGGAGTTGATGCGGTAGCCTTTCAAAGTGGCGGGACTTTAATTTGGCCAACAACTCGTTTGGAAGACGCTCCAGCGCTGACGTGGGAATTAACACGAGAGTCGAATTTGGTAATATATCCATGATAAGCGGCGGCATTCGCCTGAGGATAAGCATGGGTACGAATTGAAGTAATAGTCCAACAAGGCTAGCTTCGTCCCACATCCTCTTTATGCGACCAAGAAAAAGGGGCTGTGGTTCGGTTTCGATAGAGTCATCAGAAGCTTGTTTCTCTCTCGTCTCATTATCTGCTGAAGAATCCAGCTCCTCGCCAGCCTCCTCGTCGCGCATAGCAATATACGTTGGGGGCAATTCAGTCAGTTGTTCCTGAGAGAGGCGCCGCAAGAGCTTTAGTGCAAGCACCCGATCCGGGTTATCCTTTGGCTAGTCCAACAGACGTTGCATGCGCTGTAAAGATACTTGAAGTAACTCCTGTGGAACGACACTGAGGTCATCCGGCAACGTAAGCAATACGGGATCCGTGGCTTTTGAAAATACGTTGACCGAAAGTCTCTGCCAAAACTCTGCAGGAGCCTTTATAAGCACATCATGGGGTATCCTAGCCTGAAGACCGTCCGGTGCTTTCTCCAATACCCTTTCTGAAATCCGTGCAAGAATTTCCGGGGTCAAATGCGCTAGTGCAGTAGGTGGTATACGGTTGATTAGACGTTCGGGTAAAATTTCACTCAGTTCTTCGTGCATGTTTCCAGGTAGGTGTGCCTCCAACTCGGGTTGAAGTGCTGCACGCAGAATGCCCTCCGCGATCCTTTCATACCTACTCGCGTACCCCCATTTTGACAAATTTTGGTCAATATTCTCGTGCCACAGCGTCACTTGCGTTGCGTCTATGATCCACTCCTTCACTGCCCTTTGCACCGCACCGTTTGCGAGAGTCGTCGATCTTCTCTCCACTTCTTCGTGGATTACCCTTCTTGCAATGTCCCTCAGGCGATCCCAATCTTTGTTCTTCTCTATGCGAGTTTCAGCATCTTCCTTGATAATATCCCAAAGCATATTTTCAAGTACGGCTGATATGGATTCCTTCATGACAGTAGCCAACTTGTTCCATTCACCGCCGAATATGTCATTGAATATGGCAGACTCGGTAACTCTGTCCCATCGCAGGCCTGTCGTGAGAGGTGCGTGAAGGAGACAATGACGGATGACGAGCGCAGTGATAGAGCGCGCCATAAAGTAGCAGTTGTACTGCTGTAAGGTATAATTCCTCGTCTGAGGATCCAGATGTATGGCAATAGCGACAGCAATGACGTTGTACAAGTCCGGCTTGCTGGACTTGAACTCCAAGATAATCTTTGCATCCGTTTCGGAACGAATAGCCGCGAGGTCTTCGTCGCTGACGGGCGTCAGACTATCCTCCGCCTCACATCCCTCTCCAGATATGGCCCCCGTGTTTCTTTGGATAGGCCTTCGTTCTATGCGATGATACCACCCATTATCCATATAGATAACGATGAACTCGTGCTTGAAATGGTCCCTTTCCTTTCGAAGTTCGAGCTTTCTGATCGTAGTATGGGGCTGCCTTTGGTACCAATCAAATATTTCGCCGTCTGTCCAGTCGCGGCAAACTATGCGAACGGGTGCCATATCTCGAAACCTGGAAGATGATCTGGAAAGTGCGTTTTCAAGGCCCCGGGAAGTGGTGATACAGGCTCTCCCGGCATCCCGGGACAAATTGGCGAAGGACCCGCTGGCTATAACAGATGGCCTTGCCATGGACGGCCGAAATGATGGTGGCAGACCCTCGTGAACCTCTCTTCTGAATAGAGGTAGGTAGGGCATTATTGAGTTATTGAGTCTACAGACTGCGTTGGAATAAAGTGTGAACATAAGTAGTACGACGTACAGCAGACGAATAGGAGGTTCGTGGATCACTGGGTGTCACTGGACTTGGGGAATTGAAGTGGGGATGACATCGAAACGCCCGTACGTGTTAAATCTCATTGCGTTCTTGATAATTACGTTTTAGGTTGGAAGGCAATGCATATTTGTTCTTCACGGATTGAGCTATTAGCTCCTTCGGACCTACTTTCACGCACAGTCACCTTGCACAAAACGGTAGATGGAAGGTAAAGGAACCGTCCAATTTTAGTCATAGCAGCCCTGCTGAGAAGTGCGTCGGCGTCAGGGCTCGTCAACTGATTTGAAGCTCCGCGGCGGTTGGATCCATGTTCCATCAAATTCCCATCGCCCATTTGGTCCAACCTTTTATCTGACGTAGATCACCGGCTGTGGTGAGATTAGCAACGGCGATCTCCATCGGCAGCTACCTTTATGGTGCCTCGTTACCGGGGATGAAATACCGTGTTGTGTTGCTCTTGCAGATTGCAAGGCGAGGGGATGTTGGCATGGCGCTTTCAGGTTCAGCACAAAGGATGGTCGCCAGAGGTCAGCATAGGAATCCACTAGAGACGTGGCATAGGGCTGCTTGCTTCTTTGTTTGGCTATCTCAGGCTAACAAAGGAAGCGGTGGCGAACAAGGCGTGGGCTCATATGTGTTTGTTAGGAGGACAGAGGAATACGCAATGGCGATGCACCCCTTCCACTAGTTTCATGGTCACGGTCTTCACAGAGCACAGCAGAAAGTCAGCCTACCACTCATCATTCGCCATATCGCAGTTGGAATTTTATCGGGAATATGGTATGAACAATAGGCAAGTTAAAGTAACTGCATTGCACTTTTAAAGGTAATAGAACCGAGCCCGTCGACATTTCCAGCTACAAATATAATGTGTCGACATTAGTAGACGTGACGTTTTACATCTATGTGACGCGTGTGAAGCCATCCGATCTGAATTTCACTGCAAACGGTGGCAAAGTGTACATTATTGCTGTATACAGTGGCGCGGCTGCAGGCGGTTTGCGCATGACGACCGCTTTCGATTTTGGGATCGATCCATACACACTCGTTTCCCGTTCCTGGTACCGAAGCTCTGTGTGCGTGCCGTGATAGCCATCTCGTTATTCATCCGTTTCCGTTAAATTCTAGACACGATTGACTTCGCGCAAACTATCAACCTGTACAACAATGTCGGAAACTCTGCATTCGCTTTCTCTGCTCACCTTTAGCCTTACGTCATACAGTCAAGCAAACCCGAAACTCACGACTGGCTGGGGATGGTCTCTAACTCCTGATGGCTATGTAAGTCGACTTGTAACGCCTTGGGATCTTAGTTAAAATTGATATTGATGTTCGAAGATGTTGATCCTGCCGAGACCTGCTACAATCGGTCTTGAGACGAATAAGCTTACGACAGCGAACTGCAGTACGTGGAACGATCGTGATAGAGCTTTATTTTTGAGCTGACTGGACCCCATGTTCGTTTCAATCATGTTGGTTTCCCGTAAAACGCAATTTTGCCGCTGTTGGGCTGGATGAGTTTTTTGACTTGGCATCGTCCTTGGCCAAACCAGATGAGCCATCTCTCGTATGCATACATACTGCCCTGGCATTGGCGGGAAGACACGCGGCAAAGATACTATAACGGTCGACGTGAGAAGAAGAATACGGCGCTAATGAGCAGGTGGTCCAATGTCAACGCGCCATGGCTCTCAACCCTCAAGAATAACAACCTCAGGGCAATACGATATTCTTCATGGCTGCGGGGATGGACGAAGACAGCATGTTGCCCCCGCTCGAGGCGGAGACGGATCTGTTCGATCTCGATCGTCCCTCGGCGAATGCGGGAAGAGGCGCCTCTGTGCACTCAGCGAGGAGGAGGAGGACCACTCTGATGAAGAAAGAGTTAGTTAGTACCAACGGCGCTCTCAGATCCGGACGTTGTTCGACTGATCGGTACATGCAGGACGACCGGCGCCCACCTCGAGTCGGGTCGAACCCGACTCCGCGCTTTTTATTGCGCCGCCCCCTGCTGCTGCTGAGCCTGTCCTCCCATCTCTCAGCGGCAGCAAGCATGCGAGCCGCCAAGTCCGGATCATGTCCCGCTCTCTATCCCTCCGGCGTATCCTACCTCGTCACCACCGCGCCCGGCACGAGGAGCCATTCGTGCTCACGAACCCTTACCGCGTCTCGCGTCGGGAGACCGCGGACACCATCGCCTCCAACTCCAACACCCACGCGGCGGCAGACTCCGAGACCCAGGACAAGGTCGGTGGTGGTGGTCCTAGCAGTAGTAGCACCCTCACCTCCAACGTGCTCGCGAATACGAACACTCGGACCGGGGTTGTGAAGGCTGCGAGGGCCGTGAAAGAGGCTGTGCGGACGGGGGTGCCGTTGTTGCGGGTGTGGACGGGGTGGGTGTACATCAACTTTGTCCTCCTCCACCTCCCTGCGCTGTATTTCACGCGGGTGGCCAAGGTGTTTGAGGGTGCGCGGATGAGTAAGAGAGAGGTGGAGAGGGTCGCGAACAGTGGGTATGGGTTGGTAGAGGCCCCGCCGTTTGGGGTGGGTGCGGGTCTGGGCGCGAGTGCGAGTGGGAGTGGGGGTGCTGCACATGTGAGTACGGGGTCGAACCCATCGGTGGTGATGACGCCCCCGCGGTGGACGCTCCCGACCGCTCCGGACAACTTCGTCATGTTCTCGCCTGCGTTGAAGAAGTTCAAGGAGTCGTGGGAGGTGTTTGTTGATTCGCTGTTGAGGGAGTGGAAGACGCTCAATCTGGTTTCGGCCCTGCTGCTGACGTGCGTTCTCCTTTTGTTGCGTCCCAACTGTAACTTGGCAAATATCAATTTTATAGGGCGATCCTGACGCTGTTCCAGTTGCCGGGCGTGAATACGGACCCGGTGTCGAGGAACACGTCGTTCCTCTCCCTTGTTTGTGCGCTGATGAGTCTCTCGTATGGGTGCGTGTACACCATCCGGTTTGGGTCGTTGAAGAGTGTATCGAGGGCGCTGAGCTGGGCAGATGTGAGCTCCTGCACAGTGTTGTGACATTTGACACACTGACGCGCGCGAGACGACAGGAAGCAGAAGAGTCCAAGTCGTCGATATGGTGGAGCGTATGGGTGTTCCTCGCGATTCCGTCTGTATGGCTCTCATGGTCCATGATTTGGTTCATTATCACCATCCTCGTATACGTGTGGCACTCTGGCACAGAGGACCAGCGCCCACCGCTGCGTTCTGAGGCGGCACTGGCCCCCCGCATCATCATCACGGCGCATTTCGTGCTAGGGCTGGTCTATTTCGTATTAATCGTCAAGACGCTGCAGACGTACGGAACGCTGAGGCAGCATGTCGCGAATTTGAACCCGGACGTGGATATGGTAGAGAGGGGGGAGGGGCGGGACGTGGAGATGATGTCGGAGGGTGTGCATCAGGAAAACGGGAATTTCCGCTTTGGTCGCTGCTTTACACTCTAACAAACAATGCTTTGCTCTGTTTTTTTTTTTTTTTTTTTTTTCGCATAGAAATATACTAGTGTCAAACTATAGGTAGCGTACAACACTACTTAAACTACTGGTATTATAAGACCTGAACATGCAAAAGGGAACTGTGCCCTAGAAGACTACCAACTATTCTTTGATCATGTTTTTAAATTGAAACCTACAGTTGTCAACAACTGGGGCCTATTCTTACTACCCCAATCTAAAGTCCAGGTGGCTGGTGGTTAGCCAGTGATTGAAGCAAAACCTTGAATGATATAATGGCTCGTTCATAATGCCAGATGAGAGGGTTGTTCAAGGTGAATACCCACAAATGTGGCCAATAACAGCCAGTGCTTAATTGACAGTGTAAGTGAAACTGCTGGAGCTCATTGCCAGCAAAGCATAACAAAATCTTGTGAGACATAAAGGTCAGTCTTGAGTGCCAATAGATGACCTGGGTTACTGCATGTGCCCAGGTAGAACAGTAAATTGTCATCTTGATCCAGAGCTGAAATAGAAAGCAGAGCTGGGAACCCACATGCATGCTAGCCTATTAAACAATGCCTGCTGCCATTGGTAAGCTTCCACTGTGGTGGCTGGGCAAAGAGGAGCAGGCAACACACCCCCTGGAACACCTCAAGGTAGTTGGTAAAACCTGAATCTGAAAGGAGGGTATAATGACAGATCAATGATGATCAATAAGAACACATGTCCTGATGAGGAACCTAAAACAACAGTGTCTGTTGAAAGATGAAAGAGCAGATGACCAGAGGCTAAGGTCTAGAGCTGTCAGAACCAGCCATTAGGGAGGGGAAGGGCTGGATGTGTAACCTGATGAGAGGATGATGGGAGAGCGGAGTCAAGGAGTGCCTGAGTGCTTTGCTCTAACTACATCATCTTTACCCACTCTCACTCTGGCAGTGACAAGTCTGGCTGCTCCTGCTTACAATGATTTGGGTGGCAGTGAGTGTTCACTTTCACAGCTGCTCCCAAACTCAGTCTCATGCCCCTCAGCACCTGGCCAGACTCACTGCAGTTCAACCCTTCCCCTCGCACCACTGGCCTCCAACGAGGCTGCTTCCCCTGCACCCACCATCTCATACTACCACAAACCTCCAATGAGTCCATTTCCTTTGCCACCACCCTCTCCTCACACCTGTACTATTGCTTGCTATTGACTGCAATCTCCCAAGCCCCTCAAGCTGCAGCTCACCAATCCTTGCTGCCACTACATGATCTTGATCATGAGCTCCCTCCACTTGCCTGCCAAACAACTTTGCTTACAACATGCATCAACATTTTCACAGTTTTTGCTGGAGCAATCACACACTCCTGGTATATGGACTCAGCAGTCTCCTTGGGAGGTTTGAGTGCTCCCTCTGTGGCTTCAGATACACATGTCAAACTTGCATTGACGCTGGAGTCCCCCTGGATCTGATACCCATCCAATGATGGTATCACTGATAAGCTCACTCTGCTATTGGAAATAGGGAGGAAAGGAAGGGGTGAGGTTGTGAAAGAGGTCCTGTCAACTCCAGTGCACTTGATGACAATGCTATGCTGCATGGAACTGGCAGAGTTTGTGGATAATAACATTTGGCACACAAGGGCGTAACAGTGATAAATGTGGGATGTGGAGTATAACAAGACTCAGATATGTGGACGAGATGAGGAGGGCATGGCTTAAAGAACAAGACCTGAAGGAAACTGGGGTGTACTACTGTGTTATGGCTCTAAGTGTTGTACAGGAGCTTATATACATTTTTCTATCCTACCAATAGTGAAGTAACTCTGTAAATTTTCACCTTGCAACCATATATCCAAATCTGTCTTGAAAGTCTTCATGCAATGGGGCTAGCTGAGGGACACAATGGTAGTATAGGAGTGCTGTGGTGAGAACCAATATTGCAACCCAATGTGGGATGCTAATAGAGTTGTAGACTAGAAATAGACACTGCTGATCACCATTGGCAGCAACTCTGGGATTCATCTGGCTTGATGTGTCCCTGTTCTCTATTTTCCACAGACCTGACCAAGGGTTACTGGTCTATACTGTAGTTGGTCATTGGCTGATGGGTTTACTTGTCCACTAGGGTCCTGATCTGCTATGTCGGTGCATTGCTAGGGATGACATGGCAGCTGCATAGGGGTGTCCCTTGGATCGTAGACTGTAGATCCTTCCCAACACAGATATGATTTTGATGGTGACAGTCCCTTCTCCAGTGAACTAAGCTGTGCCAGCTGACAGTTCTATGTGGATTGGCCAACAGGGTGCTTTATCAGGTGTGAACAACTGACTAGCATGGGGTTTGGATGGCATACACAGGAGACAACTTGGCCATCGGGTGTGGGTGACACTTGCCTGATTGCAGATAATTGCAGTGTTGGCAGAGTTGCTCATAGCTAGCGCAGAAGACTTGTGGAAGACCTCAGATGAGTACAGATGTTAAGCGATGGGGTCAGGGCATGTATAATCCTAGTGAGGGTAAGGTTCTCAATGTCTAGTGCTGGGACTAGTCCGTCTGATACCTATACACCACCATGTTGGAATGATGCTCATCATCTCCCCCCCACTTAAAAATCTGACTGTCCTCAGTCAGTTGCATGAAGGGATTGGATAATTGATTGCTGGAGGTTTAGCTGCAGAGCTCTTCATGTGGTATGACCTATGAATGAAAAGCAAAGAAAACTATACTATGAATGAGAATGAAATATAAATGAATTGAAACATGTGTGGAAGCTTTCTGGGTTTGTAACTGGCAATACATCTTGGTCCCACTGCAGGCAGAAGTCTTCTCCATATTTGGGAAAGTGGGGTCTGCAGAATTGGGCCTTGGCTGGGCATGCTACTCAGGTATGCTGACATTCCAGTCACAGGATTGTGCAATTAGGACCTTCATTGAATTAATTTTAAACTTCATCCCTCCACTTCTTCTCATCCTCTGCTATCATGTCCCCTCCTCTGTCAAACCCTGAGTGCAACTATGATGATGAAATTGCGCACATGGAGGCACAATTGGAGTGGGAGGAAGAGGAGTGGTGGTTATGGGGAGGTGGAGAAGAAGGCCTGCGAGATGGCTGCAGCCCATTTGGCATTGTTGAGAGCTGAGCAGGCTAGGAAATTGCAGGAGGCCATGGAGTGAAAGGCTCGGGAGGAGCGGGAAGCAGTGGAGTGGAAGGCATGGGAGGCATGGGAGGTGGCAGAGCAACAGGCTTGGGAAGATGAAGCTTGCAGGCAAGCTGTGTAAGAGGAAGAGGCACAGAGGATGGCAGCTGAAATGGCAGCTGAAGCTCGATGGAAAGCTTTGGAGGAGCAGGAGCTGGCAGAGAAGCAGGCTCAGTGGGCTGTGGAACTTGAGCAGCAATGGCAAGAAGATGAGACCTGTTGCCAACAGGTGTCCCTGCCCTGTGTATGACTTCGCTTGCCTGAGTGTTGGCAGGGTTACCTGCATGACATAGTGATGGTCCAGTGATGAGCATTGTTCCAATGTGATGGTGTATAGGTATCAAACGGACTAGTCTCAGCACTAGATGTTAGAAACCTTACCCTCACTAGGATTACACATGCCTGACCCCGTCGCTTAGCATCTGCACTCATCCAAAAGTCTTCCACAAGTCTTCCGCGCTAGCTACAAGCAACTCCGCCAACTCCACGATTATCCACTATAAGGCAAGCGTCGCCCACGTCCAACGACCAAGTCGTCTCCCGCATATGCCATCCAAAACCCATGCTAGTCAGTCATTCACATCTGATGTCAGCACCATGTTGGCCGAGTCACACAAAATTGTCAGCCAGCACAGCTTAGGTCACCAGAGAAGGGACCGTTGCCATCAATATCATATCCGCATTAGGAAGGACCCACAGTCCACAATCCAAGGGTCACCCCTATGCAGCCGCCACGTCATCCCTAGCAACAAACTGACATAGCGGATCAGGACTCTAGCGGACAAGTAAACCCATCAGCCAACAACCAACTATGGTATAGACCAGTCAGGTCTGCAGAAAATAGAGCACAGGGACACATCAAGCCAGATGAATCCTGGAGTTGCTGCGCATGGTGATCAGCAACGTCTATTTCAAGTATACAACTCTATTAGTGTCCCGCATCAGGTCACAGTATTGGCTCTCACCGCGGCGCTCCTATACCACTGTTGCGTCCCTCAGCTAGCCCCATTGCGTGAAGACTTTCAAGACGGATTTGGAGATATGGTTGCAAGGTGAAAATTTGCAGAGTTACCTCATTATTAGTAGGACAGAAAAATGTATATAAGCTCATGTACAACAGATAGAAAAACAGAATAGTACACCCCAGCTCTCTTTAGGCTATGCCCTCTTCATTTCATTCATGCCTCTGTCTTGTCATACTCCGCATTCTGCATTCATCGCTGTTATGCCCTTGTGTGACAAACGTTATTATCCACGGAGTTGCCAGTTCCATGTGTTGTAGCATCGTCATCAAGCGCACTGGAGTTGATGGGAACTCTTTCGCGACCTCACCCCTTCCTGTCCCTTGCTATTTCTAATAGTGGGGTGAACTTATCACTGGGCACAGGTGGAGGTGGACGAGGCATGGATGGAGGAGGCAGATGTGGCAACCTTGGCAGCACTGGTCACCACCAATCAAAAGAGGCCACATGGGCTAAAATGAAGCAGTTGCAAGCATGTGCAGGGAGCTCAGGGCTGGGGGCCAAGTTGGCATCATCCAATGACCTGCCTTGTGACTGGTGAGATTCTTCTTACTTCTTTAACTCTTCATTTAATCGTTTCCTAGATGCAAGCAAGCAGGAATAACTTGCTACCTGGCCCCTGGGCCAAAGAGCAAGGTGTGTGCAGAGTGCCAACACCTCTGCCAGAAGTGCTTTGTGGATGGTGTGCCCATGTCTGGATGGGACAAAAAGCAAACTAAGTCAAAGGCCAATATTGTGAGCAACAATGACAAAATCCAGGCTGCAGAAGAGCTTGCTCTGCAGAATGCAGGTGGCATGGCCCAATTCAAGGAAGACAGTCCAATGATGAGCTCAGAGAGGGAGACCATCTCCCTTCTGCAAGAACAGAACTGGCTCCTTTGTGAGCAAAAGCAACAACTTCAGGAGCAGACCCAATACCTCACTGCTCTCTCCCAATCCTCTATTGGGGCATCTCATGTCCAGACAGAGGTACTCTGGCAGTTGGGCTCTCTCTGCCAATCTTCTGGTCACATCAAGGACCTCCTCGAACAGTCAATGGGGCTTTGCTGGAGTCCTGTCCCATCTAGCAAAGGACTGGAATATGTCAACAACTTGGAGCAAGGAGGGGCAGTAGTGGAACGAGCAGGGTCTTTGTTGAACACAGAGGCAGGGGCAACAGTAGTAGCAGGCATGGGGACCATGGATGGAGATGGTGACTCCATCATGGAGCTGCCTTCTCGTTTTTCTCCTGTCTAGTTTGTTTTTCCATGGCTTTCTTTATATTTTGTTTTCTTGACATATTTTGACCAATACAAGTTTTCTTGCTCTCTGTGAAATGGATTAGTAAACTTTAGTCAGAAAGTATTGCTGTCTAGGAGTCTGTATCGAAATTATGGATGAGACAAAGGTAGGTAAAAGTAGGTGAAAGATGAAGAAAAATGTTACTAGTGGTCTGGTGTATGTTTTCAAGAATTAAACAGTGTGGAGTTGGTGGAATTGGAGCTGAATTGGGAGTTGTTATCTAGGTATAGTACATATCTTCATTTTCTTCTATGTCAGAAAGATCTTCATTTGAGTCTTCATCCCCTTCACTGTTTGCTGGTGTTGTGTCGACTGGGTCATCGTCACCTAAGGAGCCAGAGTTGGACATTTCCCAGATGTGTTCCTTGGAAGAGTCAAGCACATTTTCTGGTATGGTTAGTCTTTTGCAGGCAAAGTATGGAATTACATGGAATGCTGCATATGGTCAGTCAAGTACTGTACCATCGAGCTTGCAGATGATATATGCTCCTCCACAGTTATAGGATAGAACAACATAGGGACCAATGTAACGGGGTTGCATCTTCTTGTTGAGCAATTTCTCTATTGCTGTGTTGTGGACCAGGACCAAGTCCCCTCACTGGGAGTTGAAGTCTTGGATGATCGGTGGGTGCTTTTGCTCAAACTGTTTTGCTGTGGCTACACAGGCTTGATAGACTTTTTCCTTGAGAGCCTCTGTTTGGGCATGATGCTTCTGCAACTCTGTGGCATGGCAGGCTATTAACTCTGTGGTTGATAAGAATGCAGAGGGTGGTGGAAGCAGGTATGTGGCTTCAGTGATATCCAGTGGGAGTAGCAGCTGTGTTCTGGTAACTGCAAAGTAAGGTGACACCCCCATATGATGCCTAGCTGTAACATGCTCTGACCAGAATACTGAATGCAATGCTGTAGACCACTGCGACTCATTGCCCTTGGTTGCTTTGTACAGAGCCTGTTGGACATCGTAGTGACTGCGTTCGACAATTCCATTAGCACAGGAGTTGTACCCAGAGATGCAGATGTGGCAGATGTGGTACTTATTGGTGAGGTACTCTGTGGCTCTCAGTATTGGTGTGCCATTGTCCATGACAATCTTGACTAGGCTTCCCCAATGGCATATCAAGTTCTCAAAGATCCAGTCTCCAATAGCATTGGCAGTTTCTCAATGTAAGGCATGGTATTTGGGGTAATGCATCAGGGAACAGTGGGCTTGAATCAGATACTTGTACTGATTAGATGGCAGTAGGTGCATTGTATCCATGTACACTTTAGCAAATATTGGCATGGGGATGGTGATGACTGGCAGAATGCGGAACTGCTGTAATTGTCACTCTTGACAGGCATGGCAGGACTTGATGTACCACTTGATATCGTCTTGCATCTGTGGCCACCAAAATTGTTCCATAATTGCTGCATGAGTAGTGTAATATCCATGATGTCCCAAACTGTCATGGCAGTTGAATAGCACTCCAAGCTGTTTTGGTGTCTCTACCACCACTTTGTGGGCTCCATCCTTGTTCCTATACCATAATCACTCAGCATGGACGAAAAACTTGATACTATACCACATGAAGCTAGGCCACTCCTCATCTGATACCTCTGCAGGTCTTTCCAACTCTGTTAAGAATTGCTTTACAAGTAAAAGTTGTGCCTTGTCATTTCCAGAAGTGCTGATGCACCACAGGAAAACTTCTTCATATGTCCTGTCAGTTAATTCTTTCATGGGTAGTAGTGTGGGGTTGCTGGAGTTGGGCAGAGCTGAGTTGGAGGTGAAGGTGGTGGCTGGGTGACCATCACAGTGTTCCCTGGTGGTTTTGTAGTGTGAGAGGGTCTTCTGTATGTCAGGGTTGGTCTTTTCTTGTATGCAGGGCAAGTTTGATGTGCAGCCTCTAGAAACCTCATTAATCTGATGCATGAACCCATACAAATTATTGATCCAATCATCAAACTCCTCATCCTCATCCTTGCTTGGTGGCTCATCAAGTGGGTGTTGTGGGTGTCTTGAGAATCTGTTGAGGGCATGCAATTTTCCAGGAACATGGACCAGCTTGAAGTGGAAAGTGAGAATGGACAGGATCCAGCAGTTGATGGAAGCTGAGAGTGCAATATCCAGGTTCTTGAGAATGTCCTTGATGTAGTGGGCATCCACTTTGACAATGAGATTCTGTACTCCAATAAGATACAGCTTTAATGCCTTCAGGGCATGATAGAGTCTGTAAATCTCAAGCTTAGGCTGCAAAAAGCAGGCTTCTCATTCATTCAGCATGATTGATCCAAAATGGTTGTAATATCGAACTGAGGGCCTGTTGGGGTTGCACTGACATAAGAAGGACCCAGCTGCAATGAAGGATGTGTTGATGGATAATATAATGGGAGCATCAGATTTGTAGTCGATGGGTCCTAGAGCCAGTGATGTGATGAGTGCCTTTTTGAGGTCCTCTTGAGCCACTACTTCCATGGGGCCAAATGTGAATGGCATGGCATTCCTGGTTAATGTGATGAGTGGGTGTGCATGCTTGGCAAAGTTCTTGATAAATATCCGGCCAACTCCAATGGTGCCAAGGAAAGTGCAGACTTCTGACAATGACTTACACAGTCCCCAATTGGTGATGGCAGCTACTAAGTCCTTTTCAGGTTTGTGGCCTTCGTATATGCATAAATGACTGACTACTGTAATGTCTGGTGTGCAAAGGATGAGCTTCTTCCCTGAGAATGTTCTGCCAGTGTACTTCATGTGTTGAATGATGTGGTTCAGCCCCTGGAAGTGTTCCCATATGAAATGTCGAATTCCAGGGTTAGCAGGGATAACCTCATACATTCCGTTGTGGCATTGGTAGTGTGTTGGTGGGCCTTTCATGGGGAAGTTGTCGATGTATGGAATAGTTAGATCTGGAATCTCCAGCTGTAGGATGCAGGTTATGTTGTCATGGAAGATAGGGATGGAGTTAGTCCAACCCATAGGCAAGGTTGTCAAGTGCATAGCCCCAAAGGGTGTCTGGAATGTTGTTAAGTCACAAGAACTTTCAGAAAGCAGGCACTCATCATATCTGACATAGAGGTCTAGCATTGCACTGCAGGCCCTACCTGCAAAATTCTCTGCTGTGTGTTCCAGGATAGGCATGACACAGGAGTGGTGGATGGTGATGGCATTGAGGAGCTTGAGTGAGTGTACTAGGTGCAACTTGCCATTTTTCTTCAGCATGCAGAACCAGCAGGATCAGTATGAGGAGTTGGATGGCTCATAGACACTGGCATCAATCTTGGTACAGATAATCTCGCAGATTTGGTCATATAGCCCTGGTGGAATTGGGATATTGCATTGTACTCATGGTGTATGTGGAACTGTCAGAATGTTGATAGGTGGGAAATACTCTGTCTTGAACTGTCTGCATTCACTGTTGTCCCAGGTGAATGCTTGATCATGCTTGGTCATGAAATGATGCATTGACTTCTGCTCCTCAGGCCACAGGAAGTCTTTGTTGTGTTCTTGGTCTAGGTTTTCCATACATTCCTGTGTATACCTTCCAATGGGTACAAAGTCCAGTGGGTTTGGGCTGAGTTCCAGTAGGCCAGCTAGTGGGTCGCCTTTGATGTCTCAAATGATTCTGAGTTCTTGTGGTAACTGGCTGATGACTGGCTTGACTTTCTTGTCGACTGGCTTATACTTCTTCTTTTGTGGGGATAAAAACACTGGGGAAACATTATTGTGGTGAGGGTTGTGGGACTTTGCTAGGGCATTGTATTGTTTCGTGAAGGTAGGCATGGGTTATCAGATCACATTTGGTTGTGTCGAGTTTGTTAAGACTTAGCATGGCTCTGAGGTACAAGTGAGCAAGGTTGTGATTGTCTGTGCTACTGCTATGTACATCAGAGGAGTGCTGTATCGATGGGACTGGGGTATACATATACACTTCTATCTCTATTGGTTTCTGAGCTTTGTCAATCATGATGATACAGGCTACCTCTCCATGATTTTTGATCAGTTCCTCGAGGCTACATGAAAACCCTCCTTCTCCTCATGCATCTTGATGAAGCAGGGTGGTCCATGGGGTATGGTTGGGATCGTGACAATGGTGTTGCTGTTGGGATCATGAATTGTGATGGTCTGCTCTTCGTTTTGGTAATTCTTGACCACAGACTGTGCTAATATGTCAAAGGGGTGGCCAAGGAGGATGTCATATGTGGGGAGCAGGTGATGTGGACCTGGAAGTACAATTCGATGTTGCCTACCCTGAATGGTATGTCCTTGGCCAAGCCGAGTGACATATTGACCTCTCTGTTTGCTGCCTCCATGTTGATTCTGATGGCAGGGTTGTATGCAATCCCTAGCTGGTGGCTGACAGTGTCGGACATGCAGATTATCGAGCATCTGGGGTCCATGACAGTCAACTATGGTGTGGTTGTCCACTCTTGCCTGAATGCAGCACAGTGCATGGGACTCCTTGCCGACCTTGAGACATGCCTTGTGATGTGGGTCCACTGCATAGTAGGCTTCTGCTATGTCCGGCAGAATGAAGATGTTGTGTGTGTCTGTGGAGTTGGCAGGGTTGGTAGTGGGGTTGCTGGAGTTGGCAACTGGGACACAGTGCAGAGTCAAGAACTCTCACATCTTGTGGTGGATGTCAGGCAAGGCTGCTAAGAGCTCCTCGAAGCTAAGGTTGGCAGTGGGGCTTGTGAGGACATGTTTGAAGATCTGATCAGCAGCTTGTGGGTTTTGAGTGGGTGTGGCAGTGGTATAAGATGGGTCCTTGCTTTTGGTCAAAGCTCCAAATGGTTGGTCAATTGGCAGCTGGTAGTTGGTGTCACAGGCATTGGCAAAGGGGTGCAAGGGCAGCTGGTTGTGGGTTTTGGTGACTCCCAGCAAGGTGATTTCTTTGGGTGGCAGGGCTGGTGCTGCTGCTGGTGCTGCTGGTCATGGTTCCTTTCCCTTTGTGTGTAGCGGAATCTCTACTCCATCAAATACTACCTTATTTTTCCTCGCTGCCTGCAATGCTACCAGGGTCCTTTGCACACATTCAATCTCTTCTTTGATGTTGTCTGTGGGGTTTACTGCTGTCTCATAACTTAAAATTGGTGCAGTGCTTGGCAACACTTTCAGCTCTTGGTGGTTGTCATGGGGCAAATAGAACATGGTGGGGCAGATTCCAGACTGCTGGTTTGATTGTGCTTTGAGTTGCCAGTGGTACTCATCAACATGCTCCTTCATATTGTTGCTGGGTAAGTACCTTGAGATGTAGTTGCCAGTTGGCAACACTATGTGTCCCTCAAAGTTCCTCATAATTTTCCCATCCATGATGTACCTTTTGACCTCTGGGCATTGCCTGATGAAATGTGCTAGGTTGCCACAGAATGTGCAACCCAGGATGGCAGGGCATGTACCAGAGTTGGAGCCTAACAGAACTGCATTGGAACCCATTGCTGGCGTTGTTTGTGACCAATTCTGTGGGGCTGGCACATGAGTCTGGTTTGTTGCAAGTGATTGTGTGAGGGATTTCAGCATCATATGTGTCTGTAGCGAACTCTGCACCATCTTTTCCATTAGACTGAACATATCTTCAGTTTTTACACCAGGCATTGCTACTGGCTCGGGTTTAGCTGGCAGGGTTGACATGGGATTGGCAGGGTAGGTGGCAGGATACTCTGGCCTAGCAGTATGGGGTGTGGCAGGCTTGTTGATCAGTTTATTGTAAAACAATGCACCCTGGATGACTTCTTGTGTGGCTGCTAATGTTTGCTTGAGGGAGTAGGGGTCGTTGCAGTGTATGTTTGGGTACTGGCTGCACATGTACCAGTACATCTCCATGCCAATGTGGACCTGGAACCCCTTGAAGAAATATTTGCTTTGCTGGTGTGTCAAGAGCTGTCCATTTTTGATGAGGGTACTTCATAATTACCAGAAATTGCTGGTAATAGCTGCACAGGTCCTCCACTGTCTGGATTCTGAGGCGGAGCATTTCTTCAATTAGGTGGTCCAAGTCTGCCTGCATGTGCTCATGCTCATTGATTACTCCGGTGTACAGCATGGTTACTGGTGCCTTGAGAGCTTCATATGTAGAGGCTGTGTCGAAGGTATTGACTCCTCCCTGTAGGTCATACTCCATGTCATGGAGATAATGTAGTGTGTATACCTTTTTCTGTTGTGTGGAGGTGACACCAGCTTCGCTAAATAATAGCCCAAGTCCATCAAAGTAGCATGGAAGGTGGCGGGGTTGATTTGAATCAAAGCAGGGTGTGGCAGAGGCATAGCGAGCAGGCATGGGCTTGGTTTGCTGGGCATGGTCAGCCATCTTGACTGTCAGAGGTGGAACTAGGTCGTTGGGTTTTGAGGTTGAGAAACTGGCACTGGAACTGCTTGAGTTTGAGGAAACTGGAGGTGGGCTTGGCAATGGTTGCAGAAGTTCTGATGGCAACGAGGTAAGTGGGCTTGATTCTTCGGAGTGGGGCTGTTCTGTTGGGTTTACTGGCAGGGTACTGGTGGAAACGTTGAAGGAATGGAATGTCTGCGATTGATCAGGGTTGGGTGGACTATGAGAGGATGTTGTGGGTTGGTGGAAGGCTCTGTCAATGTTGTTGATGGCTTGGAATTCCAGGGCAAGGCCTAGTTGTCTGTGGGATTGATGTTGGAATGTGTTGGTGCTTTTGAATATCTCACTCAGTGCTTTGCTGGGATCTTGCTGCAAGAGCTGCTGCATGTTCTTGGCTCTTTGTTTAAGCGAGTGGTACCAATCGGAGAAGACATTGGCAGATGACAGATGGGGCATAGTGGCCAGGGAATTGCTGATCCTGGGGTGACTCAGGTGGTGTTGACAGTGTAATTTTTTCAATGCCTCACTGGGGCAGCCAATTTGATAAGCTCACTCTGCTATTGGAAGTAGGGAGGAAAGGAAGGGGTGAGGTCATGAAAGAGGTCTCATCAACTCTGGTGCACTTGATGACAACACTATGCTGCACAGAACTTGTGGAGTTTGCGGATAATAATGTTTGGCACACAAGGGCATAACAGTGATAAACACAGGACATGGAGTATAACAAGACTCAGATATGTGGACAAGATGAGGAGGGCATGGCTTAAAGAATGAGACTCGAAGGAAACTGGGGTGTACTACTGTGTTATGGCTCTAAGTGTTGTACAGGAGCTTATATACATTTTTCTATCCTACCAATAATGAAGTAACTCTGTAAATTTTCACCTTGCAACTGTATATCCAAATCTGTCTTGAAAGTCTTCATGCAATGGGGCTAGCTGAGGGACATGATGGTAGTATAGGAGCACTGCAGTGAGAACCAATATTGCAACCTGATGCAGGATGCTAATAGAGTTGTAGACTAGAAATAGACACTGCTGATTGCCATTGGCAGCAACTCTGGGATTCATCTGGCTTGATGTGTCCCTGTTCTCTATTTTCTGTGGACCTGACCAAGGGTTACTGGTCTATACTGTAGTTGGTTGTTGGCTGATGGGTTTACTCATCTGCTAGGGTCCTGATCTGCTATGTTGGTGTGTTGCTAGGGATGACATGGCAGCTGCATAGGGGTGACCCTTGGATTGTAGACTGTAGATCCTTCCTAATGTGGATATGATTTTGATGGCAATGGTCCCTTCTCTGGTGAACTCAGCTGTGCTGGCTGACAGTTCTATGTGGATTGGCTGATGAGGTGCTTTATTGGGTGTGAATGACCAACTAGTGTGGGGTTTGGATGGCATATGTGGGAGACAACTTGGCCATTGGGCATGGGCAATGCTTGCCTGATTGTGGATAATTGTGGCATTGGCAGGGTTACTCATAGCTAGCACAGAAGACTTGCAGAAGACCTCGGATGAGTACAGATGTTAAGCGATGGGGTCAGGGCATGTATAATCCTAGTGAGGGTAAGGTTCTCAATGTCTAGTGCTGGGACTAGTCTGTCTGATACCTATACACCACCATGTTGGAACAATGCTCATCATCACTCTTGGTTTCTGTTCCACCACCTCAATCTCTTGCTGTCGTGAAATAACTGTCTTCATCCTAATGTTTAACAAACCCAAATGTGAGGGGTAGGGCATGGAATATAGGTACTCGGAGATTATCAGTGTGTTGCATTTTGCCTCCATCATTTTCACTTATCACTAATATCTTATCAGCAGTTTCGTCCATGCCCATCTCTTAAAGAAATTTCCAGGTGACAGAGGTCTTGAATTAATATCAGCATCATCAGAGTTGCAAGTCCAAGAAATCCTAGGCAGTGCCTTTTCTTGATGTAGAACTTATGTATGTATTCAAGAGTGTGCAGGGCTGCTATGGGTATGAGTAGACTAGAACTACTAGAAGATGTGCCTGTGAATGTGTAACAAGTTAGTTCATTCTTCTATGTCTATGTCTGCTGCTGTAACTAAAATATAATTTTGTGTGCTTGGTAATTGATGAATTTGTTCATGTAGAAGCTCTTGAAAACATGCAGGCTGTTGTGGTAGGATGCTTCAGGTGGTAGCATTTGAAATCCAGCAATTCCAATCAGATGTGCACCTCTTAGGATGCTTTTGAGATGAATTACAGACATTGAGGGCCTTCCATTTGCATCAAAATCATGTTCCACCATCCTTGCTGTGCCAAATTGGACAAAAGGTGTGTGATAACACATGAGTGGACTTCAATAAACAGTTTGCAATTATGCATGATCATGCCAAAGGTGTGCATAGATAATATTCATATGACCACCACAGGAAGTCATGCAAAGGGTATGTTTCATCAAATTGGACAAAACCCATTAAAATAATGTGTTCACACATGATCACACATTCAATGTATTCAAGTGCAGACTGGTGTGTACACCATTTGTTTCCTTATATAGTAGTTTGTTTTCAGTACATAAGGGACTGATGCAATGATGGGGTGGTGATGGTGGTGAGTATTGGGAATGACAAATTGCCTGATGGAATGCATAGTGGAATGGGAAGGAAGGAGAAGGGGAGTCTGGGTGGTAGGAGATGAGATGGGAATGGAGACTAGGAGGGAGTTGAGGATGAGACAAGGAAATGGTGCAGGTGTTAGGACATGCCTAAACACCACCAAACAACCTTAGAATGTTGCTGTGTTAGGGCAAAGATGAAACCAAATGTATACTCAAAGGGGCTATAGCCTACACAAGAGTGTTGTAGCATATAAACCACCTAGAGCCTTAGGGGCTCTAGGCTCAAAAGTACTTCCTACTTATACAAAAGATCCTGGTCTGTGCACAGCTAAATCCCCTCATCCATTAAGGGGTGCAGCAACAGACTCCCTTCCCATCTAACCATCTACATGCTGATAGGTACCCTGGGATGCTGCCTAGCATAAAATGTGCCAACAAACCCAACCCTACAAACTGGGAGAAGGGAGTGTGAAGCACCACCTTAGTGCCAGATGTGTAATGAGGGAGTGCGATGGCAAACAAGAGTGTGTCTGAGGGTGAGTGAGGGTGTGAGTCCTGGAAAAGTCCCAGTAGTCTTGTAAGAAATAACTGATTAAAATGGGGGTGGTAGAGTCAAATGAGCCACAAAGTAGTTTGTTAATGGTTTTAATTTGAAACTTTGGTAATTGTCTCATTGAATAGGTTTGGAACCTCAAATGCTATCAAACTGAACTTGGGTATGCAGAAGCCACTGAATTCACAGTATAACTAGATATTGCAGGGAAAAACTCAATAAATGCTGCAGGAGAATGCTAACAAAATGGAGAATGCTGGTCTGAACTGAGTGAGATCAACAAAGGAGGATCTTCTGATTCTAGTACCCTACTGCTATATATACATAATTTGAAATGTCAAGGCACAGACAACAAATTCTTCTGTATAGAAACAGAAAAGCCCATGAAGCAAGGGCACTGCCCCGCCTAATCCAACAGGCAACATGAAAAACAATACTCCACATATTTCAAATAAGAGATGAATCTGGAAATAAGTCACCAACATCTACACATGGTGTCTTTGAACTTCAGTTGGATATGTATACAGTCAAGGGGATTTTATCAATCTTTTAAGATCATGACAAAAGGAGAGTGCTGGGCACAATGGAGAATGGCATTGTTATCACTTGTCTTTGAGAGAGATTGATCCTGTTCAAGGGGTCATTTTCATGCGTGAGAAGGTCCTGGCCAGAGATCCTGCATGTTGGAGTGGTGTTCAAGTTCTGCAGGGGGTCCTCCCATGGGAATCCTCATCTGATTGAAGTGGGCTACTGATAATCCACTAGTTGTTGCATAGGAATAATTAATTTCAGAGGGGGAGGTCAGATTGAAGGCATGTGAGGCCTTGAGTACCATTGATAATGTTGTGTTCCTGCATGATTCTACATGATCATCCATGTAAATGGAAGCTGGGGGATACTGGAGGACTAAATTTTCTTCATCATCAACTAGCTCTGGAACTGGTGATGACAATCTATCTGCTAAGGATTGTGACTCAGTTTCTCTTGTGTAATGATGAACTCCATTGACAGGCATTATGTCATAGTGCAGACAAAGGTGGGTTGCTTGAATCCAAGCTGGTCACTGCTCTTTATAGCTCTGTCAGTGCCATAGTGAATTGCGCCTAAATGATTATCTTCATGCTGGCAATATTCCACTGTGAACCTTGGATACCTGCTCTTGAATTTACTCCTGATCATCCTATTCAATCTTGTGCCTTGGACCCAGGCCATGGGTTACTCAATTTAAAAGCAATTTCAAATGGCCACTTTGAGGCATTCCACAGAATCCCAGGTAGACACACTGGCAAGCTCCTTGCCCAGTGTTTTCTCTTTATCCTTGACAGATTGAAGATAACCCAAAAGGTATGGGCTTCAAGTTCAAATTGTACTTCTTGCTCATTCATATGTTGATAGATTGGTTGGGTAACTTGTGATAATGCAAGCAATAATGATACTATGATGACTTCACTCCAGTATACACTTCACAGGAGGGGGATTAAATTTGATGCTATGAAAAACAGGATTAGGTATGATTTTTCACTGTGCTGATGCTCTTATTTAAATTTTTCTAGATGTTTCCCTCACATTGTCAACTTGGCCTGCAAGTCAGCTTTGGGTGCCATAACTGACATGAAATATATTGAGGGAGAGGCAGAATATGTACCAGGGTTTGGTTCAAGGGACTGTATTGCAACAGTCCACTCACTCATCAATGCAGTAATTCATCCCTATTGAATTTACACCTATTACTGATTGGACCATTCAGATTCATAACAGCAATGTGAAAATGCAGAGATTTTCACAATATGTGCTGGAATCCTTCAAACAGGACTATCAGCTTATTCAAGATGTCTCAACAAGATGGTCTTCAACCCTCCTGATGATTGAGAGGGTCTTGAAATTGAAAGAGGTAGGTCTGAGAATAATATAACTAAGCTTTCATTAAGATTGCATAGGCAGTTATTGAAATAACATATGACAATGACTTTCCTGACTTAGAGAAGTTCCAAATGAATGAATATGAGTGGGAATTACTGGAGGACTACCAGAAAATTCTTGAGGCATCAGTTTGTGTGTTCAGAAGAATGTGTGGCTAATGCAGAATAAAGATCCCTCATGCCTTCCAAGATATACTTGGGACTGTAAAGACTCCTACTCTTCCATACACTATCACATCTTTTTCAGCATTGATTGAGAGATGGACAGAACTGGCAGAAGAGAACTACTCTTGGAAGAATATCATCATCCCAGGCTTGGACAAATTGGAGAAGTATGAAGGAGAGCTGACAAAAACACCAGCTTATGTCCTTGCAATGGGTAATCTGCACATTTTGTGTTTTATCATTGAATTGACATAAGTCCTAGTCATTGATCCTGCAAACAAACTGGATTATTTTTTAGCATTATCAGAGAATGAGTACAGGTCAGCCAAGGAATTATTTTTGGAAGCAGTAAGCTGGTCATTTTATCCCATTTTAAACTCCATCTCATTTCATGACAGTTAAAGGAATACAAAAATTTAGGGACCCCACAGACTGAGCCTCAGCCCAAGCCTGCAGCTAAACAATCCAAGCCAACTGCAGCTCAAATATTGCATAGAGAGAAACAGCACTCCACACCTAAGGAAGTGAGTTTGGAAATGGAAGTGGAGCAATACCTAAGTGCTTTTGGTGGTGAGACCAAAGATATCTTGCAATTTTGGCAGGTGCCTAAACTCTACACCTGTGTTATATTATCTGACTTGCATATAGACTCATCAAGGACAATATCCACATATCTTCCAGCTTGCCATGGATATCATACCTATCCAGGCTACAAGTGTGCCATGTGGGAGAGAGCTTTCTCATCTGGGAAAGAAACCATGGCACCTAGGAGAAGTAGGATTTCCAATTGTCTGATGGAGGCACTTCAAGTCCTTAAGTTCTCAATTCACCAAGGCCCTGCCCTGAGCTTCACAGAAGGAATGGCTTGGGATGATGAGCTAAGGGAATTTGAGTATATGGGTAGGGTGGCAAGACATATGGCAGGAATCTACATGTGGAAGAGCTGGATGAAGATGGGCTTGATAGGCTCATTGAGGAAGATATGAAAGCAATGGAGAATGAGTCCAAAGAAGTTAAGGATAATATGGAGGATTGATGATATAACTTGTAATTGTATCCCTGTTGAAGCATAAATTGTAAAATAGTGAAATAGTTTTTCATTCAGGTCACTGATGCCAATACATGTACTATCAACCCTACTACACTTAGTCACAGACTACAGTACAACAGAGTCAATACAAAGGATAATGCAAACAAGCATGTCTGCAGAGGGCTGGTTGATGTGGTGTGGGTGGACTGGGGATCAGATGGAAGGGTGGAAGCAGGCACACTCACCTTGTCACATGGCTGGGTCCATGAGCAGCATGGGGTCAGGATTGGGACTGGTAGTGGAGCTGCACAGTAGCATGGGTGGAGTGTAGTGCAGGTGGAAGATAGCAGCAGGCACATTTGATGAGGACATGGGCATGGTAGTGAAGGCAGTAGCACAGATGGAGGATAGGCAGTGGGCACATTTGGTGGGGGCATGAGTGGGCACAGGTCAACAGTAGACGGTGGCATTGGTTTACAGATGGTGGGCTCAGGCAGAAGGCAGGTGCATGGCAATGGTTGACCCTTGAGGGTAGGGATGTGCACAAGTAACCCACAGGTCCCCCAGTGCTTACCCATACCCATACCCGTGAACCCATGTGTTAAAGGCCTACAGGTCAGTGGTTACAGGTACAGGTCATGGGTCACAACACAAATTTACCACTACTACAAGGTTGAAAACCACTGATCACCCGAGAACAACAATGTATCCTGTCAAATGGTTAATGCTCCCAAATAGAGTGATCAAATAGCTTTAAAACGCACCTGGAATCAAGAGAAACGGTTGAGATATGAAGGAGATATGATATTATCTTATTTACCTTGCAGCCTAACAACCATCAGCCAGATTTCGAGAGAACGACAAGATCGCGCATTGAATGGTTGACGCGTCCAAGGGTAAGACTTAAATCGCTTTCTAACGCACATGGAATGAAGGGAAACGGTTAAGAAATGATTGAGATATGATATCATCTTACTCACCCCTAACCTAACAACCACCAGGTAGATTCTCAGAGAACGACAAGATCGCGCATCGGACGGTCGATGTGCCCAAGGGTAAGACTTAAATGGCTTTCTAACGCACCTGGAATGAAGAGAAACGGTTGAGAAATGATTGAGATATGATATCATCTTACTCACCCATAGCCTAACAACCACCGGGTAGATTCTCAGAGAACGACAAAATCGCGCATCGAACTGTTGATGCACCCAAGGGTAAAACTTAAATGGCTTTCTAACGCACCTGGAATGAAGGGAAACGGCTGAGAAACGATTGAGATATGATATCATGACATGTTTTGAGGGTGGGGAGTGCAATCAACAGTAGACGTGGGCACAGTTTTCGTGGTGAAGGCAGAAAAGGCAAAGCCAGCGAGCACAGATGCAGAGAAGGCAGGGAGAGCGAATGGTGGACGAAGAGAAGGCAGGGCGAGCGAGTGGTGAAGGCAGAGAGGGTTTAATTGACCGTTGCAGCATCTCAAGCCTGCTCTTTTCTTTTTATCTTTTTACGATAGTTTTTGCTTTGTGATATTTCTATATACAGCTCATCCGGCAGTCATCTGCTCGGAAGTAAAGTTTGTACTCTGTACATACGTTTCTCCTAATGAATATTTCTATGCTTAAAAAAAAAAAAAAGGCAGAGAGGGTTGGATGGGAGGGTGTGACATAGCTGCCATACTGGGTCGGCTTAGCCGCCTGGAGCCGGCTCTGAGCCTCTCGCAAGCCGATCAGATCGGCTTCGGCTCCTAGCATTAGCCGAACAATCGGCTTAGGCAAATCTAAGTAGCCGAAGCCGGGCTTAGTCAGCCGTTGGCAACACTAGATCAACGGAAGGAAGCGCGTGAGCGCGTGCAGTAGGACACGAGATGAAGAGAAGAATAAAGACTTTCACATGCAAGAGGGAATTGGTTTTAGTGATGACGAATATAATTCAATGCGAGTGCACCTGATATTAAGACAAGGTACCGTCATCATTATGGGACCCTTTTATTTCATATATTTTATTCATATATATTGTGTATTACATGTCGTCAATAGACGCCTTTAACTCGCGAATCATTCCGTTCCCTGTATAACGACAACAGAAGGGCTGGATGCGAAAACTGACGAGAGGATGATGGTGGTCGGAGTTGAGTCACATGCCTGTAAACGATTGACTTCACGCAAACTATCAACCTGTACAACAATGGCGGAAACTCTCCATTCACTTTCTCTGCTCACCTTTAGCCTTATGTCATACAGTCCGGCAAACCCGAAACTTACGACTGGCTGGGGATGGTCTCTAACTCCTGATGACTCTGTGAATCGATGTGTAATGCCTTGGGATCTTGGTTAAAATTGATATTCGCACGCGAAGATGTTGATCCTGCCCAGACCTGCTACTTAATCAGTTTTTAAAGCTGACTGGACCCCATGTTCGTTACACTCTGGTTTGCCCTTTTTCTGAGGGGTGGGAGAGGATGGCCAATCATGTTGGTTTTCCGTAAAACGCAATTTTGACGCTGTTGGGTTGGATGAGTTTTTTAACGGATGACTTGGCATCGTCCTTGGCCGAACCAGATGAGCCATTTCTCGTATGCATACATACTGCCCTGACATTGGCGGGAAGACACGCGGCAAAGATACTATAACGGTCGACGGGAGAAGAAGAATAGGGCGCTAATGAGGAGGCTGTTCAATGTCAACGCGCCACGGCTCTCAACCCTCAAGAAGAACCACCTCAGGGCAGTACGGTATTCTTCATGGCTACGGGGATGGACGAAGACAGCATGTTGCCCCCGCTCGAGACGGAGACAAATCTGTTCGATCTCGATCGTCCCTCGGCAAATGCGGGAAGAGGCGCCTCTGTGGACTCCTTGACACCCTCGCTCTCCGTCTCGTCCTCGTCTCTGCCGGTCAACGTGATAGGCAAGGAATCCACCACCGAAGAGGAGGAGGAGGACCACTCTGATGAAGAAAGAGTTAGTTAGTACCAATGGCGCTCTCAGATCTGGACGTTGTCCCACTGATCGGTACATGCAGGACGACCGGCGCCCACCTCGAGTCGGATCGAACCCAACTCCGCGCCTGTTATTCCGCCGCCCCCTGCTGCTGCTGAGCCCGTCCTCCCATCTCTCAGCGGCAGCAAGCATGCGAGTCGCCAAGTCCGGATCATGTCCCGCTCTCTATCCCTCCGGCGTATCCTACCTCGCCACCACCGCGCCCGGCACGAGGAGCCATTCGTGCTCACGAACCCTTTCCGCGTCTCGCGTCGGGGCACCGCAGACACCGTCGCCTCTAACTCCAACAACACCCACGCGGCGGCAGACTCCGAGACCCAGGACAAGGCCAGTGGTGGTGGTCCTAGTAGTAGTAGCACCTTCACCTCCAACGTGCCCGCGAATACGATCACGAACACTCGGACCGGGGTTGTGAAGGCTGCGAGGGCCGTGAAAGAGGCTGTGCGGACGGGGGTGCCGTTGTTGCGGGTGTGGACGGGGTGGGTGTACATCAACTTTGTCCTCCTCCACCTCCCTGTGCTGTATTTCACGCGGGTGGCCAAGGTGTTTGAGGATGCGCGGGTGAGTAAGAGGGAGGTGGAGAGGGTCGCGAACAGTGGGTGCGAGTCTGGGTGCGAGTGCGAGTGGGGGTGGGGGTGCTGCACATATGGGTGCGCATGTGAGTGTGGGGTCGGGCCCGTCGGTCGTGATGACGCCCCCGCGGTGGACGCTCCCGACCGCTCCGGACAACTTCGTCATGTTCTCGCCTGCGTTGAAGAAGTTCAAGGAGTCGCGGGAGGTGTTTGTTGATTCGCTGTTGAGGGAGTGGAAGACGCTCAATCTGGTTTCGGCCTTGCTGCTCACGTGCGTTCTCCTTTTGTTGCGTCCCAACTGTAACTTGGCAAACATCAATTGTATAGGGCGATCCTGACGCTGTTCCAGTTGCCGGGCGTGAATACGGACCCGGGAACACATCGTTCCTCCCTCGTGTGTGGGCTGATGAGTCTCTCATACGGGTGCGTGTACACCATCCGGTTTGGGTCGTTGAGGAGCATATCGAGGGCGCTGAGCTGGGCAGATGTGAGCTCCTGCACAGTGTTGTGACATTTGACACACTGACGCGCGCGAGACGACAGGAAGCAGAAGAGTCCAAGTCGTCGATATGGTGGAGCGTATGGGTGTTCCTCGCGATTCCGTCTGTATGGCTCTCATGGTCCATGCTCTGGTTCATTGTCACCATCCTTGTATACGTATGGCACTCTGGCGCAGAGGACCAGCGCCCACCGCTGCGTTCTGAGGCGGCACTGCCCCCCCCGCATCATCATCACGGCGCATTTCGTGCTAGGGCTGGTCTAGTTCGTGTTAATCGTCAAGACGCTGCAGATGTACGGAAGGCTGAGGCAGCATGTCGCGAATTTGAACCCGGACGTGGATATGGTAGGGAGGGGGGAGGGGCGGGAAGTGGAGATGATGTTGGAGGGTGTGCATCAGCAAAGTCCTCCTTTCACTTTTACCACCATCATCAGCATTGGGTTGTGGTATCAGTTAAGGCATATGAACATGCTACTTTCGTATTTTGAGGCATCTAGTAGTTCTCATAGTTTCTGTCATAAATCTACAACCCTTCTCTCCTCCCTTCTTTCTCATCCTCCCTTCTTCCTTCTATTTCTCCATCAGCGTGTATTCCTATGGAGCATAATTCTGTTATTCTGCCAGAAGTGTCTCAACCCACAAATGGGTTTACTCTAGTCGGCCCTGGGGGTCGCTCTTGTTGCAGTGCCATTGCTGAAAAGACTGGTGAAAGATGTAAAAAAGCACCAGGTATTGGCAATACACATTGTTCAGTGCATTGAGGTGTTTTCACAGTGAAGGATGTTGCTGCATTACACAGCCACCCTTCGACACTACCTTCCACTCTGGTTTGTCCAGTGGATACTGTCACATGGTGTATGCCAGAAGGTATACTCTATCAAATTGAAGAAATTGTAGTTTGTAACAGAGCTTGTTCAATTGATTATGAACAGGGAGTATGCTTTACTCCTAGGTGTTACAATTTCTTTCTCTGACATTTACCTGTTGCAATAGCTCTTCTTCACTTTGTTGCTATATCCTGTTACTTGTTTCACCTACCTGTTTCACTTCCTTTTATACCTCTCCATTGTCCTCTAAACAGTATATAAACCCATGCATGTATTGTAGTCCTTCAGTTCCAACTTAGTCAAGTATTGCTCTCATCTAAACAACCCTCTCATTCTTGCCTTCCACTGTTGAAACGAGCAACGGCAGCGCAGAGCGAGGCTTAGTAAGCGAGGGGACTTACTGAGTACTGTTTAGAATGCTTAGGAGCTAGAGCTCAACTATGCAATAGAACAGGAGATGTATTTCAGCAGACAAAGGGTGCTGCTTATATGCAGTTACAGGAATCACATGTAACTACATCTAATATACCTATATCTAGTAATGCGCAGCTTCCTGCTGCGCATTACACCATACCTGCTGCGCATGGTGTCATATTGCTGCGCATTTTACAGCAATCTGTCAATACTTGATGTGTGAAGCATGTTTCATGCATTGTGTTCTCACATGCTGTCGTTTCATACTGTTCCTGGGATGAAACTCTATAATATCTGTCAAACACTATAAAAGTGTCAACAGTGTACAAATATCAGATTATATTTGTGATTTAGTGAGCATTCATAAATAACAATATAATATATGAAGCTATGAGTTCGATACTCAAAGCTCCAGATCATTATTTATTCAACACTCCCCCATGCTGAGAAATCACTAATCCAATTTCAGATCTTAACTTTGTAAATTTATCAGGGGACAAATTTTTAGTCAAGATATCAGCAAGTTGCTGATTTGCGGGAATATACACAAGTTCCACTTTTCTTCCCTCTATGCATTCTCTAACATAGTGGTAGCAGATATCTATGTGTTTAGATCTATGCTCTTGAGCAGGATTAGAAGCTAAAAAGATTGCTCCTTGATTATCTACTCCTAATTGAATCATTTTTATAGTCTTTCCAATTTCATGGAATAAAGACTCTATCCAAACTATCTGTCTCGATGTATCAGACAGACTCATATATTCTGCTTCTGTCGATGACAGAGCAACTGTCTTTTGTTTCCTTGAAACCCAACTAACTGGACCTCCAGCTAGTTTTACTATGTATCCAGTGACTGATCTTCTATTAATCTGGTCACCTGCCCAGTCTGCATTGCAATATGCAATGAAACCTTCATGGTTCTTTCCATTATACACTATTTTGCCATTAATGTTGGTGGCAACATATTTGATAATGTATAATGCCTTCTGGATATGCTCTTCAGAAGGATTAACCATAAATTGCGACATCATTATTACTGCAAATGCAATATCTGGACGAGTTCCAAGAGTTAAATATAATAATGATCCAATTATGGATTGATAATAGCTTCTTTGCTCAGAAGTTGCTGTTCCTTCATTTGGTTTAGGAACATATCCTGCTGGTAATGGTGTTCTAGCAGGTTTAGCATTTTCTTGACCAAAACACTTTACAACTTTCTTTGCATAGTCTATTTGATCAATTATCAATAATTGATTTGGTCTATCTTGAGATATCTTCATCCCTAGATATTCAGAGACTTGTCCTAAGTCTCTACATTCCCATATTTTCATGAACTTGCTCTTTTTGTCTAATAAGAGTCTTTTGTCATTTCCCAGAAATAGTACGTCATCAACATATAGTATGACAACTATTATTGATCCTTGTTTGTTAAGGATATAAACTCCTGTATCTGAAAGGCATCTTTTAAACCCTAAGGATTTCAAGCTTTTATCAGCTTGTTTATTTTAAGCATATGATGCTTGTTTAAGACCATATAGGGCCTTTTTTAATCTATAGACTTTTCCCTCTTGTCCTTTTGTGACAAAGCCTTCTGGCTGTTCCATGTAAATCTCTTCATCAAGATTTCCATATAGGAAGGCTGTTTTAACATCTAGCGCCTCGATTTCCCAATTTTCGAGTGCAGCTGAAGCCAGAAGTAATCTCACTGTTTCAAATCGTGCAACAGGAGAAAAGGTGTCATCATAATCTATGCCAGGTATTTGTGAAAATCCTTTAGCAACAAGTCGAGCAGATTTTCAACCATCACTTTTAATATTGTAAACCCATCTACACTTCACAGGTTTATGATCTTTTGGACCATCAACTAACTCCCAAACATCTCGTTTGAATAGAGCTTCAATCTCATCCTCCATAGCTTTAATCCATTCTTGAAAAGCTTTAGGATCAGATTCTTTAATTTTTAACACATCCATAAAATGAACAGGGATATCAGATTTAGGCAATACTGCTTTTGAGAGTAGGAAATTGATAAATTTCCTTCCTCCCTCTTTTTGTAATTGATCAAGCAGCATATCTATATCTGAAATTCCTTTATCCTGAATAATACCAGGATCTAGTTCTTCTGATATTTCGCTTGAAGTGTCTTTTTGACTATCAGAGTCTTCAGACTCATTGAAAGGATTCTTTTCCAGTTGTTTTTCAATTTCAAGAGGAGTTTTCTTTCCATAAATATTACCCTCCTTATAAACTGGTTTCCTTTCTCTAGTACTTTGGCAAAGTGGGAAGGGAATAGGTTCAGGTTGTTTTTGGGATTGTCTTTCTGTAACCTTTTTCTCTTTTCGTGTTCTTTTAATGTCTGGTGGTGCATGATGTTGTGTCCCAGGCCGTCTACTGGAATTCTCTTCGGATCTGTTTTCACTTGGTCCTTGAACATCAGGTCTGACAGGTAAATCCTGTTCTCCACCATTATTATTAGGCTCTATATCATCATTGTCATGAGATGAATTCTGCTCTTCATCAGGTGTAAGATCATGATTGAATGATGGTTTATATGGTTTGGGATCATCATCGTCACTATCGAGATGATTGTTGTTTTGGGAATCAGAGTCAGATTCATGTCCATTTTGATCCCTTTGGTTAATACCTGGTGGACTAAATAGTCTATCTTTATTGTAATTTTCGCTTTTCCGTGGAAATACTGATTCATTAAAGAGTGCTTTAACACCAATGAATATAGTATTGTCTTTCTTCATAAATTTATAAGCTTTAGATCCTATGTCATAACCAATAAAGGTCATTGGTTCAGATCTTGGTGACAGCTTATCTTTACAAATTTCTTTAGGTATGTAAACCCAAGCTAGACAACCAAACACTTTAAGGTAATGAACATCAGGTTTTTCTCCTGTCATGTTTTCATAGGGTGTAGACCAATTTGTTCTTCGTAATGGTGTGTGATTGTATACATGAATAGCAGTTTCAAAAGCAAATTCCCACCATGATTTTGGGCAGGAAGATTCTAATCTCATGCTTTCTGCTTTTCAAGTATGGTGTCATTTAATCGTTCAGCATGACCATTTTGTTGATGTATGTGAGGTGCACTTTGTTCTCTAAAGATTCCTTTTGAAGCAAGAAACTTGCTAAATTCATGCAACTTAAATTCCCCCCCTCGATCTGATCTGAAATGTTTAACTCTACTGCTATATTGATTTTCCATGAGTTCTACATAACTCTTGAAAGCAGTGAATGTTTCTGATTTAGTTTGAAGAAGTGCCATATAAGCATAGGAAGAATAATCATCTAGTATCATAAGACACCATTTCTTTCGATGATAAGATTCCATAGGCAATTCTAATGGGTCTGCATGAATCAATTCAAGTGGCTTTGAAGCTTGCTTGATTGATGTAGGAAAAGATTTATTATGCATCTTTCCTTGTGCACATCCAGGACAAATTGTATCTTTTGATGGTATAGATAATTTGTCAAACCCTTTTGTATGATCAAAGACATGTTTTAATACATTTTTAGATGGGTGACCCAATCTTCAATGCCAAGTGTTATAATCCACTATATGAACTGAAGGTTCAGCCATTTTTACTATTGGATGGACTATTTCAGTCAAAATCCAATGAATGGGATCTCCTATATGTCTAGGATATGCCATTATAAATGGTTGCCCAGTTTTTAGTGAAAATATAGTACTATACTTGTCTGATTTTTCATGAAAGCCTTGTAGCTTTAGTTGTCCAGATGATATAAGTCTGACACTAGCTGCAGGCATATAGCAAACTTTTTCAAGTTTAATGACATGTTTATGTTTATGTGTGGTTTCTACCTGTAGGAACACAGTTCCTTCTCCAAGTATTGCTACTTGAGATCGTCTATCAGCTGTAAATACAGGCTGTGAAACTTTAAAGGGATGATATTCAGAGAAATCTTTGATTTCAGGAGTTATGTGGATAGATGCTCCTGAATCAATCATCCATGGAGTTCCTTTGGACTCAAATTCTTTACACTTGTCACAACCACACACATTTATCTTACTACTCATTTTTGGAATGGAGGCAACTAAAGCAATGTATTGATCACTATTCAAAGTAGTACAAATACTACTATCTACATTGTTACCTTTGAAATCAAGATGCCTCATAATTGGGCTCGTCTTGATAGTCCTCACTGATTTTTTATCAGAGAAGAACTTTTGAGTAGAAAGATTTACATACTGATATTCCCCATCAGCTGTGTCATAGAAGTCTTCACCTAGAGAGACTGTGTCTGACATATTGTCCATTTCAATGTCAGCCCTTTCATCTAGGACTCTGAAATGGTTTTCTGCAATTGGATCAACCACCATTTGCATTTCTACATTATCAGCAACTGAATATCCTTGATCTTTCAGTTGCTGTAGATTTGGCGCTAATGGTGCCATTCTTCGAATCAAAGGTAGAGCAGGATCTATCCTGTCTACTAAGTGAGCAAATCTAGGTGTATTCGCTTTCCTGGTGTCCCCAACATTACTCTTTTGTTGTTGTTCTAATAAAAAGGCTTTCTTTTTCTTTTTATTATCACGGTTGATCTTGTTCCTTTCTTGATTAGACAAGAACTGGGGTTTGCCAGTGTTAGGTGGTCTGGAAGATGGTCCTGGTGTCGTCCATTTCCCTTTATTCTGATTTGAAGAATATGAATTCTGGTTATTAAAACCAGGTTTGTAATTATTCTGGTTACTAGGACCAGAATTTTGTTGATTCCAATTAGGCCTGTTAGGGCCTTTGGGAAGCTTCACTCTAGCAGTGTGAACCACCCCCCCAGAAGATGTTCTCCACCTTTGGGATTCTTCCTCTATCTTTGGAAGAATATCAGCAAGTTTCAAATCACTTGCTTTTGTTGTTAATAGTACACTAGATGAGACACTGTCCCATCCTTGTGGCAAAGATGCTAACACTACCATTGCTAGCATATTGTCGGGGAATGTGAAGCCATTGACAGAAAGTCGATTAGCTGTTGTCAATAGCTCATTGACTGACTCTGTCAATTTATTGGTGTTGATCTTTCAATGTATTACTTTTGAAAAATCAACAAAAATGCCAGCTGCTCCTGGCTTGCCAAACACTTCCTGCAATGCAATGAAGGTAGAGTTTGACCATGGTTTAATATGGTGTCTTAAAGACAGTGAGATTTTCATGGTTATTAATCCCAATGCCTTGTCATTGTTGTCGCAGTAGTCATCCCAAGCTTCCTTTTTCTCTTTAATGCGACAAAGCTCAGTTGCAGAGGTGCTATCAGCTGTTTCTGCAGTTTTCTCAGCTTCTGTAAGCTGTGGCTTGATCCTGTTGCCAAGAACATACTGCCAGAGACCTTTATACTGCAGAGCAGCTTTGATAGCTGCTGACCATTCATTCCAATTATTGCTTCCAGTAAGTGTTGGAATTCTAGATAAGTCATCTTCTCCTCCAATGATTATATCAACACTTGCTGCTCTAGCAAGATTATCAATTTCCATCCAGCCTGTCTGGGCTCTTGGATTGATGACTAGATGACGATGGCGACTAGACTGATCACCATTTATTTTGTGTAAGTGGAAGTTGACTCTCTTCCTAATTGACTTTGAGTATGAAGCCAATTCTTTGATATCAATGTATTGTGGCCATTGATATTGAGCCAATGCACGGGTTTTTATTGCTGCCAGATAGCAATAACCAATTTTCGACCATACAGGACTTTCCACAGTATGAACCCAAGGGTGGATAAGTCTGTCCCTTCCCTTGAGTTCTACTATAATGAACTCTCCTTCTTCAAGCTCTTCATTCCTTCTAGCTTTAATCAAGGAAGAGTATTCACTATCATTCAAGGAAGGATGTGAATAATCAGAACTGTATATTTCCTCATCAAGTATATACAACTTGTGAGTTTTGGGTGGTATTCTTGGTCATTCAGCCAATTCTCTCTTGGCTTTACGTTCTTTCTGGCGCAATTTTTTAGCTTTCTTCTTAAAGCTTTTCACTCTCTCCTCCTCTTGATTCAAGTTTTTAACAGTTTCTTGGATACTTTCTATAAGATCCTCAACCTGTTTTTTATCCTCCATTTCCTGGCGGATAGCTTGGTGCATGGTGGAAATATATTTATTAATTTTAGTGGTTCTGCTTTCCTCTAAAACAGAATCACTGTGATATTTATTGGGCAGTATTTTTACTTTCCCAATTTTCAACCACTCCTTGGCATGGTCCCAGACTTCACTTCCAGACCCACTATTTCTCTTTGGAGCAGCTGGTATCTCCACCTGTTCCTGCATCCAGTCCTCTGCCTTTCCACCAAGGTTGAATTCCATAATTCGCCTGTTGAAGGCGACCTGCTTGGAATTTTCGAATGTCATTGAAAATTTCGTCCACCAAAGATTCTTCACTTGCCAATCTAGCAGCTTCATTCTCTAATTCTTGCTGATGCTTCCAATTAGAGAGTTGTGCATCAGTGATGCACTTCCTGTGGTTTTCCAGGTCTTCCTGGACCTCCTTGTACCAAGGAGACTTTTTGGTAGACGTCCCAATGGGGGCAGTGGGACCCTTGCTGGTGGATTGCAAGGTGTTTATGAAAATAGAGCTGGTAAACCCAGCTTTAGCAACTTTTTGAGAAGAGGAGTCGGATTTGGAGCCAGGGGTACTGGCTGTGACGTATTTGTTGCTGGAGGATCCAGCAAAGGCAGAGGAAGAAGTGGTGTTGGTGGTGGAAGACATTTGGTTATGAAAAAGTGTTGGTTTTATTTGAGTTTGTTCTGTAAGAAGAGAGTAAGCAACAGTCTGAAAAGACTTTTGTTGCTCAGAACAAAGGTATGGACATTGAGTTTTCGATTTTATTCTCCTGCAATAAATGCCTGAGCATGTGCATAAACATGGTAGTTTGCTTTTTGTCATAATGTGCTATAATTCATCGCCAGAAGGGGATCCAGCCCTTCAGGAGTGCTTGGGGGCTCCATCAAGTTCCCCACAGCGATAAAAATATCCTCCACTATTTATAGATATAGTAATAAGCTATTATTATGACACTAAGGAGTGTCCTAATGTAGATGGGATGCTAATCAGTGCCCATTGCTGGTCTGCATGTACCAGGGAACAATGTCCCATGCAGCACGACCCTTATACAGAATTACTACTATTTTTAATTGTGGAGAACGATTTTATGCTGACGAAAACGGCCTACATAAGCACTTAATTATTCATGGCCAATAGGGGGGTGCGAAACCTTTCCAGATCTAAGCAATTAAGCCTAGACCCTTTATCTGTCATGGGACAGCCCTAAACCCGAGTGATTTGAATGGTTCACCAGACCAGGTAATTTATTGATTTACCAATCAGGACTACATTTTTTATATTAACCCGGATATTGCAGAACCAGGGACTGGTGAAGTGTGTCACACTAGTGATTATTGTCTCGCCATCCAAGGTGGTCGCTCAAATCCCAAGCGTTAGAGGCTTGTTAGGATGAGCAAGAAGTATTCCTGTCATACTTCAAGAGATAGCACATTAGCAACATAAATCAGATGTATACTACTCTAATAACAGTACTATGGGCGCATCTATTACTTCCCTTGTTTACCTTTGTTATGACAAAAGGGTGCTGACACATGTAATATGCACAGCACAAGGTTTTCATCTATGCGGGGCCCATAACCTGTTGAAATGAGCAATGGCAGCGCAGAGCGAGGCTTAGTAAGCGAGGGGACTTACTGAGTACTGTTTAGAACGCTTAGGAGCTAGAGCTCAACTATGCAATAGAACAGGAGATGTATTTCAGCAGACAAAGGGTGCTGCTTATATACAGTTACAGGAATCACATGTAACTACATCCAATATACCTATATCTAGTAATGCGCAGCTTCCTGCTGCGCATTACACCATACCTGCTGCGCATGGTGTCATATTGCTGCGCATTTTACAGCAATCTGTCAATACTAGACGTGTGAAGCATGTTTCATGCATTGTGTTCTCACACGCTGTTGTTTCATACTGTTCCTGGGATGAAACTCTATAATATCTGTCAAACACTATAAAAGTGTCAACAGTGTACAAATATCAGATTATATTTGTGATTTAGTGAGCATTCATAAATAACAATATAATATATGAAGCTATGAGTTCAATACTCAAAGCTCCAGATCATTATTTATTCAACATCCACAATTGCTCAAGCTACCTTTGTCATTATCTAGCATGACAACAAGGCCTGCTTTGTCCATTGACTGGGATCAGACCAAGACTCTAGTTGTCACTGTTGACTTTGTAATGAACTGAGGGCATCAACCTTAACACAAGTTGGAACTCACCAAATTGCTTAGTGCATCATCACTAGCCAGACAATATAGATCTGAAATGACCCGAAACCAGACTCTCTAGCCAGAGACCACTGAACGAATCCTTTCTCTATAAAGGAACTTATTATCTAGAAGGACAGGAGCTCTTTTTCTCAACACTACATAAGCATTGGGAATTTCAAGGAGTAGGAAAGAACAAGAACACCCCAGTATCTGACAAATACTTTGAGGGAGATTACATCAAAGGAGATGAAAACTCATTACCTGGAAAACTTTGGGTTGAGTGGAGAAACGAACAAAAAGAACCAGGAGAAGAACCAGAACTATACTTTGAAAGACCCAAAGAAACTCTTTGGTGGGAAGAATACTGCAATGCTGAATTTGATTTTGACAGAACCAACCCATACTATGCTCTCCCTGAGAAGGCTATAACTGGGTGGAATACCTTTTTAGAACAGAAACAGATCAAACACAAATTAGGAAACCCGAAACCTGAAACAGACACTGAAACAGACAAAAAACAAATGGCAACCAACACTGAAACCACTGATGCCCCAAGGGGAGATATCAAACCAGTTTCAGCACAAATCTTCACAGGAGACCGGACCGAAGCCAGATCATTCATCAACGGGTTTAGCGACTTCTTTGCCATAAATGCCCACAACTATGAGGGAAAACATGAAAAGAAAATAAGATATGTCCTCCAATGCTTGGGAAAGGAACTGGACGACTGGAAAGAGATAATCCACAATCAGCTGGATGAAAAGGATGGACTTACCTGGGAAAATTATGACACCTTTGTCAAATGATTCCTTGAAGATTGGGGAGAAGTCAACACTGCAGTCAGAGCACTGAATGAGCTCACTAAATTATGAGTTGGAGGGGAGATCACTGTCCTGATTTACATCCGAAAATTCAGAATGCTCATAGGATCTTCTGGATTAACTGGAATCACCACCCAGCTTCAGGCCTTCATTCAAGGTCTACCAACTACCATTGCTGCTAAAATTCTTGACAGACAGGGCGACTTTAAAGCTATTACAGATGCCTACAGAAAAGCCAAACAACTCAATGCAGCATGGGAAATGATGAAAGTGCTAGGAAAGTCTGAAGCAGGGCATCGATTCAATAAAACAGGATCTAAAATAGTTAACACCATGACAACTGGATGTTTAACTGATGGACAACGAGAAGAATATATGCATTCTGGAAAGTGTTTTAGATGTGGAACCATTGGTCACTTATCCTGAAACTGCCCAAAGAAAGACACCACAAAGAATCCATCTCCTCCAGGATGATTTACCAGAACAATTACTGAGGACAACAATGCCAAGAAAATTCACACAATGATTGCAGCACTCAGCACTGAGGAATGAGACACTCTCCTCACCGACCTTGAAACTGAGGGTTTTTAAAGTGGAGGAACCAGAAAGCGGTTGGAACCTCCAAGAACAATTATGGACAGTTAGCACTCAACTCTGTAATAGTAAGATTGAATAATAATCAACAACTATCAATAACTGTCCAATCGCCCAAATTACCTGCTGAAATATCTGCCCTCATTGATTGTGGAGCAGAAGGAAACTTCATCAATGAAACCATAACAAAAACATTAAACAAAGAAGCATTGACCTGAGCAATACAAGTCAAGAATGCTGATGGAACAGTTAATCTAAACAGAATGATCACACATAAAGTCAGAATCCTGTACCACATTGGAAATCAGCAAATTGAAACAAACTTCCTGATCACCAAACTAGGAGACCAGAAACTTATACTTGGACTCCCCTGGCTAGAAAGACACAACCCAGCAATAAATTGGAAAGAACAGACCCTTCTTTTTAATCATCTAACCCCAGAAAAACCAATAAAATGAATAGCAAAAAACTTGGATCAGGCAATTAATGAGTACTGGATCAGGGTTAAAACTTCAGCATCACAAGCACTAGAACATATGCTATGCAAGGGAAACTCGACAACTCTACCAGATGAATATCTGGAATGGAAATCTACCTTTGAAAAAGAAGCTTCGGAACGATTCCCAATTCAGCACACATGGGACCATGCAATCAATCTCAAAAATGGATTTACCCCGAAAGTCAGCAAGATCTATCCACTATCGATAAAAGAACAATCATCCCTCAACAAATGGAGCACTGAACAGCTGGCTAAAGGATATATTAGACCATCCAAATCCCCACAGGCCTTGCCATTCTTCTTCATTGCAAAAAAGGAAAGTGGAGCACTCCAACCATGCCAAGACTACTGATACCTAAATGAATGGATGATAAAAAATGCATACCCACTACCACTGGTCTCCGATCTAATGACCAGACTATCTGGCACTCAATATTTTACAAAGTTAGATCTCCGATGGGGATACAATAACATCCAAATAAAGGAGGGAGATGAATGGAAGGCTGCCTTCATAACCAACAAAGGATTATATGAACCAACTGTCATGTTCTTCGGTCTATGCAATTCCCCATCCACCTTCCAGACAATGATGAATGAATACTTCCAAGATATGATCAATGAAGCATGGCTGATCATCTACATGGATGATATTCTAATATGCAGAACAACGATCACAGATTTAGAGACTTGGACAAAATGCATCCTAAAATGGCTAAAAGAGAATGACCTATTCCTCAAACTCAAAAAATGCAAGTTTTGCACTCAAGAAATCAAATTCCTCGGAATGATAATCAGGCCCAGGGAGGTAACAATGGACCCAATCAAATTAGCAGGAATAGCAGACTGGCCAATGCCAACAATGGTCAAGCAAGTACAATCCTTCCTAGGATTTGGAAACTTCTACCAGTGATTCATTGGAAATTTTGCAACTCTTTCTTGACCACTCCTTGATCTCACAAGGAAGAATGAAGCATTCCTCTGGACACCAGAAAGACAGATAGCATTTAACGACCTGAAACACTGATTTACAACTGCCCCAGTACTTCAAATGCCAGATATCACCTGACCATTCATCCTGCAGGCCGATGCCTTGAACAAAGCAACAGGAGCAGTATTGAAACAAGCCAATGAAGCAGGACTCCTACACCCTTGTGGCTTCATTTCACATGCCCTGACTACAGCAGAACAGAACTATCAGATTTACAACAGAGAGTTACTAGCAATCGTCAAAGGACTTGCAGCATGGTGACACTTCCTTCATGGATCACCCCATACCACCATCGTTCACTGTGATCATAAGAACTCATCCTTCTATCGAACGCCACAGCATCTTACCCCCAGACAAGCAAGATGGTCTTCCTTCTTAAGTGAATTTGATATTCAAATAGAGCATGTCCCAGGAACCAAAATGTTTGAAGCAGATGCCCTATCTTGATGACCACATTGGGACTGATGATACCTTGGAGGAAACCACGGTGCTACCACCTGAATGATTCATCAGACTCATAGCAGATGACCTCACAGAGAAGTTGCACAAAGGCATGACCAAAGATGACTTTGGACAAATATTAGTTGAAGTAATCCAGAATCATCATGCACCACCAATAAAGTCAAAACTCCAAGACTGGACGTACTCCAACCACATTGTACATTATCAAGGGAAAGTATATGTCCTGGATCAAGATGGATTACACACCCAGCTCATCAGACTCACACACAAATCACCCACATCTGGACACCCAGGACGATTCAAAACCTTGGAATTACTTAAACGAAACTACTGGTGGCCCGGAATGAACAAACATACTTGAGAATGGATCAAAGGGTGTGCACTTTGCCAGCAAATGAAAGTTAATACCCATCCAAACACCCCTGCCCTACACCCGATCAAATCTAATGCAACTCAACCTTTTCAGCAAGTTACAATCGACTTCATTACAGATCTACCAGTCACTGATGGCTTCAACTCAATCATGGTCATGGTGGACCATGGCCTTACAAAGGGGGTAACCTTTTCCCCTTGCAACAAAATGATCAACATGCTAGAAACTGCAAACTTATACATAAATGAAAACTTTAAATGATTTGGTCTACCTGACATCCTCATATCCAACAGAGGACCACAGTTCACATCAAAAGTATTCCAAGAAATAGGAAAGGCATTAGGAATCAACCATAGAATGAGCACAGCCTATCATCCCCAGACAGACAGCAAAACAGAACAAGTTAATCAGGAACTAGAAGTCTACCTCTGAATGTTCTGTACAAATGAACCACACAAATGGAAATCACTATTCCCAATCGCAGAATTTGCTCACAACAACTGGCATCATGACACCATCAAAGCATTGCCATTTCAGCTAATGTATGGAACAAACCCTGTCACCATTCCCATGGCTGCACACCCTATGACAACCCCTGTGGCTGAAGATCGACTACGAATGCTGCAGAAGGCCAGAGAAGAAGCACTTGCTGCACATGAGCTTGCTAGGCAGATGGTAGTGCTTAGAACAAAGGACAAAAGCATCAGATTTGAAAAGGGAAACAAAGTCTGGCTTGAAAACTGAAACCTCCGAATACTCTATGAATCAAGGAAACTAGCACCAAAAAGAGAAGGACCCTTCATAATCAAGCAGGTACTAGGACCTGTTACATACAAACTGAAACTCCCCAAACAATGGTGCATCCAGCCCCTGTTTCATGCCACACTACTAACCCCATACAAGGAAACAATGGCACATGGACCAAACTTTATGAAACTGCCCCCTGATCTTGTAAATGGACAAGAAGAATTTGAAATAGAAGCAATTGTTACACACAGAAAGCAAGGAGCTGGCTATCAATACCTAGTCAAATGGAAGGGGTATGGACTGAACAAAAACTCATGGGAACCTGAAACAAATCTCAGAAATGCTGCGGACATCCTCAAAGCATATAAGAACCATCAAAATTTGCTATGAACACCATGGTTCAGTATCGCAACAAACAGATTCTCAGACAAAATGTCAGATATACCAAAAACATCGCCTCCCCCTACTCTCAATTCTCCCCTAGACAATCCATCCAAAAGCTCAGACATCTAATCATCCAACTCCCTAATTGAACTCACCCCCACCAAGGATGACATGCTATAGGAATGGCCTTCATTGAATTATGCAAAATCTTGCTCTACCAAACAAAAGTACTGTTGCTGCACCCTGTATATGGACCACAGACTAGCCCCAACCATTGAACAACAGCTGAGACTGTCATCAGAAACTGCCATACCAGAGAAGCACAAAGAGCACTAAACCTATGGATCATCAATCGAACAAGAGATCTGGAAGTGGTGGGAGTGACCTGCCTACACCATGCAGCCACACTATTCCCTGATAGGATCAACTTCCCATCCAGCAGACCACTAGACCTGGACCTCCCTCCGAACTACCTGTACATCCCACATGGGGGAATACCCCCTCCATATCCAAACCCACCACCACCACCCCACTACTGAAACTTCGAATGGGAACCTGGATACCCAATGATCATGGGCATCATTCATCATACAAGCCAGGGAACAATTACACACCAAATCCTGCCTAGACCACTGCACAAACCCTGTTTAGCTGAAAGGATTTGTTATCAGCATACCTCTCATTTTCAACTTTACAGTAACGACATCAATGACACTTATGAAGATACGGTCACGAAGAGTCGGAGGATATTTTCCTTTTCTTTTTATCTACTTTACCAAGCTCAAACGTCTATGAACAAGACTACGCAACGGGACTCTGGGAGGATGGCCTACATGAACTGCGGTCCCTATTAGGAAGGTGGTTAGGTCAGCATCGGCTATGGATAAGACCGAGTGCCGACAGGGGATGCGGCCTGATGATGGGCCTACGCCATGAAAGGAATCATGAGCGGCACGGCGCCTGAGGGGCAACATGGGAATGCCGAGGAGTACCGAGTCAATGGTACGGCGTGCATGGGAATCGGCCGAAGTCCTGAACAATAGGAAGGCCGCATGCGGATAACCCAAGAGATGGGAAGGGATGAAACTCTCCATGAATGGTTAGATGGGCACAGATTGGCTGCTGTGCATTGATCCCGGCTTGAGGGACTTTAGCTGCGCGCTGTCTGCGCACAGACCAGGGGAGTGGTATATAAGGGCCGTAGTTTAGCGTAGGAGACTCTTAAGTCTCTAGATAGTCTATTGTCACTAGACATAGCTACAGAGCAATCAGAATCGTTTCAGACCTAACAAGTCACCGCTCAAGTCAGATAGGTTGTGTCTAGGGCAGTCCTGACAGGATTCCCACATGACCCAATACTCCCAGACCAGAGACACTAGCCAATCAACTCTGATGAGGAATCCTCCCTATCGATGCAGATAATTCATTCTGGGACATGGAATACCCTGACAAAACCACCCTCATGTGCAACCTATAAAGGGCCAAGATTCCCACTTCCCAATCTCCCAACCACCATTGCATACACAGAAAATGTTCTCCTTCATTGTCATCTTTGTCACCCTCATCTCCACCTTCTTCCCCTCAGTTATCATCGGGGGACTCGTCCTCACTACCCTGCTCGCCATACTTGCCCTCGCCTATTCATTCCCTGCCAAACTTCCTGAGCTTGATGTCTTCACACCCCCCCTTGAGATCTTTGTCAAAACCAAAACAATAACTTACGCCAATGACGACTTGCACATTCACCCACCTGAACTCACTGAAGAACCACCCATTGAAGAAGAAATCACCCCCACTCCCATTCCCCAATCCAACCCCTTCATTGCTGCTGCCTTGTTAGAAGCCTCATATATCATAGCCAACCTCCATGACCTTTTGGCACCACTTGGAGCTCCTATAGGACTTACCCTCACCACCGACCCAAATGCCATGACATATGCAGAACGAGACCTCACACTTCAAGAACTCCAGCAACTGAGAGTCACCCTCAACTCCATGCAATGTCATGTAGACACTGCACAAAAGGACATCAAAAATACCATCCATTGGTATGAGTCTAGGGCAGATCATGCCTGGACTACTCAGGGTTGGCCTTGAGAAGTTGGTGACTTCTCGCATAGAAGGGGGGTAATGTTACAATTTCTTTCTCTGATGTTTACCTGTTGCAATAGCTCTTCTTCACTTTGTCACTATATCCTGTTACTTGTTTCACCTACCTGTTTCACTTCCTTTTATACCTCTCCATTGTCCTCTAAACAGTATATAAACCCACGCATGTATTGTAGTTCTTCAGTTCCAACTTAGTTGAGTATTGCTCTCATCTAAACAACCCTCTCATTCTCGCCTTCCACAATCACTCAAGCTACCTTCATCATTATCTAGCACAATGACAAGGCCTGCTTTGTCCATTGACTGGGATTAGACCAAGACTCTAGTTGTCACTGTTGACTTTGTAATGAACCAAGGGCATCGACCTTAACACTAGGCTTGGTAAAGAATTGTTGATGTTGGATCCCTTTATGGTGAGGTTGGGATCAGATATTTGTGGGGTCTGCCTCAATGCTAGAGGCTTTGATGGTTGTGGTCACATTGGGCTATGCAAAAAATGTGGCCTTATGAGAGGAAGAGGATTTTGTGTGTGTAAGCTGGCATTTGATCCCAGCTTAACAGATGAATTATTGGTTGAAGCAATTGAATATGCAAAGATTCGGTCTGTGGAAGAAGAGTGGATATGGCTATCAGCCATAGATAATACCCCAGTAGAACTTAGGCCTTCAGTCAACCTTTGGAAAAGAGAAGGAGGGACATGGTTGGAAAGTAAAGCAGAACTGATAAGAAGACAATAGATGAGGACTGGCATGGATGAGGAAAACTTATGTAGATGAATATGTAGTAATACATTTTGTTACATCTTACCCTGTAACTAACTTAACATTTTAAATCCTGTTAAGCAGTTATTTTACACAACTGGGAATGGGCTCAGATTCAATGGTGAAAGTTCCCAACTCGGAATGAGCTCAGACTGAACTCGGAGTCAACTTGGATTCCTTGTACCTTTTTACCCTACTTGGAGTCAACTTGGATTCTACTCGGATTCTGCTTGGAATACTCAGAATGAGCTCGGATTCTACTCATAAGGGGGGGGGGAGCGTAAAGTGCTCGAAGAACTGTGCAGCTATTACCAGCATTTTGTAGTGATCACTAGGTATCTCATCAAGAACAGACAACTCTTGACATCCCAGAAAAGTGAATACTTCTTCAGAGGATTCCAAGGCCACATCGGAATGGAGATGTACTGATACATGTGCAGCCAATACCTGAATGTGCACCATGACAACCCATTTTTGCTTGAGCAGACACTAGCAGCCACAAAAGAAGTCATTCAAGGATTGTCTTTCTATGACAAGCTGATTGACAAGTCTGCCACACCCCATATCACCAACTCCACCAAGTCTGCAGTCTACCCCGCCAAGTCCGCATCAACCCTGCCAGTCAAAGTTGAGCCAGTAGTTACGCCCAGAGTAAAGACAGAAGACATGTTCAGTTTAGTGGAGAAGATGGCCCAGAGCTTGCTGCAAACACAAACGATGCTGCAATTGCTCACCCAGTCAGTCACAATGAACCAGACTCATGCACCAGCCCTGTGGAATTGTGTGCCAGCCCTGTGGAATTGGTTGCAAACTACACCAGCCACCAGTTCTAATGCAGTCCTGCTAGGAGCTGGATCCCACCCTTTTATGTTCTATTTGCCCTGTGACAACTACCAGGAGCCAGCAGCTTCATCAAGCATCGTGCCAATTCTGAGCTACGAGACAGAAGTGCACCCCATGGACAAAGTTGACAAAGAAATTGAGTGGATGCAGAAGACCCTTGTAGCATTGCAAGCAGCAAAGAGGAATAAGGTAGTATCTGACAGAGTAGGGATTCTGCTACAAGCAAAAGGAACAGAATCACAGGCAGCACCAGCACCAGCACCAGCACCACCAGCCCTGACCATACCCTGCAGACCAGCCTGATTTGTTGAAATACATGAGCAACAGGATTTTCAGTAAGCCTTGAGGAAATGATTGCAAGTCACAGAGAGGAAAACCATAGCACCACCATTGAACCAGCCCTGCAACAACCCAGCAAGATAGAAGCCAGTATACCAGTAACCAGCACCAGCACCCACAAGACAGACCCCAACACTTATGCACCAGACCTGCCATCCTCCATCCTTGATAGTCAGCCAGTCAAGTTTAGTCCACCACCAAGTTCCACGATTTTACAAATTTCAGCTGAGTTTCCTGCAGTCAAGTCCTCAGTAGCAGCCACCAAGTCCCCAGAAGCAAATATAGTCAAGCCTAGTTGCCCTGTCAAACCCTGTCATGCCCAAGTCAATTCTGCCCTACCTCTGTCACCTCAAGACTGGAACATCAGGCATTGTGCACAAGAACCATGTCACCCCTGCCATTCTGCTTGCCACCTATGGGTGACATATGAAGAAGATATATTCAGCAATGACAGTGATAGTGATGAAGAATCAGTAATCAATGAGTGGCCAGATATAGACAATGACCCTGACCCAGGAGGCCAATACTGAAAACAGAGGACACGAAATTCCACAAAGATACCCAGTACATAGCCACACCTTTTGCCATTTTTTGTTTTTCAAGAGTTTATCCTGATTTCATCTCAACCACCAGCAATTGACTAGCCAGATCCTTTGCATGACTGACTGAGGACAGTCAGATTTTTAAGTGGGGGGGAGATGATGAGCATCATTCTGAGGTAGGAGTGTAGAGGAGGCATCCGCTGATGAGCATTGTGCCAAGGTAAGGGTGTAGAGGAGTCTTCTGCAGGTATTCCATGATAGCCACAAGCAACTCCGAGCAACTCCACAATTATCCATGATTATCCACAGTAAGGCAAGCATTGCCCATGACCAACAATCAAGTCACCTCCCATGTACACCAGCCAAACCTTGTGCTCAGTCAGCCATTTGCATCCAATGTCAGCACTCCATCAGCTGAGTCACATAGAATTGTCAGCTGGCATAGCTTAGATCACCAGAGAAGGGACTGTCACCATCAAGACATATCTGCATTTGGAAGGTCTACATTCCAAGATCTAATCACCACATCATCCATAGTGACACACTGAGACAGTGGATTAGGACCCTAGCAGACAAGTAAAGCCATCGGCTGACAACCAGTTACAGTATAGACTAGTCAGGCCCATGGAATATAGAGAACAGGGCTGTGTCAAGTCAGATGAACCCCAGAGTTGCTGCCAACAGCAATCAGTCAAGCCTATTTCCATCTGCTGAGTCCATTAGCATCCTGCATCGGGTTGTGGTATTGGTTCCCACCGTGGTGCTCATATTCCACCATTGCATCCCTCAGCTATCCCCATTGTGTGAAGACTTTCAAGATGGATTTGGATATATTGTTGCAAGGTGAAATTTTACAAGTGTTACTTTGTTAGTTAGAGTAGGAAAGGGTATATAAAGCCCTTGTACAATATGATACAGTAGATTACCACCAGCAAATTAAGATACCACAGTTGAGAATCCAGTTTCCCTTCATGTCTCAGTCTTTTAGCCACACCCTCCTCATCACATTCGCATCTCGAGTCTTGTTGCACTCCACATCCTGTGTTTCCCATTGCTCTGCTATAGTGTTATTATCTGCTGATGAGCATCATTCTGAGCTAAGGGTGCATAGGAGTCATCTGCAGGTATTCCGCGTTAGCAATAAGCAACTCCATGTGCAATTCCGAGCAATTCCGCATTGTTCTGTGGAAAGGCAAGCATTGCCCATGACCAATGAGCAAGTTGCCTCCCATGTACGCCATCCAGACCCAGTGCCAGTTGGTTGTTTGCACCCGATGTCAGCACCCCATCAGCCGAGTTGCATAAAATCATCAGCTGGCACAGCTTAGGTCACCAGAGAAGGGACTGCACCATCAAGACATATCCATGTTAGGAAGATCTACATTCCAAGATCCAATAGCCACATCATCCCTAGTGACGCACCAACACAGCAGATTAGGACCCTAGTGGACAAATAAAGCCATCAGCCAACAACCAGCTCCAGCAACCCCTAGCCAGGTCTGCAGAATATCGAGAACAGAGCCACATCAAGTCAGATGAACCCCAGAGTTGCCAGCAATGGCAATCAGTCAAGGTCTATTTCAAGTCAACAAGTCTATTAGCATCCCACACAGGGTTGCAGTATTAGTTCCCACCATGGCGCTCATATTCCACCATCGCATCCCTCAGCTAGCCCCATTGTGTGAAGACCTTCAAGACAGATTTGGATATATGGTTGTGAGGTGAAAATTTTACAAGCGTTACTTTGATAGTTAGAGAGAAAAACATATATAAAGCCCATGTACAATTAGTTTAGAAGCCTAACATATCAGATCTCCAGAATATAGTACACCCCAGTTCTCCTCGAGTCTCAGCTCCCATTCATGTCCTCTAAGTCTCATCTACGTTCTCTGTCCCATGTCTTGCACTCTTGTTGCTACGCACTCATGCACCATGTATAATGTTATTATCCACAAACTCTGCCAGTTCTGTGCAGTGTAACTTTGTCATTGAGCACACCAGAGTTGACAGGAACTCTTTCGTGACCTCACCCCTTCCCATTCCTCCCTATTTCCAATAGCAGAGTGAACTTATCACCACAAACTCTGCCAGTTCCACACAATGTAGTGTTATCATCAAGTGCACCAGAGTTGACAGGAATTCATTCACAACCTTGCACCTTCTACTCCTCCCTATTTCTAATAGTGGAGTGAACTTATCACTGCAGGTAATCTGAGCTAGCAACACACAACTCCGAGCAACTCCACAATTATCCACAGTAAGGAAAGTGTCACCCACAACCAACAATCAAGTTGCCTCCTGTGTACGCCATCCAAACCCTGCACTTAGTTGGTCATTCGCACCTGATGTCAGCACTCCATTGGCCAAGTTGCATAGAATTGTCAGCTGGCATAGCTTAGATCACCAGAGAAGGGACTGTTGCCATCAAGACATATCCACATTTGGAAGATCTACATTCCACAATCAATTGCCACATCATCCATAGCAATGCACCAACGCAGTGGAATAGGACCCTAGTGGACAAGTAAAGCCATTGGCCAACAACCAGATATGGTATAGACTAGTCAGGTCCACGGAATATCAAGAACAGGGATGCATCCAGTCAGATGAACCCTGGAGTTGCTGTGCATAGCAATCAGCAATGTCTATTTTCATCCAACAAGTCTGTTAGCATCCTGCATTGGGTTGCAATATTGGTTCCCACCACAGCACTCATATTCCACCATCACATCCCTTAGCTAGCCCCATCGTGTGAAGACTTTCAAGATGGATTTGGAGATACAGTTGCAAGGTGAAAATTTTACAAGTGTTACTTCATTAGTTAGAGTAGGAAAAGGTATATAAAGCCCTTGTACAATACAATACAGTAGATTACCACCAGCTTAGAAGATACCACAGTTGAGAATCCAGTTTCCCTTCACGTCTCAGTCTTTAGCCACATCCTCCTCATCTCATTTGCATCTTTGAGTCTTGTTTTACTCCATGTCCTGCATTTGCTGTTGTTATGCACTTATGTGCATATAATGTTATTATCTGCAAACTCCACCAGTTCTGTGCATTGTAGCATTGACATTGAGCACACTGGAGTTGACAGGAATTCCTTCACGACCTCACACCTCTCCTCTCCTCCCTATTTCCAATAGCAGAGTGAACTTATCACCAGACATTTAACTGATGGACAACAAGAAGAATATATGCATTCTGGAAAGTGTTTCAGATGTGGAATTATTGGTCACTTATCCTGAAACTGCCTGAAGAAAGATACCACCAAAAATCCACCTCCTCCTGGACAATTCACCAGAACAATCACAGAGGACAATGACAGCAAGAAAATTTGCACAATGATCACAGCACTCAGCACTGAGGAACAAGACACTCTCCTCACCAACCTTGAAACCAAGGGTTTTTAAAGCGGAGGAACCAGAAAGTGGTTGGAACCTCCAAGAACAATTATGGACAGTTAGCACTTGACTCTGTAATAGTAAGATTGAATAATACTCAATGACTATCAATAACTGTCCAATTGCCTGAATTACCCACTGAAATATCCACTCTTGTTGACTGTGGAGCAGAAGGAAACTTTATCAATGAAACTATTACAAAAACTATGAACAAAAAAACATTAACCTGACCAATATGAGTTAAGAATGCTGATGGAACAGTTAATTCCAATGGGATGATCATGCATAAAGTCAAAATCCCATACCACATTGGAAATCAACCAATCAAAACAAATTTTCTAGTCACAAAACTAGGTGACCAAAGCTCATATTCAGACTCCCCTGGCTAGAACAACACAACCCAATGATAAACTGGAAAGAACGAACACTCCTATTCAATCACATAACCCCAATACTGGCAAGACAGATAGGGAAAAACTTAGATCAAGAAATTGGTGAATACTGGATCAGGGTTAAGACATCAACATTGCAAACCTTGGAACATACACTATGCAAAGAAATGTTAACAACTACCTTACCAGATGAATACCAGGAATGGAAATCTACCTTTGAAAAGACAGCCTCTGAGCGATTCCCAATTAGACACATATGGGATCATGCAATAGACCTCAAAACTGGATTCACCCCGAAAGTCAGCAAGATCTACCCATTATCAATCAAAGAACAATCATCCCTCGATGAATGGATCACTGAACAGCTGGTCAAAGGATATATTAGACTGTCTAAATCCTCACAAGCCTCACCATTCTTCTTTGTTGCAAAAAAGGAAAGCAGAGCACTCTGACCATGTCAAGACTATCAATACTTAAACAAATGGACGATAAAAAACATGTACCCACTACCACTAGTCTCTGACCTAATGACCAAACTATCTGGCACTCAATACTTTATGAAACTAGATCTTCAATGGGGGTATAACAACATCTGAATAAAGGAAGGAGATGAATGGAAAGCAGCCTTCATAATAAACAAAGGACTGTATGAACCAACTGTCATGTTCTTTGGTCTATGCAACTCCCCATCCACCTTCCAAACAATGATGAACAAATACTTTCAAGACATGATCAACAAAGGATGGTTAATCACCTATATGGATGACATCCTCATATGTGGAACCTCTGAATACCCTATGAATCAAGGAAATTGGCACCAAAAAGGGAAGGACCCTTCATAATCAAACAAGTACTAGGTGCTGTTACATACAAACTGAAACTCCCAAAGCAATGGCACATTCACTCCATATTTCATGCCACACTATTAACCCCATATAAAGAAACAATGGCACATGGACCAAATTTTATGAAACCACCCCCTGATCTCATGAATGGACAGGAAGAGTTCAAAATAGAAGCAATCATTACACATAGGAAACAAGGAACTGGTTATCAATACTTAGTCAAGTGGAAGGGATATGGACCAAATGAGAACTCATGGGAACCCAAAACAAATCTCAAAAACACAGCAGACATACTCAAGCATATAAGAACCATCAAAACTTGCTATGAAAACCATGGTTCAATATTGCAACAAACAGATCCTCAAACAGAATATCAGACACACTAAAAGTATCACTTCCCCCTACTCTTGATTCTCCCCTAGGCAATCCATCCCAAAGCTCAGACATCTACTCATCCAACCCCCTAATTGAACTCACCCCCACCAAGGATGATGTGCTATAGGAACAGCCTTCTTCAAACTATGCAAGATCTTGCTCTACCAAACAAAAGTACCATCATTACACCCTGTATATGGACCACAGACTAGCTCCAACTTTCAAACAGCAGCTGAAACTATTTTCAGGAATTGCCACACCAGAGAAGCATGAAGAGCACTAAACTTATGGATCATCAACCAAACAAGAGACCTGTTATGAGCATAACTCATGCCCCTATCATTTTACAGTAACGACGTCAATGACCCTTATGAAGATATGGACTTAGGGAGTGGGGATTCATTTTTCTTTTCTTTTTATCTATTTCTTGGGACTCAAATGTTTAGATATGAGGGCTGGGCGAGACACTAGGATGGGAAGCCTATGCGAACACTGCAGCCCTTATTAGGAAGGTGGTTAGGTCAGCATCGGCTATGGGACATACTGAGTGCTGACTAGGATGATGCCCTGATGATGGGCCTATGCCATGAAAGGAATCATGGGCAGCATGGCACCTGAGGGGCAACTTGGGAATACCTGCATGTACCAAGGGACTGGTACTGGGATTCATGGGAATGGCTGAGAGCACTACACAATAAGATGCTGCTGTATATGGGGATATTAGGATGGATATGGTCATATGGGTGCAGGCTGGCTGCTGTGCATTGTCTCCTCATTGTGAGGGGCTTTAGCTGCATGCTGATTGCGCACAGACCATAGAGAGATGTATATAAGGGCTGTAGTTTAGTGTAGGTAGCCCTTAAGTCTCTAGATAGTTTTTGTCACCTAGACATTACTAGAAGAGCAATTGACTTGTCTTTTGGCCTAACAAGCCATCACTGTGGGGTTTCGTGGTTGTGTTTAGGGACCTCCTAACATAATCTAGAGACTTTTCATTCTACCCTGTTGGTCTTACAGCACTGAGCATGACTGTCAGGACTGCCCTGAACACAACCTAATAGACTCGAGCGGTGGTTTGTTAGACCAAAGACAATTCAATTGCTCAAGTAGCTATGTCCAGTGACAATAGACTATCTAGAGACTTAAGAGTCTCTCTATGCTAACTACGGCCCTTATATACCGCTCCCCTGGTCTGTGTGCAGATAGTGCGCAGCTAAAGTCCCTCACTGGGGATCAATGCGCAGCAGCTGAGTCTGCACCCATCTAACCATTCGTGGAGAGTTTCATCCCTTCCCAACTCTTGGGTTATCTGCATGCGGCCTTCCTATTGTTCAGGTCTTCGGCCGATTCCCATGCTCGCCATACCGTTGACTTGGTACTCCTCGGCGTTCCCATGTCGCCCCTCAGGCGCCATGCCACTCATGATTCTTTTCATGGCGTAGGCCCATCATCGGGCCGCATTCCTTGTCGGCACTCGGTCTATATCCATAGCCGATGCTGACCTAACCACCTTCTTTATGGGGACTGCAGTTCTTGTAGTTCATCCTCCTAAGTCTTGTTGCGTAGTCTTGCTCATAGACGTTTGAGCGAAGTAAAATAGATAAAATGAAATGAAAAATCTCCTCCAACTCCTTGAGTCCGTATCCTTCTATCTTCTATTGACATCGTTGCCTCTAAGGGCATTCCTTCGTAAATGTCGTTGAGGTTGTTACTGTAATGGTTTTGAAATAAGAGGTATGCTCATAACAATGACTTGCTCACAGTTGCTCACAGTGCCAATGGCCTAGTTTCTTTCTGAGAGGTAGTAACCGCACAGCCTGCGACCTCTCCAGGCGACATTGACTTCGACAGCATATACTGTCAATGGGTCTCGAATGAGAGATCCTCAATATGCCCATTGGGCCTGATGACAAACCCTACTTGGGTAGTCTACACACATTTATGGATGAGAGTACTGGTATTGCCAGGAGAGTGTAGGCAGGAGTCCACAGATGTGCCCTGGGTACAGTACACCATATTTGCAGAATAGCTCAGGAATGAGCAAAAACATTTGATTTGTGTTGTGTATCAAGGCTGATACAAAGTCCTCTCATACCCTCTGTACAAGCAGTGACTACCTGACTTTGTCACTGATAACTTGGCACAAGGACATTGAGGCAAATTGCCAGGCACACACATTTTGATAGCTTGCAGACCCACAATGCAACAGACAGTAACCCTCTTGTTTCCCAAGAGGCATCATTGACAGGCACAGATTAAACTGGACTGCCAGAAGAACGGACCGATTGTCAGTGGAGGGCCTGAAGTTGGTTGAAGATTTTTGTTTTAGGAATAAACATATGAGAGAGCCATGCAGTGCTCATTCAATTACACATTACCTCACACCCAGGTGACACTTTCGGAGATTGGATGCATCTTCGAAGCAGACTGGGTTACCGATTGTGATAGGGTCTTGACTAGACCAACAGAGATAACCAGTGATACTATTTACCACTGCTACAACAACCACATATGATTGTGGTGGGCATTCCTGAAGGAACAATGACGAGAAAAATGCGCTCAGGTGCAGGAGATCATTCAGCAACATGAAGCTGAGGAGTCACAAATTCAGTCAGAGGCATGGGATGCCGTACTGAAACAACAGGCAGCAAACCAAGCTGCATTACAGGCAAAACATGCCCTTGAAAGAGCAACCAGGGAATATCTTACCCTGCCAAATTTATTGAACAACATGTTCAAGGGGGATGCATCCAGTCCCATATGGAAGGCACTCATGGCGTCAGGATATAATCAATGGCTCATGGTCATCATTGACAGAGAGAAGGCAATCTGAACCTATGGAGTGGCACTGGAGAAAATATGATACGGATGCCATACAAAGGAGTTGTATGAGCATGAAGGCATGACAATGGAACATGCCAACTGGAATGTGCTAATGCATGTGCTTAATGGAAACATCTCACCAGGGTTCTGGTGGACCATTTGCATGGGCCCCATACCTGAACAACTTGCACCAACTGTCCCGGGTTTTTGTTACCTCAGCCTCATAAAGCCAGAGTACTGGAACAAGTACAAGTGGCCAGCGTACCCAACTATTAAAGCAATTTGGGACATGGAAGGAGAATTGCGAAACAAAGGAGTTCATACAAGGTGGACTACCACCAACCGAAAAGATGTGGTGCACGTAGGCCTAGAAATGGCCGATGTGAATGGATGGGACATGGTGGAAATACTATTCACCAGTGGTCACAAAGAACTCAGAGTAGGAGCAGAACAAACAGAGGACCCTGAAGTAGGCGAAATCATAAGCCTAGGGGAAGAGAGCGATGTGGAGGTCCTAGAGCAACCAGCATGCTCAGATGCAGTGGCAGCTCTAGTAGAAATCGATCCATGCTTATGGAGTGGAAGACCAGGACTTACAGAGCAGGCACAGAATAAACTGCACCTGAAATACCCTGGATACTGTTACCTCTGGTTGGTGAAATGACAATATTGGAATGCCTACAAATGGCTGGCATATCCAACCATCAGAGAAATTTATGGATGGGATCCGGAGCTCATGGATGAGCACCAACCAATATACTGGAGACAAATGAAGGGATGCAATCGCATGTGGCATTGCGTCCGAGTATCTGGAGAACCTGGCAGATGGCCATGGATGAAAGCCATGATGTGGCAGGGATATGGATCACACCGAGTTGGTGTTGGAATGTTCTGACTTACAGTTGACATGATCACCCATGCATACCATGCCTTGCTGGGATACAGAGAACACTGGGCAGACACACAGATGCTCGAGTCCTTGTCTGCCACACAACCAGCTGCAGCAGTAGCAGCAAGAGAAGATGAAATTAGTTGGCAAGCTGAAGAAAGACAGCGAGCCATCACCAGTGCAGGACAGGCGATAGCTGCCATGATAAATGAATATCAGCGGTCTAATCGAGCTGAACCTGGTCCTCTCACAAAGGCAGAAATGCCTGATTACTACCAAGGAGATCCACAAATGGTGGATGGTTGGTTACACCAGATGGAAACATACTTCATGCTGGCTCAAGAAAAAGAACTGTTGCGAAAAATCTCAATTTGCCCATACAGGATTAAAGGCGGAAAAGGAGACAGAGTGGCAGACTGGAGTGGAGTGAAACTCAAAGCATTCCAGGAAGTGCAACAGGAGTTTCAGGATAAAATTGACACCAGTGGCTGGAGTTCAGAATTAGATTGGGCTCAGCTAAATGTGGGAGAAGCTACCAATGATGATTGGGCTTGGAGGAGGCAACCTTTGACAAACCAATTCCCTTTTACCAACTGGATGGACTTTAAGAACCAAATGCACAAGTTCTTTAGGTCAACTGAAACAAAGGAAAAGGCAATTGAGGTGCTTCTGAAATTACAACAAGGGACAATGATAGTCGAGGACTACATCATCAAATTTAACTCCCTCATGTCCTTAATGGACTGGAATGATCAAGCCCTGATCTTGCAATTCCAAGGCAACCTCAACCCAGCATTGGGAAGAGAGCTGATCTGATATGGAGGACTGCCAGATGGTGCCACTTTGCACCAAATCCAAACAAGGGTTACGGTGCTTGCACAAGCTTGGTGGAAGGCCAATGAGACATACAGATTTTCTAAATCACAAAGAGAATACAAAGAGTGAGCACCAACTAGTAGTTGTCCTCAGTATCAATTTTGAGCACTGCCCCCTGCAGGGCCTTCATGGATCAAGAAGGATCCCAACATGATGGACATTGATAGGAAAAAGAAAGCAGTCTTTTGTTACAACTGTGGCAGGAGAGGTCACTCAGGAGAAGAGTGCAAATTGGAAAGGAGGGTTGTCCATTGCTATAACTGTGGAGAGGAAGGACACACAGTATCGGCTTGTACCAAGCCAAGCACTTTACACTCCCCCCCCCTTATGAGCAGAATCCAAGCTCATTCCGAGATTCCGAGTGGAATCCGAGTCCAATCCGAGTTGATTCCAAGCAGGGTGTAAAACTACTAGGAATCCAAGTAGACTCCGAGTCCATTCCAAGCTCAATCCGAGTTGTGAACATTCACCATGGAATCCAAGCTTAGCTCGGAATGAGCTCAGATTCCGAGTACAGTCTGAGTGCATTCCTAGTGGCATCAAAGTTGTGTTATCAACAAATCATGACAGAGTCATCAGTGCACCTTTACCCTCTGTCTCTCCCAGAGTCTCCTAATGATTCAGAATCCAACAGCTCTACCTGTCCCAGTCAATTCTTGGCTCAGTCTTGGTATTTTGGGGAATGAGCATGTTGGACCCTGCTGGGACTGTCAGTCAGGTGCCAATCATGACCTCTGTCTCTATCACAATTTCATCCATGTTCTCACACACCTTTCCACATTCCTACTGCACTCCACTGTGTTTCATGTACATTTATACTCACTTCATAGTCACAAACTGGTTTATTTGCTAAGTACATTTTATGATACCCTTTCCATGCATGTTCACATCATTACAGAGTATTTTCAATATGTCTGATCAAATTTGTACCCTTTCCCCACATGTTATACACTGAGAATCAATAGAAAAGGAGAATCATGACATTACCAGCTAACAAAGGCATTGCAACTGGTTTATCTTCTTAACTTCATACCCTTTCTACACATGGTCCCAGTATCATACATCATTGAAAATATGCTTCACCTTGATTTGTAGCTTTTCCCACATGTCAGAGAGTGGGAATTATGACATTGTCAATCAACAAGGATCTTGGTTTACATGCATAGAAGCATAATACATATATTCATGGTCAATTCTTAGTTACAAATTGATGTATTAGACTTGCCATTGTTTCTCACAGTTCAGAAAATCTGATTTATGACATCACCAGTTGATAAAGACCTTACAACTGATTTACACTCTCAATACATATACCATGGACTTTGACACATATTCCCATAATAAATGGCAGTTTTACAAACATCAATTTATTCAAATTTTTGACTAATATATACAAATAAATTAATATGGCAGGTGGGAGTGGGAGAGAGGATGCAAGGGTGAGAGCAAGGGCAAAGGGGAATACAGGGGTGAGGGTGAGGGCAGGCACATGGGTGATGGCAAAGGCACAGGTACAAGGGCAAGGGCAGGGTGGGTGCAGGTACAAGGTCAAGGGTGGGGTGGGCACAGGTATGAGGGCAAGGGGAGGGGGAGAACAGAGGCAGGGTGGGCACAGGTATGAGGGCAAGGTGGGCAGGCTCAGGTGAGGACAAAGGCAGGGTGGGCATAGGTACAAGGGTGAGGGCAGGGCAGGCATGGGTATGAGGGTGAGGGCAGGGCAGGCATGGGTATGAGGGTGAGGGCAGGGTGGGCATGGGTATGAGGGTGAGGGCAGGGCAGGTGCAGGTACAAGGGCAAGGGGGAGGGGGAGGATGAAGGCAGGGTGGGCATGGGTCATGGGATCGCTTTTTCCTTTGTTTCAATGGACATGAAGAACTCATGCATTTGATTCTTAAAGTCCGCCCAATTGGTAAAAGGAAACTGGTTGTTTAGAGGTCACCTTCTCCAAGCCCAATCATCATCAGTGGCTTCACCTGCATTCAGCTGAGCCCAATCCAATTCGGAACTCCAGCCACTAGTATTGATTTTGTCTTGAAACTCCTGCTGCGCTTCTTGGAATGCTTTGAGTTTCACTCCACTCCAATCTGCTGCTCTGTTTCCTTTTCCGCCTTTAATTCTGTACAGGCAGATTGAGATTTTTCGCAACAGTTCTTTTTCCCCAGCCAGCATGAAGTATGTTTCCATCTGGCATAACCAACCATCCACTGTTTGTGGACCTCCCCTGTAGCAACCAGGCATTTCTGCCTTTGTGAGAGGACTGGGTTCGCTTCTGTTTGACTGCTGGTACTCATTAATTATGGCAGCTATCGCCTGCCCTGCACTAGTGATGGCTCGCTGTCTTTCTTCAGCTTGCCGACTAATTTTGTCCTCCCTTGCTGCTACTGCTGCAGCTGGTTGTGTGGTGGACAAAGGTTCAAGTGTCTGGGTGTCCACCCAGTGTTCTCTATATCCCAGCAAGGCATGGTATGCATGGGTGATCATATTGACTGTAAGTCGGAATGTTCCAACGCTGACTCAATGTGATCCATATCCCTGCCACACCATGGCCTTCATCCATGGCCACCTGCCAGGTTCTCCTGATACTCGGATGCAATGCCACATGCGATTGCATCCCTTCGTTCGTCTCCAATATATGGGTCAGTGCTCGTCCATGAGTTCTGGATCCCATCCATAAATTTCTCTGATGGTTAGATATGCTGGCCATTTGTAGGCATTCCAGTATTGTCATTTCACCAACCAGAGGTAACAGTATCCAGGGTATTTCGGGTGCAGTTTATTTTGTGCCTGCTCCATAAGTCCTGGTCTTCCATTCCATAAACATGGATCAATTTCTACCAGAGCTGCTGCTGCATCTGAGCATGCTGGTTGCTCTAGTATTTCCACATCACTCTCTTCTCCTAGGCTTATGATTTTGCCTACTTCGGGATCATCCACCTGTTCCACTCCTACCCTGAATTCTTTGTGACCACTGGTGAATAGTATTTCCACCATGTCCCATCTGTTTACATCGGCCATTTCTAGGCCTACATGCACCACATCTTTTCGATTGGTGGTGGTCCACATTGTATGAACTCCTTTGTTTCGGAATTTTGCTTCCATATCCCAAATTGCCTTTATTGTTGGGTATGCTGGCCACTCGTACTTGTTCCAGTACTCTGGCTTTATGAGGCTGAGGTAGCAGAACCCCGGAACCGATGATGCAAGTTGTTTGGGTATGGGACCCATGCAAATGGTCCACCAGAACCCTGGTGAGATGTTTCCATTAAGTGCATGCACTAGTGCATTCCAGTCAGCATGTTCCATCATCATGCCTTCATGCTCATACAACACCTTTGCATGGCATTCGTATTGTATTTTCTCTGGTGCCACTCGATAGTTTTGGATGGCTTTCTCTCTGTCAATGACTATCATCAGCCTTGGTTGTATTCTGACACCATTAGCACCTTCCATACAGGACTGGATGTGTCCCCTTTGAACATGTTGTTTAGTAAATTTGTCAGGGTCAAGTATTCCCTGGTAGCTCTCCTGAGGGCTCGTTTTGCCCATAACGCAGCTTGGTTTGCTGCTCATTGTTCCAGTAGAGCATCCCATGCTTCTGACTGAATTTGTGACTCCTCAGCTTCATGTTGCCAGATAATTTCTTGTGCTAGTGCATGCTTCTCTCATTGTTGTTCTTTCAAGAACACCCACCACAGTTGTACATGGTTATCATAGTGGTGGTAAATGGTATGGCTGGTTATCTCTTTGAGTCCAGTCAGGACCCTATCATCATCAGTGACCCAGTCCACTTCAAAGATGCATCCAATCTCCGAAAGTGTCGCCTGGGCATGAGGTAATATGTATTCAAATGAGCAATGCATGCTCTCTCATATGTTTGATCTGTAAAAAGATCTTCAACCAACTTCAGGCCCTCCACTGACAGTTGGTCTGTTCTATCGGCTGTCCAGTTTGAATCTGCACCTGTCAATGATGCCTCTTGGGAAACAAGAGGGTTACTGTCTGCTGTGTTGTGGGTCTGGAAGCTATCAAAATACATGTGCCTGGCAATTTGCCTCACTATCTTTGTGCCTAGTTATCAACATGCAGCTTATTTCATGTTGCTAGTACAGGGAGTGTGTGAGGAACTTTGTATCAGCCTTGATACACAATGTAAATCAAATTTCTTTGCTTGTTCCTCAGCTTTTCTGCAAATACAGTGTACTGTACCCAGGGTGTGTCTGTGGACTCCTGCCTATGCTCTCCTGGCAATACCAGTACTTGTTAGGATCGATGCCCTTGGTTCGTTATTGAGTCTACAGTGACGACTAGAGTCTCGGCCTAATCCCAGTCACTGGACAAGAATGCTGTTCGACGTCGTGCTAGGCAGCGACGAAGGTAGCTCGAGCGGTAGAGAGGACGAGAGTAAGAGGGTTGTTCAGTAAAGGACAATACTCGATTAAGTTGGAACTGAAGTACTACGGTACATGCGGGGGTTTATATACTGCCTAGAGAACAATGAAGAAGTATAAAAGGAAGTGAAACAAGGGGCAGTCCAGGTAGATGAAACAAGTATCAAAGCATAGCGACGAAGTGAAGAACGGTTATTGTAGCGAGTAAGCGTAAAAAAGGAGAAGTTGTAACATTACCCCCTCCCTATGCGAGAAGTCACCGACTTCTTAAGGCCACCCTTGAGTTGTCCAGGCATGGTCTGCTCTAGACTCGTACCAGTGGACGACGTTTTCGACATCCTTTTGCGCGGTGTCTATGTGCCATCGTACGGAGTCGAGGGTGACTTTCAATTGATGAAGTTCTCGGAGTGCTAGATCTCGTTCAGCATAGGTCATGGCGTTGGGGTCGGTGGTGAGGGTGAGTCCTACGAGGGCTCCTGGTGGGGTGGAGAGGTCTCGGAGGTTGGCTGTAATATATGAGGCTTCTAGAGAGGCGGCGGCGACGAGGGGGTTCGATCTGGGGATAGGTGCCGGGATGACTTCTTCTGCGATAGGCGGTTCCTTGGCAAGTTCAGGCGGGTGAATGTGCAGGTCGTCGTCGGTATGGGTCGTCGTTTCGGTTTCGACAAAGATTTCGAGGGGTGGTGTAAAGACATCGAATTCAGGAATTTTTTCGGGAAAAGAGTAAGCGAGGGTGAGGGTAGCGAGGAGGGTGGTGAGAACGAGTCCTCCGATGAGGACAGAGGGGAAGAGGGTAGAGACGAGGGCGACAAGGATAGCGATGAGTGAGAACATCTTTGTATTTGCGACGTTGGTTGGAAGGCTAGGAAGTGGGAATCTCGTTCTTTTATAGGTTAACTTCGTCAAAGTATTCCACGTCCCAATATGAATCGTCTGCGTCAATAGAGAAGATGTTTCGTAAGAGTTGATTGGCCAATGCTTCGGGTCTGGGAGTGTTAGGTCGCATGGGAGGTCTTTCAGCCAAATATGGTTCGTGTAACGGTCTAGGCGGGATTCGATGCGTAATTGTTCCCTGGTTCGTGTGATGAATGATGCCCGTGATCATTGGGTATCCAGGTTCCCATTCAAAGTCGCGGTAGTGGGGCGGTGGCGGCGGATTCGGGTATGGAGGTGGTATTCCTCCATGCGGGATGTATAGGTAGTGCGGGGGTAGGTTAAAGGTCAGCGGTCCACTGGATGGGAAGTTGATTTTGTCCGGGAATAGTGCCTTTGTCCGGTGTAGGCAGGTCACTCCCGCCGCTTCCAGGTCTCTTGTTCAGTCAATGATCCATAAGGCCAGTGCTCTTCGTGCTTGCCTGACATGGTGGTCTCTGAGGGCGTTGGTTGGTGTCTGGGAGTTGGGGCTGATCTGTGTCTTATATACTGGGTGTAGTGACGGTACTTTTGTTCGATAGAGCAGGATTTTGCGTATTTCAATGAAGGCTGTTCCTATTGTGCGTCGTCCTTGGTGAGGGTGAGTTCGATTAGGGAGTTGGATGATTAGGTGTCTAAGTTTTGGGATAGATTGTCTGGGAGAGAATCGGGAGTAGGGGGAAGCGATGTTTTTGGTATGTCTAGTATTCTGTCTGAGGATCTGTTTGTTGCAATACTGGACCATGGTTTTCATAGCAGGTCTCGGCGGTTCTTATATGCTCTAAGGATGTCCACAGCATTTCTTAGATTTGTTTCAGGTTCCCATGAGTTTTCGTTCGGTCCATACCCTTTCCATTTGACTAGGTATTGATAGCCGGTTCCTCGTTTTCTGTGTGTGATGATTGCTTCTACTTCAAACTCTTCTTGTCCGTTGATGAGATCAGGGGGTAGTTTCACGAAGTTTGGTCCATGCGCCATTGTTTCCTTATATGGAGTTAGCAATGTAGTATGAAACACGGGGTGGATGCGCCATTGTTTGGGGAGTTTCAGTTTGTAGGTGACAGGTCCTTCTCTTTTGGGCGCTAGCTTCCTTGACTCATAGGGTATTCGGAGGTTTCGATTTTCGAGCCAGACTTTGTCTCCTTTCTCGAATCTGATACTTTTGTCTTTTGTTCTGAGCACTACCATTTGTCTAGCAAGTTCGTGCGTGGCAAGTGCTTCTTCTCTAGCTTTTTGTAGCATTCGTAGTCGGTTTTCAGCTGCTGGGGTCATCATAGGGGATGCGGCTGTGGGAATAGCGACAGGGTCTACTCCATACATTAGCTGAAACGGTGATGCTTTGATGGTATCGTGGTGTCGGTTATTGTGAGCGAATTCCACAATTGGCAGTAGCGATTTCCATCTGTGCGGTTCGTTTGTGCAGAACATTCGGAGGTAGACTTCTAGTTCTTGATTGACTCGTTCTGTTTCACCATCTGTCTGGGGGTGGTAGGCTGTGCTCATTCTGTGGTTTATTCCCAGCGCTTTTCCTATTTCTCGGAATACTTTAGATGCGAACTGCGGTCCTCTGTCGGATATGAGGATATCCGGTAAACCGAATCGTTTGAAGTTTTCATTTATGTATAGGTCTGCGGTTCCTAGTGCGTCGATCGTTTTGTGACAAGGGGAAAAGGTTACCCCCTTTGTAAGTCCATGGTCCACCGTGACCATGATCGAGTCAAAGCCATCAGCGATTGGTAAGTCTGTGATGAAGTCAATTGTGACTTGTTGGAAGGGTCGGGTGGCATTAGATTTGATCGGTTGTAGAGCAGGGGTGTTAGGGTGAGTGTTTACTTTCATTTGCTGGCAGAGCGCACATCCTTCGATCCATTCTCTGGTATGTCTGTTCATTCCAGGCCACCAGTAGTTTCGTTTGAGTAATTCTAGAGTTTTAAATCGTCCGGGGTGCCCAGATGTAGGTGATTCATGCGTTAGTTTAATGAGTTGAGTGCGCAATCCATCTTGATCGGGTACATAGGTTTTTCCTTGGTAATGTACAATGTGGTCGGCATATGTCCAGTCTTGCAGCTTCGATTTTATTGGTGGTGCTCGATGATTTTGGATTACTTCGACTAATATTTGTCCAAAGTCGTCTTTGATCATGCCTTTGCGCAACTTCTCTGCTAGGTCGTCTGCTATAAGCCTGATGAATCGTTCAGGTGGTAACACCGTGGTTTCTTCTGGGATGTCGTCCGTTCCAATGTGGTCTGGTCATCGAGACAGGGCGTCTGCTTCAAACATCTTAGTTCCAGGGATGTGCTCTATTCGGAGATCAAATTCGCTTAAGAAGGAGGACCATCTGGCTTGTCTGGGGGTAAGGCGTTGTGGGGTTCAATAAAAGGATAGATTCTTGTGATCACAATGAACGATGGTGGTATGAGGTGATCCGTGAAGAAGGTGTCGCCATGCTGCAAGTCCTTTGACAATTGCCAGTAGTTCCCTGTCGTAAATCTGATAGTTTTGCTCTGTCGTGGTTAGGGCATGTGAGATGAAGCCGCAAGGGTGCAGGAGCCCTGCTTCATCGGCTTGTTTCAGTACTGCTCCTGTTGCTTTATTCGAGGCGTCGGTTTGCAGGATGAATGGTCGGGTGACATCTGGCATTCGGAGTACAGGGGCTGTTGTAAAGCGTGTTTTTAGGTTGTTAAATGCCACCTGTCGTTCTGGTGTCCAGAGGAACACTTCATTTTTTCTTGTGAGATCAATAAGTGGTCGAGCAAGGGTTGCGAAGTTCCCAATAAATCGTCGGTAGAAATTCCCAAATCCTAGGAAGGATCGTACTTGCTTGACCATTGTTGGTGTCGGCCAATCTGCTATTCCTGCCAGTTTGATCGGGTCCATTGTTATCTCCCCCGGTCTAATGATCATTCCGAGGAATTCAATTTCCTGAGTGCAGAACTTGCATTTTTCGAGTTTGAGAAATAAGTCGTTTTCTTTCAGTCGTTCTAGGACGCGTTTCGTCCGAGTTTCTAAGTCCTTGGGTGTTGTTCCACATATCAAAATGTCGTCCATGTAAATGATTAACCATCCTTCGTTGATCATGTCTTGGAAGTATTCGTTCATCATTGTCTGGAATGTAGATGGGGAATTGCATAGGCCAAAGAACATGACTGTTGGTTCGTATAGTCCTTTGTTCGTTATGAAGGCTGCTTTCCATTCATCTCCTTCTTTTATCCGAATGTTGTTGTATCCCCATCGGAGATCTAGTTTTGTGAAGTATTGAGCGCCGGATAGTTTGGTCATTAGATCAGAGATCAATGGTAATGGGTATGCATTCTTTATTGTCCATTCATTCAGGTATCGGTAGTCTTGACATGGCCGGAGCGCTCCGCTTTCCTTTTTTGCGACGAAGAAGAATGGCGAGGCTTGTGGGGATTTGGATGGTCTAATGTATCCTTTAGCTAGCTGTTCTGTGATCCATTCGTCGAGGGATGATTGCTCTTTTATTGATAGTGGATAGATTTTGCTGACTTTTGGGGTAAATCCGGTTTTGAGATCGATTGCATGATCCCATGTGCGTCTGACTGGGAATCGTTCTGAAGGCGCTTTTTCGAAGGTAGATTTCCATTCTTGGTACTCGTCTGGTAGTGTTGTTATGGTATCTTTGCGTAGTGTGTGTTCTAGTGCTTGTGATGCCGAGGTTTTAACCCTGATCCAGTATTCGTCAATTTCCTGATCCAGGTTTCTTTCTATCTGCTCTGTCGGTTTGTGTAGGGGTTGGTGATCGAGCTCGAGGGTCCGTTCCTTCCAGTTTATTGCTGGGTTATGCTTTTCTAACCAGGGGAGTCCAAGTATAAGTTTTTGATCCCGTAGTTTAGTGATTAGGAAGCTTGTTTCGATTAGTAGATTTCCGATGTGGTAGGGAATTTTGACTTTATGTGTGATCATTCCGTTTAAGTTTACTGTTCCGTCGGCGTTTTTAACTCGTATTGGTTGAATTAGTGGTTTCTTGTTCATGTTTTTTGTTATAGTTTCGTCAATGAAGTTTCCTTCTGCTCCGCAGTCAACGAGGGCAGATATCTCAGCAGGTAGTTCGGGTGATTGGACAGTTATTGAGAGTCGTTGATTATTATTCGATCTTACTATTACAGAGTCGAGTGCTAACTGTCCATAATCGTTCTTGGAGGTTCCAACCGCTTTCTGGTTCCTCCGCTTTAAAAACCCTCGGTTTCCAGGTCAGTGAGGAGAGTTTCTCGTTCCTCTGTGCTGAGAGCCGCAATCATAGTGCAAATTTTCTTAGTATCGTTATCCTCAGTGATTGTTCTGGTGAATCGTCCTGAAGGGGGTGGGTTCCTGGTAGTATCTTTCTTTGGGCAGTTTCGGGATAAGTGACTGATGGCTCCGCATCTGAAACATTTCCCAGAACGCATATATTCTTCTCGTTGCCCATCAGTAAGGCGTCTGGTCTGTATGGTATGGATTGTTTTAGGTCCCCCTGTTTTATTGAATCGATGCCCTGTATCAGTTTTTCCTAATGCTTTCATCATTTCCCATGCTGCATTGAGTTGTTCCGCTTTTCTGTAGGCATCTGTGATGGTTTTAAAGTCGCCTTGTCCTTCGAGGATCTTGGCAGCAATGGTGGTTGGTAGGCCTCGGACGAATGCCTGGAGTTGGGCGGTAATTCCGGTTAGTCCGGAGGATCCTATGAGCATTCTAAATTTTCGGACGTAGATTGGGACAGTGATCTCTCCTCCAACTCGTAATTTAGTGAGCTCATTCAGTGCCCTGACTGCAGTGTTGACTTCTCCCCAGTCGTCAAGGAATCGTTTGACAAAGGTGTCATAGTTTTCCCAAGTAAGTCCATCTTTTTCATCCAGTTGATCGCGGATTATTTCTTTCCAGTTGTCTAGTTCCTTTCCTAGGCATTGGAGGACATATCTGATTTTCTTTTCATGTTTCCCTTCATAGTTGTGGGCGTTTATTGCAAAGAAATCGCTAAACCAGTTGATGAATGATTTAGCTTCGGTCCAATCTCCTGTGAAAATTCGTGCTGAGACTGGTTTGATGTCTCCCCTGGGGGCATCGGTGGTTTCAACGTTAGTTGCCATTTGTTTCGTGTCGGTTTCGGCATCTGTTTCAGGTCTCGGGTTTTCTAGTTCGTATTCGATTTGTTTTTGTTCTAAAAAGGTGTTCCACCCTGTTATGGATGTTTCAGAGAGAGAGTAGTATGGATTGGTGCCGTCGAAATCAAATTCCGCATCACAGTACTCTTCCCACCAAAGGGTTTCTTTGGGTCTCTCGAAATATAGTTCTGGTTCTTCTTCTGGTTCTTTTTGTTCGTTTCTCCACTCAACCCAAAGTTTTCCGGGTAGTGAGTGTTCGTCTCCTTCAATGTAATCCCCTTCAAAGTATTCGTCAGGTACTGGGGTGTTCTTGTTCTTTCCTACTCCTCGAAATTCCCAACGTTTATTTAGTGTCGAGAAAAAGAGCTCCTGTCTTTCTAGATAATATGTTCCTTTGAAGAGAAAGGAATCGTTCGGTGGTCTCTGGTTAGAGAGTCTGGTTTCAGGTTGTTTCGGATCTATATTGTCTAGCTAGTGACGATGCACTAAGTGGTTCAGTGAGTTCCAACTTGTGTTAGGATTGATGCCCTTGGTTCGTTATTGAGTCTACAGTGACGACTAGAGTCTCGGCCTAATCCCAGTCACTGGACAAGAATGCTGTTCGACGTCGTGCTAGGCAGCGACGAAGGTAGCTCGAGCGGTAGAGAGGACGAGAGCAAGAGGGTTGTTCAGTAAAGGACAATACTCGATTAAGTTGGAACTGAAGTACTATGGTACATGCGGGGGTTTATATACTGCCTAGAGAACAATGAAGAAGTATAAAAGGAAGTGAAACGAGGGGCAGTCCAGGTAGATGAAACAAGTATCAAAGCATAGCGACGAAGTGAAGAACGGTTATTGTAGCGAGTAAGCGTAAAAAAGGAGAAGTTGTAACAAAACGAAATCCCAACGGAACCATGGGAAGTCATATCAGTCGACTTCATGGGACCTCTCCCCGTGTCAAAAGGACACGATACAATAATGGTAGTGGTGGATCGATTCACGAAGAAGTCATACTTCTTGCCCACCACCAAGGAAATCACATCACAAGGAACAGCAGTGCTGTTCAGGGACAATGTATTCCGGGAGCATGGCCTCCCCAGAAAAGTGATAAGCGATCGAGGACCTCAGTTCGCTTCAAAATTCATGACGGACTTATACGGAATGCTAGGGATTCAGGCCAACCGATCAATGGCCTATCACCCTCAGACAGATGGACAGACGGAATGGGTCAACCAGGAAGTAAAGGAGTTCCTGACCATGTTTGTTAACAATCGCCAAGATAATTGGAGCGATTGGCTGTCAGTGGCACAGTTTTGCCACAACGACCGAGTACATTCTGCTACAGGCTTCACACCCTTCTTCATGAACTATGGACGACACCCTAACAAGGGTCTAGACCCCACCTACGCGCCGAAGGCAGTAGCTGTGGAACAATTGGCAAAAGAACTGGAGGACGTGCACGAAAAAGCGAAAAAGGCTTTGGAGAAAGCCGCTCAGATCATGAAAGAGCGGTATGATACACATCGCCAAGCAGCACAAGAATATAAACCTGGCAACAAGGTTTATCTCAGTACAGAAAACCTCCCAGTCATTCGAGCAACCAAGAAGCTCGATGGGAAATTTGTCGGACCACTTGAAGTCCTTGCCAAAGTCGGCGAGTTGTCATATAGATTAAAAATACCCGCAGCATGGAAAATATACAACGTCTTCAACGAAGTCTTGTTGAAACCGTACAGGGAACCGGAGTTTCCCAAACAAAAAGCAAAAGCAGCAGCGCGCAAGGAAGCGCAAATGGTTGAAGAGTCCCAGGAGGACGAATATGAAGTGGAAGAAGTTATGGACAGCCGCGTCAGTGGACACCAAGGAGGGAGGTTAGAATACCTCATTAAATGGAAAAACTACCCAGTGGAAGAGTCCACTTGGGAATCGGCAGAAAATGTGGCCAACGCAATGGCCTTAGTTAAAAAATTCCACAAAGCAAATCCAAAGGCACCAAAGTACATTCGGAATCTTAAAAATGGAAAGGTGTACATCCAATATACAGAGACGGTTCCCCCACAACCCCCTAGTGCACCAAGGCACAAACAAAGCAAGGGAACCCATTGGAAAGACAAGCGATTGTTTGGATGGGACGATGGCCGCTTCAGGCCAAAATACTTAGAAAATATGGAGTGCAGATGGCGCAATTGGAAAGGAGACAGGAGGGCAATCATGGAATTGCCAGACGACACCGATGGGACGTTCTCCAGAGACCTGGAGCGTGGCAGGCGGTCACCCGTGCTTGATTTCCCAAAGAGGGGAGAGGAGGAAGAATTGGAAGAGGAGCGCTGAGCGCACGAATGAGACACCGAGTGTCTCAAAAGAAAATCTTAAAAAGAAATACACCAGTAGCTGCAAAGGAAAGCAGTGAGTCGGAGGATGACCGACAGAAAAGGATCAAGGGCGTTGCACGCCCTACACAGAAAAAATGGAAAACCACCGTCGAGGAGGTGGAGGATATAGATTCAGAAAGGACGGGCTTGACGCCCGAAGAACAAGCAGAGCGACTTGCCTGCTTTTACGAACGCATGAAAAGCGATCCACACTATGTGGACTCAGCAGGATCAGCCTCTCGGGATGCGAGGCCTTAAGGGGGGGGTGATGTTATGAGCATACCTCGTCCCCATCAATTTTCACAGTAACGACACTAATGACAACTATGCAGATACGGTCTAGAGGAGTCGGACTATATTTTTCCTTTCTTTTTATCTATTTCACTACGCTCAAACGTTTAGGAACAGACTCAGACAATACCTTGGTCGCAGGGACAGACTACATTAGGACTGCGACCCTTATATGGAAGGTGGTGAGGTCAGCATCGGCTATGGACATAGACTGAGTGCCGACAGGAACAACGGCCCGATGATGGGCCTACGCCATGGAAGGATACATGAGCGGCACGGCGCCAGAGGGGCGACATGGGAACGCCGAGGAGTACCGACGACTAGGTACTGGCGTAGATGGGAATCAGCCGAGATGCACGACAATAGGCGTGGCCGTATATGGAAAGATGAAGTGATGGTGTGGGAGGAAGTCTCCAAAGAAGGTCATATGGGCACAGACTTGGCTGCTGCGCATTGTCTCTATTGTGAGGGACTTTAGCTGCGCGCTGACTGCGCATAGACCAGGGGACAGGTATATAAGGGTTGTAGTCTTAGGTAGCGAGTCCCTAAGACTCTAGATAGTTTGTGTCCTAGACACTTCTACTTGAGCAACAGGCTTAGTCTTGACCTTGTCTTGACTGATCTTGTTCGTCTTGTCTTTGGCTGAACAAGCCACACTCATAAGTCTTCAGGTTGTGTTTAGGTCGTCCCTAACAAATGGTTTCTGTTGCCTTGTCTAATCAAAGTGGAAGTTCTCTAGGCTGGGTAGCAAGCCTTTGCAAGTGGAAGATGGCGAGTCAAAGAAGAACACCTCTGGATCCTGAGGGAGGCAGGTTGGATGACTCAGATTTGTCCAACATTGAGATATACCTGTCTGCTTTAGGTCCCAAAAATACTGTGTCTAGCATGCATACATCTACTGGTCTGTACACATCAAGCCAACCATTGTGTTTTACTAATGACTATAAAATCAGAACATGTTGTGGAGAACACGCCCATATCCTCTGCCAACAGCCAACAGCAAATGTGAGCGAAAGCAGACAAAAGTACTTCTCCTCAGTTACCCCCCACACTCCCTGGCAGCAAACAATGCCTCTGCCTGACATTGCATTCTGAAATAGCTGGTGGCGGCTTTGTGGCCAGGGTAGCATCCTCTGACTCTCAAGATATATATCTCAAGGATTGTATTAATCTCGACAATACTAACAAGACTCCCAATATACATCAATGGTTTGCCTCTCCATTTCCCTGAGGAGTGGTCATATGCACTTGCTGCACCTTTTGGACCCATTCGCAGTGTTCAAACTTTTACTCGCCATGTCAAAGAAAGTGAGAGTGATTACGGTTTTGTATTGTAAGCACTGTTTTTCTGGAAATGTTCATCCATTAAGCATCATATCCCAGATTTGAAACCATCGAAGCCACTGAAAAGCACATCTTGTCTTTGGGCAGATATAGAAACCTTTACTTGACATTTTCAAAGGTTAGCAGGCTTCAATTTGCTCACATGTTGTTTTTTTACCCTCCCAGAGTCACAGGTGGGCAAGATTCCCTGGATCACATATATCCTATGATACCTGGCATCCCCAACAATGAATCTACATTGCCAAACAAGTACAGAAGGATGGCGAGGACGAAATGAGTTTCAAGGAGAAGATGCAGAACTTGTACATAAAGAGTGAGTTGACTAATCACTGTTGCATTCTAGGACAATCTCATATTTTCACTAGATTGCCCTACTGTAGTAAAAAATTTCAGCTGCATTGGGCACTTGCTAGACTTTGTTGGTGGAATTTTCATTTCACAGACCAATCCTTTCACTTACCATATCTGTACCTGTGACAGCAGCTGCCAGCATATCAGCATCAATTATTTAAGACTTGATGGTCAAGATCTGATCTGATCCCTGTAACATTGCAACAGGCCTGAACACCATGCTCAGCCTGAAACAGACTGTCTGTAAGCCATTTGCAATCTGTTAATCAATTCCTACATCAAAAAACATAACAAAGACCTCAGAGACTGACTACCTCATTCAGTTTTTGATGTCCATCATGCCCGAAGGTCTCATGTTACTGTTAGTAAGCTGTGCAAGTAATCCTTATGCAAATTTGACTTCACCAAACATGTCCTGCAACAGTGGCAGCATCTGTTGTTCCTCCCAAACTGATGGACAGCGCCTTTGCAGGTGTCAACCTCAGCTCTTCAATTGTCCTCTGTCACCCTGCAGCAGTGGCAGTGTCTGTCACTCCTCACCAAACAGATGGACAGTGCCTTTGCAGGGTCACATTAACCTCAGCTACTTAATTGCCCTGCAGCAGTGGCAGTGTCTGTCATTCCTCTTGAACATTGCCTTTACGAAGCAGCTCCCTTGACTGTCCAAGGAAGGCCTTGCCACAGTGAGTGCTCTTATGGAAAAAATTGCAGTTATGCTGACACATTGGCAGTGCTAGCATTGGGACTGACAGCACCAATTATTTAGGTGATGAATGCGATCCGATCCGATCCCTTTCCTTGTGTTAGTAGTAAACTGTGGAGTGGATTAAGACTTGTGAGTGCACTTGTCACTGGCAGCCCTACATTGAAGTAGTGGCCTATCTGGATAATTGAAAGGTAAGATGATACAATCTTGGCCCTTTGTCACTGGTGAGAACTGAATCGCTTCAGATAGTGATGCGATCCTGGTCCTTTGTTCAATGGTGAGTGGTTCATTACAGATCCAATTGCAAGTTGCCAAGCAGTCAGTTGCCAATCCTCTAGTCAGTGCCAGACACACTGAGACGATCCAGCCCCCTTTGCCATTGCATGATCCAGTGACCTGGCCCTGCAGGACATACCTGAAACAATCACTATGCCCACATTGGCTGTCTTTGTGGTTGTGCTACTCTGGCCACATCTATCTCAGCTTTGAGCTCAACTAGGATGCCATTGCACTTTGGTATATAATGCATTGATGCTGGTGTATGCTGTCTTTCAAATAGCAAACATGTCTACATTCACCAACCATAGATCTACACCTCCAAGTCTCACTGCCTCCCATCACAATTGCACTAGCAGTACTAGTGCTCTGAGAAAGCGTCCTGGGAGTCCATCATTGTCCAGGACAGGTAAAAGACGCCATCACTCAGTCAAAGTGGTGCATGTTGGTGGTGACAGTGCACCTCATCCAGTAGCAGGTGCATAGGTCTCTGGTAATTTAGACTTGCCAGCTAATAACAGTTTTTCAGGTAGTGGTAATGAACAGGATTGTTCAGTTGAAATGTTATCTGTCTGTGACAGTGTATCTATCCTGGAAGGTATGTGATGCAAACTCTTGCAGAGATTCGGCCAATTATGGCAGCTGATCATAACATTTTAGCTGACATACCCATGTCTACATCCACTGCTGAAGCCGCCATGTCGATTTCTGGGTTTTCCATAGCAGCAGTTGATCCAGAGCCCATTCCCAATTGTAGGCCTGTGGATGAATGTATCGAGCAGGTGCCCAGTCCACCAGTAGAGCAACTTTATTCCACCTCACCAGATATCATAATGGAAGAACAACGCCTGCCTTCAGCCCCAGCCACACCTGCAGCAACTCCTACTCCTGGACCACTGGATGCTTCACCAGTCCTAGCACCACCGAGTCCCACTAGTCCACCTCTTACTAGTAGAATTGAGAGTCCAATCAACAGTCATTCATCTCTGTTCTCTGAGGAAAGGGATACATCCACTGCCATCCCATCGATCCCAGGTGCAAACCCACCATTGTCCCTGCATCCTGAATTCAATGATACCCCTCCTCCAGAAACAGTTTCTTCATTAATTCACAGCCTCAACAGGCATGAACTGTTTGAAATCGTGCATCCGACAACACTGCAAGAGTGGAACGCGGTACCAGGCCCTAAAGTGGTCATTTTCATCGCCAATGACATAATTATACTGGCAGATGATCCAGTTGCCCATGAATCTGATGTACATCACCATGTTGTTCTCATACGCAAAGCCCTGCTTGCCATTTTCCCTGATGTGGACCCAATAATCGGCTCGATGCAAGCTGCCTTGGATATTACTCATAATTCACCCGTTTTCCCATTCCTTGTGCATCGCCTCCCTGAGCCCTGTGCCAGGCACTTGAGCCTGCAGCACTGCTGGACAGTTGATGGCTTCACTTTCTTCACTCTGGACTTCTTACTGCCAAGCATGTCATTTGCAATGACCCTTGTCGGACTACATCTTCCTGCCAGGCCAGAGAGCAATGAATTGGTGGAGACTCTTGTTCATTGCTGGCTTCTCAATTCTGACACAATATCCTCATTCATCCATGCTCACCACAACAACTTGCCATCTTTTATGTCAGTTGACAAGCAGATTGAGTTTGTAATTGGCACAACAGAAGTAAAGGGTGTAAAGTTAGAGGAAGAAAGTGATCGCATCGCCTTCAACGTCTACACCTTTCCTCCCACAAATGATGCTCTCAACCACTGAACATGGCTTCAGGAACTGCACGCTATCAAATACTTTTCAAACTTTGGGACAGGCAGGGCAGCCCCAGTTTTCCACTGCAGTGTCTGCAAAGGATGAGACCATATCTCCACTTCATGCTCATTCCCATCAAACAGTCAGTTCTTGGTTCATCCCAATTCCAAGGCAGGTTCCCAACTCATGGCCAACACCTATCACTGAGTTGAAAGACATAGCAGTGGGATAAGCATTAATGGATTCAACTTTATTTATTTTTGAGCACTTGTTGAACTTGCCTAGTTAATCTACTGCTGGCAGTAGTTGGTGTAGCCATTGCTTACAGTCAACATCATTGACATAAAATTTTTAATAGTAATTCTCCTGTGTATGTGTTTTCGCTATTGGCATGGCTGGCAGCATATAGTTCTGACACTGTGCATGGCATGTGCTCATGGCGAAGAATTCATACGTATTCTCAGCAGTTCCACCTTCAAACTAAGGATTGACATTAGTGTAATTGTGGTTGATGTAACCATCATTGACAAATTCCCCAATGAGAATGATGGTTTCATTGCCAAGTGTCTCCACCATAGAATACCACCAGATATTCTGCATTGAAAGGGCGGTCAGATCATCATTCCATTGGCATCGAATAGAGTTGACAATACAGTCCAAGCCCGACATGATATTCATTTCCAAGAAACATCTGGGGAGGAGTCAGAAGAGAAAGAGAAGATGACCAGTACATGCACCATCATGGCACTAACAAGGGTATTTCAAAGGAACCAGCAGTTTCTGCCAGGTGAGGATGTGATGGCTAGCCATAGAGTTAAGATGGAAAGAGGCGTGTGCATGGAGCCATGGGGAAAGACTGAAAGAGAATAAGAGAGGAAGTTGGGGGTAAGCCATAATTTACATATATAAAGTTATCACTCACTTAGAGCAGGAGGGTGGTGGCAAGCAGGGTGTTCTTTGGTTGTGGGGGTTGCCAGTACACTCCCTGAATTTGTCAGATTATTGTCAATGGTTATCACTACAGTCAAATTAGTCTGGGAAGTGTCAAGAAAGAGGATTGTTGACTGGGTTAATGAGAAACTGACATGTTTGTGAGACAAGGAATCACTCGGCGCATGGGTGATGAGAGATGAGTCTTTGCTGTGCAATGCCTGCCTTCCTTAGGTGTAGAAGGCCACTCAATTGGGCACTGTGCTTTCCTTGTGTGACTGCTGTCCCTGGTGTCCCTTTGAGGACCCACTTCATCAAATTCACGAACTTGAAGTGTCACCAACTCACTGTTTTGTAGCAACAGAAGTGGAAACCATACTGTGTGGGTGATATCAAAATGCATATGGCCTGTCAGGTTGTAAATCAAGTGTGCGATCAGCAGCTGTGACCAAGGTCCTTGATTGGGGGCCCAGTAGGCATGGTTCAATTCGAGAGTAAAAGGAAATAGGCCCATTGGAGGCCAGGACATGGCGCGAGAATGGCATGTAGATATGCTAGTTTGTACACTTACTCACATGCACACCATTCAAGTTCACAAATCAAGAAGTCTGTATTTTTTGTTAACACAATGCACATAATTAGTAACCTATTGAGTGGTAGGAACAACCAGCCACATATGATTTCTTGGGAATGAGCATGATACAGATGGATGATCTCTGCCCTTGCAGATGTCGCAGTGGAAGACTGGCTTAGCCCTGCCAGTACCGCATTCTGAAAAGTATACAATAGCACATATGTCCTGAAGCCATATCTGATGTTTAAGAGGATCATTTGTGGGAGGATGAATATAGACATTGAAGGCTATGCAGCTGTCATCACGTTCATCCAGCTTCATACCTGTGACCTGTATTGAATTGATTGTGAATTTAATTTGCTCAGGAACTGACATATAGTGCAGCAAATTTTCACAATGATTTCTGTGGATGAATGAAAAGATGGTGCCTGACTCATCAAGCCATTGGTGGACAAGGGATGCTACGAAGTCAATGCTCCCTGTGGGGAGGTGCAAGCCCATCAGAGTCATCACAAAAGATGTGGCTGGTGGCGAAAAGGGTAGTGCAAAAAATGTGAAGCCATCAACTGTCCAATGTTGCTGCGAAGCTAAGCGCATGGCATAGGATCTGTGGATTCCATGGACAAGAAATGGGAAAACTGGTGATGAGTTGTGAGCAATGCCTACAATGCCTACAGCAACCTCAGTTGAACCAATGAGTGGGTCTGCATTGGGGAAAATGGTAATAAGTGCCTTGTGGATGAGAGTTATGCAGCAGTGGGTCTTGTCAAGGTCCTTTGTTATTGTGTCATTTGCAATGAAAACAACCACTTTTGGTGTGGACACAGCCTCCCACTTGCATAGTGTTTCTGGGTGGATGACTTCAAATAGCATATGCCCATTGAGCCCTTGGATCAAAGGAAACATTTCTGGGGATGGTGACCTGTTGAATTCCGTGTACAAGGGTGAGCTTGGTGATGAGCTGCTGGGCGCAGGTGTGGAGGCATCTGAGTCGCTTGTAGAACATGTACACACAGATCCATGATGGCTGGCCATGGTGGGGCTGGTTTGTGCAATTTCAAAGGCATCTGAGTGACCTGAGGATATGCAACGACTGGTGTGACTCATTGCAATGGGCCAGAAGTGCGGTCTGACTGCATGCTCCATGAGTTCATCTTCAGACCTGCGGCCAGGAGTGAATGGATGAATGAAAGGAGAAATAGGCGCCAGAGAAGTAAATGGGACAGAATTTTCTGCTGGAAATGGAAAAGAAGCAGAGACAGGATGCATGCCATTGCTAGATGGCACAGGAGAGGATGTGGGAGCCACAGAAGTAGAACAGAGCACTAATGCTGCAGATGTTGAAGTGAGCAATGGCAGCGCAGAGCGAGGCTTAGTAAGCGAGGGGACTTACTGAGTACTGTTTAGAACGCTTAGGAGCTAGGGCTCAACTATGCAATAGAACAGGAGATGTATTCTAGCAGTGCAAAGAGCACTGCTTATATACAGTTACAGAAATCACATGTAACTACATCTAATATACCTATATCTAGTAGTGCGCAGCTTCCTGCTGCGCATTACACCATACCTGCTGCGCATGGTGTCATATTGCTGCGCATTCTACAGCAATCTGTCAATACTTGACGTGTGAAGCATGTTTCATGCATCATGTTCTCACATGCTGTCGTTTCATACTGTTCCTGGGATGAAACTCTATAATATCTGTCAAACACTATAAAAGTGTCAACAGTGTACAAATATCAGATTATATTTGTGATTTAGTGAGCATTCATAAATAACGATATAATATATGAAGCTATGAGTTCAATACTCAATGCTCCAGATCATTATTTATTCAACACTCCTCCATGCTGAGAATCACTAATCCAATTTCAGATCTTAACTTTGTAAATTTATCAAAAGACAAATTTTTAGTCAAGATATCAGCAAGTTGCTGATTTGTGGGAATATACACAAGTTCCACTTTTCTTTCCTCTATGCATTCTCTAACATAGTGGTAGCAGATATCTATGTCTTTAGATCTATGCTCTTGAGCAGGATTAGAAGCTAAAAAGATTGCTCCTTGATTATCCACTCCTAATTGAATCATTTCTATAGTCTTTCCAATTTCATGGAATAAAGACTCTATCCAGACTATCTGTCTCGATGTATCAGACAGACTCATGTATTCTGCTTCTGTCGATGACAGAGCAACTGTCTTTTGTTTCCTTGAAACCCAACTAACTGGTCCTCCAGCTAGTTTTACTATGTATCCAGTGACTGATCTTCTATTAATCTGGTCACCTGCCCAGTCTGCATTGCAATATGCAATGAAACCTTCATGGTTCTTTCCATTATACACTATTTTGCCATTAATGTTGGTAGCAACATATTTGATGATGTATAATGCCTTCTGAATATGCTCTTCAGAAGGATTAACCATAAATTGCGACATCATTATTACTGCAAATGCAATATCTGGACGAGTTCCAAGAGTTAAATATAATAATGATCCAATTATGGATTGATAATAGCTTCTTTGCTCAGAAGTTGCTGTTCCTTCATTTGGTTTAGGAACATATCCTGCTGGTAATGGTGTTCTAGCAGGTTTAGCATTTTCTTGACCAAAACGCTTTACAACTTTCTTAGCATAGTCTATGTGATCAATTATAAGTAATTGATTTGGTCTATCTTGAGATATCTTCATCCCTAGATATTCAGAAACTTGTCCTAAGTCTCTACATTCCCATATTTTCATGAACTTGCTCTTTTTGTCTAATAAGAGTCTTTTGTCATTTCCCAGAAATAGTACGTCATCAACATATAGTATGACAACTATTATTGATCCTTGTTTGTTAAGGATATAAACTCCTGTATCTGAAAGACATCTATTGAATCCTAAGGATTTCAAGCTTTTATCAGCTTGTTTATTCCAAGCATATGATGCTTGTTTAAGACCATATAGGGCCTTTTTTAATCTATAGACTTTTCCCTCTTGTCCTTTTGTGACAAAGCCTTCTGGCTGTTCCATGTAAATCTCTTCATCAAGATTTCCATATAGGAAGGCTGTTTTAACATCTAGCGCCTTGATTTCCCAATTTTCGAGTGCTGCTGAAGCCAGAAGTAATCTCACTGTTTCAAATCGTGCAACAGGAGAAAAGGTGTCATCATAATCTATGCCAGGTATTTGTGAAAATCCTTTAGCAACAAGTCGAGCACATTTTCGACCATCACTTTTAATATTGTAAACCCATCTACACTTCACAGGTTTACAATCTTTTGGACCATCAACTAACTCCCAAACATCTCGTTCGAATAGAGCTTCAATCTCATCCTCCATAGCTTTAATCCATTCTTGAAAAGCTTTAGGATTAGATTCTTTAATTTTTAACACGTCCCTAAAATGAACAGGGATATCAGATTTAGGTAACACTGCTTTTGAGAGTAGGAAATTGATAAATTTCCTTCCTCCCTCCTTTTGTAATTGATTAAGCAGCATATCTATATCTGAAATTCCTTTATCCTGAATAATACCAGGATCTAGTTCATCTGATATTTCGCTTGAAGTGTCTTTTTGACTATCAGAGTCTTCAGACTCATTGAAAGGATTCTTTTCCAGTTGTTTTTCAATTTCAAGAGGAGTTTTCTTTCCATAAAAGTTACCCTCTTTGTAAACTGGTTTCCTTTCTCTAGTACTTCGGCAAAGTGGGAAGGGAATAGGTTCAGGTTGTTTTTGGGATTGTCTTTCTGTAACCTTTTTCTCTTTTCGTGTTCTTTTGATATCTGGTGGTGCATGATGTTGTGTCCCAGGCTGTCTACTGGAATTCTCTTTGGATCTGTTTTCACTTGATCCTTGAACATCAGGTCTGACAGGTAAATCCTGTTCTCCACCATTATTATGAGGCTCTATATCATCATTGTCATGAGATGAATTCTGCTCTTCATCAGGTGTAAGATCATGATTGAATGATGGTTTATATGATTTGGGATCATCGTCATCACTATCAAGATGATTGTTGTTTTGGGAATTGGAGTCAGATTCATGTCCATTTTGATCCCTTTGGTTAATACCTGGTGGACTTTCAAATAGTCTATCTTTTTTGTAATTTTCGCTTTTTCGTGGAAATACTGATTCATTAAATAGTGCTTTGACACCAATGAATATAGAGTTATCTTTCTTCATAAATTTATAAGCTTTAGATCCTATGTCATAACCAATAAAGGTCATTGGTTCAGATCTTGGTGACAGCTTATCTTTACAAATTTCTTTAGGTATGTAAACCCAAGCTAGACAACCAAACACTTTAAGATAATGAACATCAGGTTTTTCGCCTGTCATGTTTTCATAGGGTGTAGACCAATTTGTCCTTCGTAATGGTGTGCCATTGTATACATGAATAGCAGTTTCAAAAGCAAATTCCCACCATGATTTTGGGCAGGAAGATTCTAGTCTCATGCTTTCTGCTTTTTCAAGTATAGTATCATTTAATCGTTCAGCATGACCATTTTGTTGATGTATGTGAGGTGCACTTTGTTCTCTAAAGATTCCTTTTGAAGCAAGAAACTTGCTAAATGCATGCGACTTAAATTCCCCCCCTCGATCTGATCTGAAACGTTTAACTCTACTGCTATATTGATTTTCCATGAGTTCTACATAACTCTTGAAAGCAGTGAATGTTTCTGATTTAGTTCGAAGAAGTGCCATATAAGCATAGGAAGAATAATCATCTAGTATCATGAGACACCATTTCTTTCAATGATAAGATTCCATAGGCAATTCTAATAAGTCTGCATGAATCAATTCAAGTGGCTTTGAAGCTCACTTGATTGATGTAGGAAAAGATTTATTATGCATCTTTCCTTGTGCACATCCAGGACAAATTGGATCTGTTGATGGTATAGATAATTTGTCAAACCCTTTTGTATGATCAAAGACATGTTTTAATACATTTTTAGATGGGTGACCCAATCTTCAATGCCAAGTGTTATAATCCACTATATGAACTGAAGGTTTGGCCATTTTTACACTTGGATGGACTATTTCAGTCAAAATCCAATGAATGGGATCTCCTATATGTCTAGGATATGCCATTATAAATGGTCGCCCAGTTTTTAGTGAAAATATAGTACTATACTTGTCCGATTTCTCATGAAAGCCCTGTAGCTTTAGTTGTCCAGACGATATAAGTCTGACACTAGCTGCAGGCATATAGCAAACTTTTCAAGTTTTATGACATGTTTATGTTTATGCGTGGTTTCTACCTGTAGGAACACAGTTCCTTCTCCAAGTATTACTACTTGGGATCATTTATCAGCTGTAAATACAGGCTGTGAAACTTTAAATGGATGATATTCAGAGAAATCTTTGATTTCAGGAGTTATGTGGATCGATGCTCCTGAATCAATCATCCATGGAGTTCCTTTGGACTCAAATTCTTTACACTTGTCACAACCACACACATTTATCTTACTACTCATTTTTGGAATGGAGGCAACTAAAGCGATATATTGATCACTATTTAAAGTAGTACAAATACTACTATCTACATTGTTACCTTTGAAATCAAGATGCCTCATAATTGGGCTCGTCTTGATAGTCCTCACTGATTTTTTATCAGAGAAGAACTTTTGAGTAGAAAGATTTATGTACTGATATTCCCCATCAGCTGTGTCATAAAAGTCTTCACCTAAGGAGACTGTGTCTGATGTATTATCCATTTCAATGTCAGCCCTTTCATCTAGGACTCTGAAATGGTTTTCTGCAATTGGATCAACCACCATTTGCATTTCTACATTATCTGCAACTGAATATCCTTGAGCTTTCAGTTGCTGTAGATTTGGCGCTAATGGTGCCATTCTTCGAATTAAGGGTAGAGCAGGATCCATCCTGTCTACTAAGTGAGCGAATCTAGGTGTATTCGCTTTCCTGGTGTCCCCAACATTACTCTTTTGTTGTTGTTCTAATAAAAAGGCTCTCTTTTTCTTTTTATTATCATGGTTGATCTTGTTCCTTTCTTGATTAGACAAGAACTGGGGTTTGCCAGTATTAGGGGGTCTGGAAGACAGTCCTGGTGTCATCCATTTCCCTTTATTTTGGTTCGAAGAATATGAGTTCTGGTTATTAAAACCAGGTTCGTAGTTATTCTGGTTACTAGGACCAGAATTTTGTTGATTCCAATTAGGCCTGTTAGGGCCTTTGGGAAGCTTCACTCTAGCAGTGTGAACAACCCCCCCAGAAGACATTCTCCGCCTTTGGGATTCTTCCTCTATCTTTGGAAGAATATCGGCAAGTTTCAAATCACTTGCTTTCATTGTTAATAATACACTAGATGAGACACTGTCCCATCCATGTGGCAGGGATGCTAACACTACCATTGCTAGCATGTTGTCGGGAAATGTGAAGCCATTTGTTACAACTTCCTTTTCTTACACTTACTTATTACAATAACCTTTCTTCACTTCGTCGCTATGCTTTGATACCTGTTTCATCTGCCTGAACTACCCCTCGTTTCACTTCCTTTTATACTTCTTCATTGTTCTCCAGACAGTATATAAACCCCCGCATGTACCGTAGTTCTTTAGTTCCAACTTAATCGAGTATTGTCCTTTACTGAACAACCCTCTCACTCTCGTCCTCTCTATCGCTCGAGCTACCTTCGTCGCTGCCTAGTACGACGTCAAACAGCATTCTTGTCCAGTGACTGGGATTAGACCGAGACTCTAGTCGTCATTGTTGACTCGATAACGAACCAAGGGCATCAATCCTAACACAAGTTGGAACTCACTGAACCACTTAGTGCATCGTCACTAGCTAGACAATATAGATCCAAAACGACCCGAAACCAGACTCTCTAACCAGAGACCACCGAACAATTCCTTTCTCTTTAAAGGAACATATTATCTAGAAAGACAGGAGCTCTTTTTCTCGACACTAAATAAATGTTGGGAATTTCGAGGAGTAGGAAAGAACAAGAACACCCCAGTACCTGACAAATACTTTGAAGGGAATTACATTGAGGGAGACGAACACTCACTACCTGGAAAACTTTGGGTTGAGTGGAGAAACGAACAAAAAGAACCAGAAGAAGAACCAGAACTATATTTCGAGAGACCCAAAGAAACCCTTTGGTGGGAAGAGTACTGTGACGCGGAATTTGATTTCGATGGCACTGATCCATACTACTCTCTCTCTGAAACATCCATAACAGGGTGGAACACCTTTTTAGAACAAAAACAAATCGAATACGAACTAGAAAACCCGAGACCTGAAACAGACGCCAAAACCGACACAAAACAAATGGCAACTAACGTTGAAACCACCGATGCCCCTAGGGGAGACATCAAACCAGTCTCAGCACAAATTTTCACAGGAGATTGGACCGAAGCTAAATCATTCATCAACTGGTTTAGCGATTTCTTTGCAATAAACGCCCACAACTATGAAGGGAAACATGAAAAGAAAATCAGATACGTCCTCCAGTGCCTAGGAAAGGAACTAGACGACTGGAAAGAAATAATCCGCAACCAACTAGACGAAAAAGATGGACTTACTTGGGAAAACTATGACACCTTTGTCAAATGATTCCTTGATGACTGGGGAGAAGTCAACACTGCAGTCAGGGCACTGAATGAGCTCACTAAATTACGAGTTGGAGGAGAGATCACTGTTCCGATCTACGTCCGAAAATTTAGAATGCTCATAGGATCCTCCGGACTAACCGGAATTACCACCCAACTTCAAGCATTCGTCTGAGGCCTACCAACCACCATTGCTGCCAAGATCCTCGAAGGACAAAGCGACTTTAAAACTATCACAGACGCCTACAGAAAAGCGGAACAACTCAATGCAGCATGGGAAATGATGAAAGCATTAGGAAAAACTGATACAGGGCGTCGATTCAATAAAACAGGGGGACCTAAAACAATCCATACCATACAGACCGGACGCCTTACTGATGGGCAACGAGAAGAATATATGCGTTCTGGGAAATGTTTCAGATGCGGAACCATCGGTCACTTATCCCGAAACTGCCCAAAGAAAAATACTACCAGGAACCCACCCCCTTCAGGACGATTCACCAGAACAATCACTGAGGATAACGATGCTAAGAAAATTCGCACTATGATTGCGGCTCTCAGCACAGAGGAACGAGAAACTCTCCTCACTGACCTGGAAACCGAGGGTTTTTAAAGCGGAGGAACCAGAAAGCGGTTGGAACCTCCAAGAACAATTATGGACAGTTAGCACTCGACTCTGTAATAGTAAGATCAAATAATAACCAATGACTCTCAATAACTGTCCAATCACCCGAACTACCCGCTGAGATATCTGCCCTCGTTGACTGCGGAGCAGAAGGAAACTTCATTGACGAAACTATAACAAAAAACATGAACAAGAAACCACTAATTCAACCAATACGAGTTAAGAACGCCGATGGAACAGTAAACTTAAATGGAATGATCACACATAAAGTCAAGATTCCCTACCGCATCGGAAATCTACTAATTGAAACAAGCTTCCTAATCACTAAACTGGGGGATCAAAAACTTATACTTGGACTCCCCTGGTTAGAAAAGCATAACCCAGCAATAAACTGGAAGGAACGGACCCTCGAACTCGATCACCAACCCCTACACAAACCAACAAGGCAGATAGAAAGAAACCTGGATCAGGAAATCGACAAATACTGGATCAGGGTTAAAACTTCGGCATCACAAGCGCTAGAACACACACTACACAAAGAGACCATAACGATGCTACCAGACGAGTACCAAGAATGGAAATCTACCTTCGAAAAGGCGCCTTCAGAATGATTCCCAGTCAGACACACATGGGATCATGCAATCGATCTCAAAACCGGATTTACCCCAAAAGTCAGCAAAATCTATCCACTATCAATAAAAGAGCAATCATCCCTCGACGAATGGATCACAGAACAGCTAGCTAAAGGATACATTAGACCATCCAAATCCCCACAAGCCTTGCCATTCTTCTTCGTCGCAAAAAAGGAAAGCGGAGCGCTTCGGCCATGTCAAGACTACTGATACCTGAATGAATGGACAATAAAGAATGCATACCCATTACCATTGATCTCTGATCTAATGACCAAACTATCCAGCGCTCAATATTTCACAAAACTAGATCTCCGATGGGGATACAACAACGTTTGGATAAAAGAAGGAGATGAATGGAAAGCAGCCTTCATAACGAACAAAGGACTATATGAACCAACAGTCATGTTCTTTGGCCTATGCAACTCCCCATCTACGTTCCAGACAATGATGAACGAATACTTCCAAGACATGATCAACGAAGGATGGTTAATCATTTACATGGATGACATTTTGATATGTGGAACAACACCCAAGGACTTAGAAACTCGGACAAAACGCGTCCTAGAACGACTAAAAGAAAACGACTTATTTCTCAAACTCGAAAAATGCAAGTTCTGCACTCAGGAGATTGAATTCCTCGGAATGATCATTAGACCTGGGGAGATAACAATGGACCCGATCAAACTGGCAGGAATAGCAGATTGGCCGACACCAACAACGGTCAAGCAAGTACGATCCTTCCTAGGATTTGGGAATTTCTACCGACGATTCATTGGGAACTTTGCAACCCTTGCTCGACCACTTATTGATCTCACAAGAAAAGATGAAGCGTTCCTCTGGACACCAGAATGACAGGTGGCGTTTAACAACCTAAAAAAACGTTTTACAACAGCCCCTGTACTCCGAATGCCAGATGTCACCCAACCATTCATCCTGCAAACCGACGCCTCGAATAAAGCAACAGGAGCAGTACTGAAACAAGCCGATGAAGCAGGACTCCTGCACCCTTGTGGCTTCATCTCACACGCCCTAACCACGACAGAGCAAAACTATCAGATTTACGACAGGGAACTACTGGCAATCGTCAAAGGACTTGCAGCATGGCGACACCTTCTTCACGGATCACCTCATACCACCATCGTTCATTGTGATCACAAGAATCTATCCTTTTATCGAACCCCACAACGCCTTACCCCCAGACAAGCCAGATGGTCCTCCTTCTTAAGCGAATTCAATCTCCGAATAGAGCACATCCCTGGAACTAAGATGTTTGAAGCAGATGCCCTATCTCGACGACCAGACCACATTGGAACGGACGACATCCCAGAAGAAACCACGGTGTTACCACCTGAACGATTCATCAGGCTTATAGCAGACAACCTAGCAGAGAAGTTGTGCAAAGGCATGATCAAAGACGACTTTGGACAAATACTAGTCGAAGTAATCCAAAATCATCGAGCACCACCAATAAAATCAAAGCTGCAAGACTGGACATATGTCGACCACATCGTACATTACCAAGGAAAAACCTATGTACCCGATCAAGATGGATTGCACACTCAACTCATTAAACTGATGCATGAATCACCTACATCTGGGCACCCTGGACGATTTAAAACTCTAGAATTACTCAAACGAAACTACTGGTGGCCCGGAATGAACAAGCATACCAGAGAATGGATTGAAGGATGCGCGCTCTGCCAGCAAATGAAAGTAAACACTCACCCCAACACCCCTGCCCTACAACCGATCAAATCTAATGCCACCCGACCCTTCCAACAAGTCACAATTGACTTCATCACAGACCTACCAATCGCCGACAGCTTCGACTCGATCATGGTCATGGTGGACCATGGACTTACAAAGGGGGTAACCTTTTCCCCTTGTCACAAAACGATCGACGCACTAGGAACCGCAGATCTATACATAAATGAAAACTTCAAACAATTCGGTTTACCGGATATCCTCATATCTGACAGAGGACCGCAGTTCACATCTAAAGTATTCCGAGAAATAGGAAAAGCGCTGGGGATAAACCATAGAATGAGCACAGCCTACCACCCCCAGACAGATGGCGAGACAGAACGAGTCAATCAAGAACTAGAAGTCTACCTCCGAATGTTCTGCACAAACGAACCGCACAGATGGAAATCGCTACTGCCAATTGCGGAATTTGCTCACAATAACCGACACCATGATACCATCAAAGCATCACCGTTTCAGCTAATGTATGGAGTAGACCCTGTCGCTATTCCCACAGCCGCATCCCCTATGACGACCCCAGCAGCTGAAAACCGACTACGAATGCTACAAAAAGCCAGAGAAGAAGCACTCGCTGCGCATGAACTCGCTAGACAAATGGTAGCGCTCAGAACAAAAGACAAAAGTATCAGATTCGAGAAAGGAGACAAAGTCTGGCTCGAAAATCGAAACCTCCGAATACCCTATGAGTCAAGGAAGCTAGCGCCCAAAAGAGAAGGACCCTTCATGATTGAGCAAGTACTAGGACCTGTCACCTACAAACTGAAACTCCCCAAACAATGGCGCATCCACCCCGTGTTTCATACTACATTGCTAACTCCATATAAGGAAACAATGGTGCATGGACCAAACTTCATGAAACCACCCCCTGATCTCATCAACGGACAAGAAGAGTTTGAAATAGAAGCAATCATCACACACAGAAAACGAGGAACCGGCTATCAATACCTAGTCAAATGGAAAGGGTATGGACCGAACGAAAACTCATGGGAACCTGAAACGAATCTGAAAAACGCTGTGGACATCCTTAGAGCATATAAGAACCGCCGAGACCTGCTATGAAAACCATGGTCCAGTATCGTAACAAACAGATCCTCAGACAGAATACCAGGCATACCAAAAACATCGCTTCCCCCTACTCCCGATTCTCTCCCAGACAATCTATCCCAAAACTTAGACACCTAATCATCCAACTCCCTAATCGAACCCATCCTCACCAAGGACGATGCGCCATAGGAACAGCCTTCATTGAACTACGCAAAATCCTGCTCTATCGAACAAAAGTACCGTCACTACACCCAGTATATAAGACACAGGTCAGCCCCGACTCCCAGACACCAACCGACGCCATCAGCAGAGATCGCCATGTCAGGCAAGCGCGAAGAGCACTGACCCTATGGATCATTGATCGAACAAGAGACCTGGAAGTGGTGGGAGTGACCTGCCTACACCGGACAGAGGCACTATTCCCAGACAAAATCAACTTCCCATCCAGTGGACCGCTGAATTTTAACCTACCCCCGCACTACCTATACATCCCACATGGAGGGATACCACCTCCATACCCGAATCCGCTGCCACCACCCCACTACCGCAATTTTGAATGGGAACCTGGATACCCAATGATCACGGGCATCATTCATCACACAAATCAAGGAACAATTACACATCGAATTCCGCCCAGACCACTACACGAACCATATTTGGCTGAAGGACCTCCCACACAACCTAATACTCCCAGACCAGCAGCATTGGCCGATCAACTCTTACGAGAGATCCTCTCTACGGACGCAGACGATTCATTCTGGGATGTGGAATACTTCGACGAAGTCAACCTATAAAAGAACAAGATTCCCACTTCCTAGCCTTCCAACCAATGTCACAAATACAAAGATGTTCTCGCTCATTGCCATCCTCGTTGCCCTTGTCGCTACTCTCATCCCCTCTGTCCTCATCAGAGGACTCGTCCTCGCCACCCTCCTCGCCTACTCTTTTCCCGAACAAATCCCTGAGCTCGACATCTTCACACCACCCCTCGAAATCTTCGTTGAAACTGAAATGACGACCCACGCTGACGACGACCTACACATTCACCCACCCAAACTCGCCGAGGAACCACCTATTGAAGAAGAAGTCATCCCCGCACCTATCCCCAGATCGAACCCCCTCATTGCCGCCGCCTCTCTAGAGGCCTCATACATCACCACCAATCTCCGAGACCTCTCCGCCCCGCTTGGAGCCCTCGTAGGACTCACCCTCACCACCGACCCCAATGCCATGACTTACGCCGAGCGAGACCTTGCGCTCCGTGAACTTCATCAACTGAAAGTCACCCTCAACTCCATACGATGGCATGTAGATACAGCGCAAAAGGATGTCGAAAACATCGTCCACTGGTATGAATCAAGAGCAGACCATGCCTGGACAACTCAAGGTTGGCCTTAAGAAGTCGGTGACTTCTCGCATAGGGAGGGGGTAATGTTACAACTTCCTTTTCTTACACTTACTTATTACAATAACCTTTCTTCACTTCGTCACTATGCTTTGATACCTGTTTCATCTGCCTGAACTACCCCTCGTTTCACTTCCTTTTATACTTCTTCATTGTTCTCCAGACAGTATATAAACCCCCGCATGTACCGTAGTTCTTTAGTTCCAACTTAATTGAGTATTGTCCTTTACTGAACAACCCTCTCGCTCTCGTCCTCTCTATCGCTCGAGCTACCTTCGTCGCTGCCTAGTACGACGTCAAACAGCATTCTTGTCCAGTGACTGGGATTAGACCAAGACTCTAGTCGTCATTGTTGACTCGATAACGAACCAAGGGCATCGATCCTAACACCATTGACAGAAAGTCGATTAGCTGTTGTTAATAGCTCATTGACTGACTCTGTCAATTTATTGGTGTTGATTTTCCAATGTATTACTTTTGAAAAGTCAACAAAAATGCCAGCTGCTCCTGGCTTGCCAAACGCTTCTTGCAATGCAATGAAGGTAGAGTTTGACCATGGTTGAATCAGGTGTCTTAAAGACAGTGAGATTTTCATGGTTATTAATCCCAATGCCTTGTCATCGTTGTCGCAGTAGTCATCCCAAGCTTCTCTTTTCTCTTTAATGCGATGAAGCTCAGTTGCAGAGGTGCTATCAGCTGTCTCTGCTGTCTTCTCAGCTTCTGTAAGCTGTGGCTTGATCCTGTTACCAAGAACATACTGCCAGAGACCTTTATACTGCAAAGCAGCTTTGATAGCTGCTGACCACTCATTCCAATTGTTGCTTCCAGTAAGCGTTGGAATTTTAGATAAGTCATCTTCTCCTCCAATGATTATATTGACACTTGCTGCTCTAGCAAGATTATCGATTTCCATCCAGCCTGTCTGGGCTCTTGGATCAATGACTAGATGACGATGGCGACTAGACTGATCACCATTAATTTTATGTAAATGGAAGTTGACTCTCTTCCTAATTGACTTTGAATATGAAGCCAATTCTTTGATATCAATGTACTGTGGCCATTGATATTGAGCCAATGCATGGGTTTTTATTGCTGCCAGATAGCAATAACCAATTTTTGACCATACAGGACTTTCCACAGTATGAACCCAAGGGTGGATAAGTCTGTCCCTTCCCTTGAGTTCTACTATAATGAACTCTCCTTGTTCAAGCTCTTCATTCCTTCTAGCTTTAATCAAGGAAGAGTATTTGCTATCATTCAAAGAAGGATGCAAATAATCGGAACTGTATATCTCCTCATCAAGTATATACAACTTGTGAGTTTTGGGTGGTATTCTTGGTCGTTCAGCCAACTCTCTCTTGGCTTTGCATTCTTTCTGGCGCAATTTTTTAGCTTTCTTTTTAAAGCTTTTCACTCTCTCCTCCTCTTGATTCAAGTTTTTAACAGTTTCTTGGATACTCTCTATAAGATCCTCAACCCGTTTTTTATCCTCCATTTCCTGGCGGATAGCTTGGTGCATGGTGGAAATGTATTTATTTATTTTAGTGGTTCTGCTTTCCTCTAAAACAGAATCACCGTGATATTTATTGGGCAGTATTTTTACTTTCCCAATTTTCAACCACTCCTTAGTGTGGTCCCAGACTTCATTTCCAGACCCGCTATTTCTCTTTGGAGCGGTTGGTACCTCCACCTGTTCCTGCATCCAGTCCTCTGCCTTTCCACCAAGGTTGAAGAACCATGTCCTAACTTCTTCAGAAGTTGGCCAATTTAGTTGATTCTTTGGACGCAAAGAGAAAGTAGTGCCTGCCTTGTTTTTAGCGGACAGGCCCATTTTTGCCACATCAGCATATGATACCGATTTTTCCTTTCCTTTCCCCTTATCAGCCTTTTGGGCTGATTTCATTTCCCCAGTCACAATATTAAAAACATTTTGTCCATAATTTGCCTGTTGAAGGTGACCTGCTTGGAATTTTCAAATGTCATCAAAAATTTTGTCCACTAGAGATTCCTCACTGGCTAATTTAGTGGCTTCGTCGTCTAATTCTTGACGATGCTTCCAAACAGAGAGTTGCGCATCAGCAATGCACTTCCTGTGATTCTCCAAATCTTCCTGGACTTCCTTGTACCAGGGAGACTTTTTTGAAGATGTCCCAATGGGGGCAGTGGGACCCTTGCTAGTGGATTGCAAGGTGTTTATAAAAATGGAGCTGGTGAAACCAGCTTTGGCAATTTTTTGAGAAGAGGAGTCGGATTTGGAGCCAGGGGTACTGGCTGTGATGTATTTGTTGCTGGAGGATCCAGCAGAGGCAGAGGAAGAAGCGGTGTTGGTGGTGGAAGACATTTGTGTATAAAAAAGTGTTGGTGGGTTTGTTTGTTGAATTGAGTTTGTTCTGTAAAACAGGAGTAAGCAACAGTCTAAAGGACTTTCGTTGCTCAGAACAAAGGTATGGACATCGAGTTCTCGATTTTATTCTCCCGCGATAAATGCCTGAGCATGTGCATAAACATGGTAGTTTGCTTTTTGTCATAATGTGCTATAATTCATCGCCAGAAGGGGATCCAGCCCTTCAGGAGTGCTTGGGGGCTCCATCAAGTTCCCCACAGCGATAAAAATATCCTCCACTATTTATAGATATAGTAATAAGCTATTATTATGACACTAAGGAGCGTCCTAATGTAGATGGGATGCTAATCAGTGCCCATCGCTGGTCTGCGTGTACCAGGGAACAATGTCCCATGCAGCACGACCCTTATACAGAATTACTACTATTTTTAATTGTGGAGAATGATTTTATGCCGACGAAAATGGCCTACATAAGCACTTAATTATTCACGGCCAATAGGGGGGTGCGAAACCTTTCCAGATCTAAGCAATTAAGCCTAGACCCTTTATCTGTCATGGGACAGCCCTAAACCCGAGTGATTTGGATGGTTCACCAGACCAGGTAATTCATTGATTTACCAATCAGGACTACATTTTTTATATTAACCCGGATATTGCAGAACCAGAGACTGGTGAAGTGTGTCACACTAGTGATTATTGTCACGCCATCCAAGGCAGTCGCTCAAATCCCAAGCGTTAGAGGCTTGTTAGGATGAGCAAGAAGTATTCCTGTCATACTTCAAGAGATAGCACATTAGCGACATAAATTGGATGTATACTACTATAATAACAGTACTATGGGCGCATCTACTACTTCCCTTGTTTACCTTTGTTATGACAAAAGGGTGCTGACACATGTAATATGCACAGCACAAGGTTTTCATCTATGCAGGGCCCATAACCTGTTGAAGCGAGCAACGGCAGCGCAGAGCGAGGCTTAGTAAGCGAGGGGACTTACTGAGTACTGTTTAGAACGCTTAGGAGCTAGGGCTCAACTATGCAATAGAACAGGAGATGTATTCTAGCAGTGCAAAGAGCGCTGCTTATATACAGTTACAGAAATCACATGTAACTACATCTAATATACCTATATCTAGTAGTGCGCAGCTTCCTGCTGCGCATTACACCATACCTGCTGCGCATGGTGTCATATTGCTGCGCATTCTACAGCAATCTGTCAATACTTGACGTGTGAAGCATGTTTCATGCATCATGTTCTCACACGCTGTCGTTTCATACTGTTCCTGGGATGAAACTCTATAATATCTGTCAAACACTATAAAAGTGTCAACAGTGTACAAATATCAGATTATATTTGTGATTTAGTGAGCATTCATCAATAACGATATAATATATGAAGCTATGAGTTTGATACTCAATGCTCCAGATCATTATTTATTCAACAGCAGAAGTCAAAGGAACAAAAGCCATTGATGGATTGTCAGTGGACATTGCTGGTGAATCTCCAATCGTGGTGTCTGTACAAATGTCATAATCAGCAGATTTCCCCAATATTATGACCCTCATACCTCCTGGAACAGACATACTATCACTAATAGATGCCATTTTGACTGAAGGAGCATCTACAGAAACAGCATCAAAAGGCCTGCAGTCAGGAGTAAACAGTTGAGAGGAAGGAGGTGCTGGAAAAGTAAACGCCATTAATGACAGATGAGTCTCCCAAAGACCACATTTGCATACCTGCTGGATGAGACGAGCCAGCACAGGCAATGTCAATTAAATGGTATCGTTTGATCGCCTCAGATAGCATAGGGCTCCTGGCCTGATGCTTTGTTGAACCGCCATTGCTAATGACATGGTCACAGTAGGCAGTGGGGGTAGTAAAGAAGCAAGAGGCAGCCATGTTTGCAAACTAGTATTGAGTCGTGAGGAACTAGAAACCTGTATATATAGCCATAGAGTGTCAGACTCAGCTTCGGAATCTCTTGAGTCATGGCAAATTCGATATACTGACTTGCTGTTGTTGGCCTTGACAAAGAGATCCCAGTGCAATCTTCAAGTTTCATCAATCAACACAATAACAAAACTGACACAGTCCTTCTGAAAGATGGGGATATCAATGACGACACATAGTTGCTTCAGGGATTGAGGGGTTGGTGATTGCATGATCAGAAAATGTGCTGGTTGCCTCATGCCCACTGTGGCTTCAACTGATCAAAAGAAATATTCTTTATTTATGCCTCAGCTGTGTCAAATGCTATAGCAACAGCATAGGACCATGCTGGTCACATATGTGACGACACACTAAGACAGTCTCAGAGTCAGAGTCAAGACTACAGCTCGCATAGATGAGGGGGAATAATATCACAATGTTAGCCCCCTTTACTGGTATGATACTAAGCTATTCACTCCATCCCACGCTCACTTTATTACTCACTCGTCTGAGTCGTCTTGCACTACTATTTATCAAGCTGCATGTAGCATTGAATGGAATCGACCATCTAGTTGAGCATGAGACAGGGGCCAGCCTGTCACAGCATCATGTTAAGTCATGGCTGTCATGAGTAGTTGAGCTAACATTGCAAGTGCTATGCATGCATGTGATCAATGTCTTCAAAGAGCCTACAGTCCAGGGGTTGTTCTAAGTCGCTAGCAGCGATTGTTGCTAGGGCCATTGCATGTCACTGCAGGTATGTGGTCCGGGCAGGGTTGGTAGACATTGACAAAGAGATTCTGCAATCTTCAGGAGCCAAAATCACATGTCTGGCATGATGCAATCCTGCCGGAAGAAATGACACGCACACTCCACTACTGGGCCACCACAGCTAAAGACATGATTACTTGCCAGTACTATGATAGAGCCGAATATTATTCAGCAACAGAATTGACTCCCAACAACCAGCTCAAAGCTGTAACTAGCATAATGAATGGATCCATGTTGCAAGCACCTGCAAAAGATGCAACCAGACACATGATGTGATGCATATGGGATAAAAGCAAAGGCATCCTCGCCACATCTGCCACTCTGAGCATCTAACAGCAATGCAGTGCATTACAACTTGCTTTTCATCCTTACTACTCAAGACTTTCAGAACTCCCCGGGTTGGTTACACACTACTCGGCCACTTGGACGGCCATTCTGGTGCTGTCAACTGCCTGTCTTTTACTCTTGATGGCATGCTTCTTGCTAGTGGTGGTAAGTTACTTCAACATAACTAGGGATTGTAATTCATCAACTTAACAATTTTAGGTGACAATGAGGCAGTACACATATGGGATATTGAAACACTTTCCAATCTTCAAGTTATATGTGATCCAGATAGAAATTGGGGTCAGATTACCTGCCTGAATTGGCTTCCTGGAACTGCTGAGCATGAAGGAAACACCCTGTGCTTCAGTACAGGAAGAGGACTTGTTGTCATATTCCAATGCAATGGGGCCACAGTAAGTGACAAACTATTGATTATCATCCTACAGCTGAAATTTCCACCAGACAGAGCTAGTGGTGTCATCAATAACAAGGGCATTTGACTGGGGTAACAGCACAGAGGCCCTAGCATTTGATCCGGTGCTAAGGAAGCTCCTTGTTTCCAGTCACTATGGTAAAATTCAAATGTATTCCATGATGACAAACAGTGAGTTTCCCACTGTTACAGCTGGAGTTCTGTACTAGCCAAAGCTTTCTAGATAGTCTTGTTGCAAGCTGGGATTCATCCATGAGTGACGAGATACCTCATGCCTTATTTTTCACAGAGAACGGCCAGGATATAGTTATATTTGGTCTGGAAAAAGATTCAATGTATGTGTCAAGTCAAAGTTTTCCACTGTGATAATGAAGTACTAACCAGTCACATACAGGTTTTGTCGCGATGCTGAAACTGGAAATGAAAGATCAGTCTGATCCTTAAGGCCTGGGATGTAAGTCATCATTGTTGCCATGTGCGAAGCTTTACTCATTCCCAAGTAGTGGGAACACTGCAATCTGCCCCAAGGGTAAACAAGTTGTTATTGATAACCTCACAGAAGGTTTCAACATGTATTCCATCCACTGCTTGGGTTTAGTCCAAAGGTTTCCTGTCCCTCCCCAGCGACGTGGCTTGTTTGTGAGAGGTATTGCATTTGGGGAAACAGCCCAGGCGATCATTTGTGGCAGCGACCATGGGAGTGTGTATGTCTTTGAGACCAGATCTCCAGATGAGAAGCAAGTCTTGGTTCATGCAGAGGGGATTGTATCATGTCTTTCTTAAATACCAAGTTTTGAAGTTGACTTGTCTACAGGTCGGTTAGTTCAAGCAATAGATGTGCATGCACTCCTTAATCTTATTCAGTGGAAGCCATTTTTTATTACATTATCAGACTGTATCCCTTGCCCACAAGCAACTGATTGCTAGTGGAATCAGTGAGGGGTGATTTGATATCTGTATATGGGTGAAACTTGTAAGTAATATTGTCTCCTTATTGCACAAATGGTCTCATTACAACAGAGGGACAGATGCCCTAGCCGGGCTTCTGAACGACTAAAATTAGGTTTTTCCACAATTGTGAATATTTTAATGATTATCATCGCACTCTGGGCTACCTCGGATTCATGGTGCTACTTAAAGGGGTGTGTAATCATCCTGGTATTCTCTATATGGATTCATGAAACAGGTGTTAGGCATTGTTACTGGCCAACAAACCCCTTCATAGTACCCATTGTCCTGACACTACCTTTAATCAAAAGTCATGGGGCACACCAGAAAGAGTCACAGCCAGGGCACCAGGAAATGTGGAACCAGAAATACTCATGCAACTGATGCACCAGTCAGTGCACAAACTCCAGCCACCTTACAGGCAACAATTGGACAACAAAGAAGATTGCCTTGAGTTCACTCACCAAGCTGAAGCACAGAGCAGAAAAAATATCGCCAACCCACCAGCTCATGGTAGCACGTTTTGCATATTATATGACCAACAGAAAATTAACTCTGCACCAGACAGGAACTGGCAGAGTGAGGAACATGCTGTCCCCAAGCCAACTTCAGTGGTCAACAGGGATGCAGTGAGCCATTGCATCAGATACAAATGGGTACAAGTCTGAACATTGAACAGCGTGTTGCAAGATCAGTGCCAAGTTTGATGATCAATGTGGAGGATGAAACAGAAGTGGTGGAAGTTGCAGCTCTCTGTCAATTGCTGCAGCAGATGCAGATGCAACAGCTATCAAGCACCAGAATGGACCAGGAGGCTGAAGACTTGGAGTGGATGGAGGAATTAAGTCTGAATGTGGGAGAGCTAGCGTATGTTGACATGATGGCATAAAGGCAACTGAAATATGTTTAGGTGTCAAATCTATAGTTGTCATGAATGTGATGCCTGTTGGAATTCAGAGCACACATCAAATGGCTCCATGATCATTCCTGCGCCCAAATTTGTTTTGGTGTACATTTTTTGACCATACTGAATCCCCATGTCTTCGTGTAGCTACTGCCCCCTCCTCTCATATCCCCGTAAATGAATACAATAATGGAAAAATGTATTTATGTAGCTACAAATATCATTGTACAAATCAATTAACCCCCCCAGACCAGGGTGACCATATTGGACAGGCAAGTGAATGAGACAAACGAAATCAATAGATTGGCAGGCTGGACATACACCACATTTGTCAGTTGAGATAACGGTTCTTCCCAGCATCTTTTCACCAGTTGCCAACTAGAGGGTGCACCAGATACATTCACAGTGGGACAATTGAGCAGCCAAGGTTGATATGTTAACACCCTGCAAAGGCGCTGTCCATCTGTTCTGGCAAGTGACAGATGCTGCCACTGCTGCCACTGCTGCAGGGTGACAGAGGACAATTGAAGAGCCAAGGTTGACACCTGCAAAGGCACTGTCTGTCAGTTCAGGAGGAATGACAGACGCTGCCACTGCTGCAGGGCAATTAAGTAGCTGAGGTTAATGTGACCCTGCAAAGGCACTGTCCATCTGTTTGGTGAGGAGTGACAGACACTGCCACTGCTGCAGGGTGACAGAGGACAATTGAAGAGCTGAGGTTGACACCTGCAAAGGCGCTGTCCATCAGTTTGGGAGGAACAACAGATGCTGCCACTGTTGCAGGACATGTTTGGTGAAGTCAAATTTGCATAAGGATTACTTGCACAGCTTACTAACAGTAACATGAGACCTTCGGGCATGATGGACATCAAAAACTGAATGAGGTAGTCAGTCTCTGAGGTCTTTGTTATGTTTTTTGATGTAGGAATTGATTAACAGATTGCAAATGGCTTACAGACAGTCTGTTTCAGGCTGAGCATGGTGTTCAGGCCTGTTGCAATGTTACAGGGATCAGATCAGATCTTGACCATCAAGTCTTAAATAATTGATGCTGATATGCTGGCAGCTGCTGTCACAGGTACAGATATGGTAAGTGAAAGGATTGGTCTGTGAAATGAAAATTCCACCAACAAAGTCTAGCAAGTGCCCAATGCAGCTGAAATTTTTTACTACAGTAGGGCAATCTAGTGAAAATATGAGATTGTCCTAGAATGCAACAGTGATTAGTCAACTCACTCTTTACGTACAAGTTCTGCATCTTCTCCTTGAAACTCATTTCGTCCTCGCCATCCTTCTGTACTTGTTTGGCAATGTAGATTCATTGTTGGGGATGCCAGGTATCATAGGATATACATGATCCAGGGAATCTTGTCCACCTGCAACTCTGGGAGGGTAAAAAACAACATGTGAGCGAATTGAAGCCTGCTAACCTTTTGTTAGGGACGACCTAAACACAATCTAAAAGACTCAGAGTGGGGCTTGCTAAGCCAAAGACAAGAAAGTGCTTGCTCAAGTAGAAGTGTCTAGGACACAAACTATCTAGAGTCTTAGGGACTTGCTACCTAAGACTACAACCCTTATAAACCTCTCTCCTGGTCTGTGCACAGTCAGCATGCAGCTAAAGTCCCTCACAATAGAGATGATGCGCAGCAGCTTGAGTCTGCACCCATATGACCATACTTGGAGATCCTCTCCCACTGTCCTTCCATATGCGGCCACACCTATTGTCGTACGTCTCAGCTGATTCCCACATATGCCGGTACCTAGTCATCAGTACATCTTGGCGTTCCCATGTCACCCCTCAAGGTGCCGTGCTGCTCATGTATCCTATCATGGCGTAGGCCCGTCATCGGGCTGTTGTTCCTGTTGGCACTCAGTCTATGTCCATAGCCGATGCTGACCTAACCTCCTTCCATATAAGGGTCGCAGTCCTAATGTAGTCTGTCCCTGCGACCAAGGTACTGTCTGAGTCCTGTGTCTAAATGTTTAAGTTAAGATAAAATGATAAAATGAAAAGAAAAATAGAATCTGACTCCCCAAGACCATATCTTCATAATCATCATTAGTGTCATTACTGTGAAGTTTGAATAGGATGAGGTATGCTCATAACATCACCCCCCCTTAAGGCCTCACGTCCCAAGAGGCTGAACTGGCTGAGTCCACATAGTGTGGATCTTTTTTCATACATTCATAGAAGCGGGAAAGCTGCTCGGCTTGTTCTTCAGGCATCAAGCCTGACCTTTCTGAATCAACATCTTCCACCTCCTCAATGGTGGTTTTCCATGTTTTTGTAGGGCGTACAACACCCTTTATCCTTTTCTGTCGGTCTTCTTCCAACTTGCTGCTTTCCTTGGCAGCTTCTGATTTCCCCATCTTTTTTAGGATTTTCTTTTGAAGACACTCAGTGTCTTTCTCGTGCGCTTTGCGCTCCTCCTCTAATTCTTCTTTTTCTCCCCTTTTTGGGAAATTAAGCATGGGTGACCGCCCGCCACACTCCAGGTCTCTGGAGAACGTCCCATCGGTGTCGTCTGGCAATTCCATGATTGCCCTCCTATCTCCTTTCCAATTGTGCCATCTGCGCTCCATATTTTCTAAGTATTTTGGGCCGAACTGGCCATCATCCCAGCTGAAAAGTTTTTGGTCTTTCCAATGTGTTCCTCGACTTTGTTTGTGCCTTGGTGCACTAGGGGTTGGTCGAGGAATTGTCTCTGTGTACTGAATGTACACCTTTCCATCCTTTAGGTTCCTGATGAGCTTAGGAGCTTTAGGGTTTTCTCTGTGGAATTTTTTGACTTTTGCCAGTGTGTTGGCAATGTTTCCAGCTGGTTCCCAAGTAGACTCTTCTACTGGGTAGTTTTTCCATTTTACAAGGTATTCCAGCCTTGCTCCCCCTCGTCCACTGATATGGCTTTCCATAATTTCCTCAACTTCATATTCGCCCTCCTGGGACTCCTACACCATCTGCGCATCCTTGCGTGCTGCTGCCTTTGCTTTCTGTTTGGGGAATTCCGGTTCCCTGAATGGTTTCAACAAGACTTCATTGAAGACGTTGTATACTTTCCATGCTGCTGGTATTTTTAGTTTATAGGATGACTCGCCGACCTTGGCGAGGACTTCAAGTGGGCCGACAAATTTCCCATTGAGCTTCTTGGTTGCTCGAATTACTGGGAGGTTCTCTGTGCTGAGATAAACCTTGTCGCCAGGTTTATATTCTTGTGATGCTTGGCGATGGTTGTCATACTGCTCCTTCATGATTTGAGCGGCTTTTTCCAATGCCTTCTTCGCTTTCTCATGCACATCCTCTAGTTCCTTTGCCAGTTGTTCCACAGCTACTGCTTTTGGCATGTAGGTGGGATCCAGACCCTTGTTCAGGTGCCATCCGTAGTTCATGAAGAAAGGCATAAAGCCTGTTGCTGAGTGTATTCAGTCATTGTGGCAAAATTGTGCCACCGACAGCCAATTGCTCCAGTTGTCTTGGTGATTGTTGATGAACATGGTCAGGAATTCTTTTACTTCCTGATTTACTCATTCCATCTGTCCATCTGTTTGTGGGTGATAGGCCGTTGATCAGTTGGCCTTGATTCCCAACATTCCATATAAGTCATTCATAAACTTGGAAGTGAACTGAGGTCCTCAGTCACTTATTACTTTTCTTGGGAGTCCGTGCTCCCGGAATACATTGTCTCGGAACAGTGCTGCTGTTCCTTGTGATGTGATTTCCTTTTTTGTGGGCAAGAAGTACGACTTCTTGGTGAACCTGTCTACGACCACCATGATCATGTCATTCCCTTTTGACGTGGGTAATGGTCCCATGAAGTCTATGGAAATAACTTCCCATGGTTCCATTGGTACTTTGTTGGGTCGGAGTGGGGCCATGCGCATCTGTTGATCGGGTTTTGCCTTCTGGCATGTTTCGCATCCCAGAATATATCATTCTATGTCCTTGCACATATTTGGCCACCAAAAGTTCCTGGTCAAAGACTCCAGTGTCTTTGCAACTCCTGAGTGTCCCCATGAATGGTGGATTGTGATAATGTCCTCTTGCAATGCCACAACTGCTGGTACGTATACTTGTCCCTTCCAGGTGACGAGTCCTTTTTCATTCTTATAATCTTTCCCTGCCTTTTCAAGGCCCTCGACAACCTGTGTCTCCCATTGCCGCTTGGGCACATCCCTAATGTCCTTCATGATATCGTCTATTGCACGATCATCATCAAAAACTTGTACAAAGAGGTGTTCTTTGAGCAGAACCACCCCTTTGTTATCTTTTTCTCCACGGGTATGCCCTGCCCACCTAGATAATAAGTCCACCTTCGTGTTGGACTTTCTGCTCCTATGCTTTATGACAAAATTGTATTCCTGCAAGTCCGTCACCCATCGCGCCTGCCGTCGGTTCAGATTTTGCACCTTTCTGAAGTATGTTAAGTTCTGGTGATCTGTCAGAACTTCCACTGTGTGTCCCACCCCTTTAAGATAGTGGGACCATTCATAAAAGGCATGCATAACTGTGAGCATCTCCTTATCATAGATCTCGTAGTTCCGTTTGGCATCATTAAGGGATTTTGAAATGAAAGCCACTGGCTTCCATACGTCGTTCTCCATCTGTTGTGACAGAATTCCCCCAATGGCAAAGTCAGAGGCGTCCACCTCTACTTGAAATCAACCATCCTCATCGGGAATTCGCAACACTACTTCCTCTGCTATAGTTTTCTTCAGCATTTCAAATGCTGCATCTTGGAGTTCCATCCATTTCCACTTGTCTTTTCCTGTAAGACGAGTTAATGGTTTGGCAGCTTTGGCAAAATCTTTTACAAAGCATTGGTAAAAGTTTATAAAGCCCAGGAACTGATGAACTTCTCACTTGCATGTCGGCTTCAGCCAATCCATTACTGCTTTTACTTTTGCAGACTCCATCCAGACCGAGTTTTCACTAATGACGACTCCAAGGAAATCCATTTCCTTTTTGTCGAAGAAACACTTTTCTGGCTTTAGTGAGAGTTTATGCTCCTCCAGCTTGGCCAATATACGGTTGACCTGTACTGTACGCCCTTCTTGATTTTTTGAAAACACAAGGATGTCATCCATGTATATGACGACCCATCCTTCTGCTATTTTGACCCTAAAGATATTGTTCATCATGGTTTGAAAAGTGGCTGGCGAGTTTGTGAGTCCGAAAAACATGACCAATGGCTCAAAGAGCCCTCTATTGGTTCGGAACGCTGCTTTCCACTCATCTCCTTCCTTGATTTGTACGTTGTTGTATCCCCAACGTATATCCATTTTTGAAAAGACTTTGGCCTGTGACAACTTATCCACCAGCTCTCCTATCAGCAGTAGTGGATATCGGTTCTTGACCATCATCTCATTGAGTCACTGGTAGTCCTGTACCGGTCGTAACTTCCCATCTTTCTTCTTTAGAAAGAAGAAGGGCGATGCCATGGGCGACTTGCTTGACTGGATCCGCCCAGAATCCAGGTTTTCTTTCAAGAATTCATCCAGTTGTTGCTGCTCATCCCAATTAAGTGGATATATTTTGCAGTCAACTGGGTTAGACCTGGGGATCAACTTGATAGCGTGATCCCATCACCACCATGGTGGTAGTTCATTGAAAGTTTCTTTCCTGAAGACCTTTCGATGTTCTAAATAATGTCTGGGGACTGCCTCCTCCAGAGTTCGTTTCCTGGTTTTTTCTGCTTCCTCCACTGCTATTTTGGTGGCTGTTGATGCATAAGCCCTGACATTAAGTTCTGGCTCACCAATGTGTACTGCTAACAGTCGATCCTCCGCTTTGAGGTCTTCTGTTATGTCCATCTCGTCCTCTGGTTCTTGAACAGAGGAACCCTTCTGACAAGTGCCCGGACAGTGGTTAAACTCCAGCGTCTGCTTCTTCCAGTTAATGGTTGGGTTATGTTTCCTCAACCAATTGAATCCTAAGAAGATACTGGTTTTCGAGAGATGCGTCACTGCACATTTGATGACTTCTATGTGTTCACCAATGCATAATTTTATTTTTGCCATGTATTCTAAGGCACCTCTCGAGTTCTTTGTACTGTCAGCGTTATATATTGGCATAGGTTGAACCAGATGTCATTTGGGTATTTGGTGTTTCTCCACGAAGTCGGTTCTGATGCAAGTTCTGGTTGCGCCAGAATCTAATAACATTTTAATGTGGACACTCTTTGATCTGTCCATTTTTGTTATGACCCCGGTTAAGTCTATTTCATTGTATCCTGTTCCTTGTACTGTCTTCTCTCTCAAGTGTATCAAGTTCCACATTGCATCAGCTTCTGTCATGGCATTTAAGTCGTCCACCAGGTGTCCATCCACCTCTTTTATTCTTTTATTGTCTACCCATTGTTGTAGACACTCCACCACTGTTTGTTTGGGTTGTTCCCAAATTCTCCTTAACATCCACTGTGGTGTCCAGACTTTCAGTCGTTGTCCTTGTTTTGCACTCACTCTAAGGTTTCTTAAGTGATGTACTTTCCCACTGCATTCGTAAAGTAAATCATGCAATTTAATTTGGGAATCTACTAGTACATCACTATTCAAAACCTGAGTAGCAGCCAGCAGTGCTGAGCGCTTGCCTACTGGCTTTCTGCAAAATCCAGCACCTCCTCTATATGTCTGACTGGGGTCATTTCCCTATTGTCAACATATCTGACCACTTGTTTCCCCTTATCCCCTGTTGTAATGTTTTTGAGTTTTTTACAGGTCCATGCTACATGACCTTTCTCGCTGCACTTGGGACAAGTTAATTCCGTGTGTCGTTTCTTTGCCCAGCATTCTTTCACTAGGTGTCCCTTTTTCCGGCAGTAGGAACAAGCTTTCGCATCTTTGCCATCCACGTCCATTGCATTAGGATCTGACTGACTCCCTGATGCGACTGGGGGTGGTGCTCGAAACTGCCACTGAGGGCAACTGTTTGGTGCTGGAGCTCGCTCCTTGTATTCTCTTTGTACTTTAGAGAATCCATAGGCTTCGTTAGCCCTTCAATAAGCTCTAGCAAGCGCCATAACCCTTGTTTGGATCTGGTGTAGTGTTGCGTTGTCTGCTAATCCCCCGTATCGGATTAGCTCCCGACTGAGTGCTGGGTTAAGGTGGTTTGTGAATTGAGAGATTAGGGCCTGATCATTCCAATCAGTTAACGAGGTTAGGGAATTAAACTTGATGATGTAATCTTCTACGATCATCGTTCCCTGTTGTAATTTTAATAACGCCTTGATGGCCTTTTCTTTGGTTTCCGTGGACATGAAAAACTCATGCATTTGAGTTTTAAAATCTACCCAGTCTATGAAGGGGAACTGGTTTTCTAGTGGCCATCTGGTCCATGCGCTGTTATCATCTGTACTTTCTCCTGCATCAAGCTGGGCCCAGTACAACTCTGTACTCCAGCCATTGTTATCGATTTTGTCCTGAAACTCCTGTTGTGCCTCCTGAAAGGCTTTGAGTTTCACCCCGCTCCAATCAGCTGCTCTGTCCCCTTTTCCGCCTTTAATCCTATACAAGCAGATCGAAACTTTTCGTTTGGGATCTTTTTCATTTGCCAGCATGAAGTAAGTCTCCATCTGATGTAACCATCTGTCTACTGTTCGGGGATCTCCTTTGTAGAAAGTGGGCATTTCGGCTTTGGTCAGAGGTCCTGGTTCCTGATGGTTGGACTGTTGATACTCATTGATCATTGCCACTAGAGCCTGACCGGCGCTGGTGATAGCCCATTGTCTTTCTTCCGCTTGTCAGTGGATATCCTCCTCCCAAGCTGCTACTGCCGCTGCTGGTTGTGTGGCAGCTAGCGGTTCCAGTGTTTCGGTATCCTGCCAATGCTCTCTCCATCCCATTACTGCATGGTATGCATGTGTGATCATATCGACTGTTAACCGGAATGGTGTGGTGCCTAGTTTGTAATGGCTCATGCCTTCTCTGTTGAGACATTTGACGTGAAACCATCCTCTGCAATTACTGTTGTACTTTTCGATGTGCAGAGTGGTGTCCTTGTTGTAAGCTTTCCGGATAATGGTAGTTACATCTGGGTCTCGTAGGTTATGGTCCCAGGTGCAGATTTCCTGGATCTGAGGATAAGCTGGCCACATGAATTCATCCCAGTACTGTTTTTTTATTAGAACCAGGTAACAGTAACCTGGTATGTCTGGGTTGAAGCCGCTGTTGGCCCAAGACATTTTTGGGTAAGGGTAAGGCAGCCATGCCTCCCTTTCTACGATCCTTCTCCACTGTTCAATTTCTCTTTTCTTGTGAGCATTGTTTGCTCCCTGCGGGTACTCCTCATTTGAGAGCCAGTCCGCTGCAGTGGGTACTCCTCTGTGCCAATGTGCTGTGTCACCTCCCTGAGTGACGACTCGTGCCTTATTTTCCTTGCCGGCTTGTGCTGCTGCTGCGTATGACCATGCTGGTTGCACAACTGGTTTGGGTTCTATTACCGCTGGGTATGTTTGTCCAGCTGCCTCTGCATAGGCCTGTTCAACCGTGACTGTGGTCCTAAGGTTGACTCGTTTAATTGGGGTTTGGGCAAGTTTTCTTTGCACTGCCCTGCGCTTGGACTTTGACTGCCCACCGAATCATACCATCCATGTGTAATGGGAGACCTTGTGTAGGTCCACCAACTCATCCCAGGTGTATTCGATGTCGTCTCGACGTATAGCCGATTCCTCGATAATGTGACACCATCCAGGTTGAATACTGTCTTGGATGGCAAAAACCACCATGTCGTCTCTTAGCTCCGGCTCCCAGTTGACAATATTGTAGAGGGTAGGCCAAGCTGGCCAATTGTACTTGTCATAGTACTCCTCTTTAAACAGGTACATGTAGCAGTACCCATTTTCCCTCCACTGGTTTGGTGCGATAGGACTTCGGGCTTTCGGCCCTGGTAGGTGCACTTTAATTCCAGTGTGCCATCCCAATAATCTGGCCTTGTGGTCGTTCCACGAGTCCTCCCCAATGTCTCCAAGGAAGTGCCCTAGTCCAATAGAGTGAAGATGGTGTCGTGGCTCCGTGAGGAGCCATTCTGGTGTCCTGGCAATGATAGCCCCAGGTGGCTTTGTGACGAGTAGGGGGTCGAATCGAATCCCCTTGCGGCGCTCCTCCTCCTCCTGCTCATGCTTCCATTTAGCATAGCAGGTTGCTTGTATATTTCCATTCATCGCATGCATCCACGCATTCCAGTCCTCATGACTCATGGTCATGCCTTCGTGTTCGTATAACTCCTGTACATGGTGTGCACACTGGAGTTGTTCTATTGCTACCCGGTAATGCTGGATAGCCTTGTCGCCGTTGTTTATCAACATGAGCCACTGGTTGTACTTTGACGAGACCAGGGCTAGCCATATGGGATTGGAAGTGTCTCCTTTATTTTTGACTTCCAGTAACTCTATGAGGGTTTGGTATTCCCTCTCTGCCTTTTTCATGGCATGTTCTGCTCGCAAGACAGCGCAAGTGGCAGCCCTTTCCATAAGTAAGGCTTCCCAAGCCTCTTTCTGTTCCTTCTCCTGTTGGGCTTCTCATTCCTGTAGGAGGATCTGCGCTTGCACACGCTCAAGTCGTCGCGACTCCTTTCAGTGTTTCCACCATAGTTGGACATGGTTGTCATAACGGCGAATGACTGTGTCACCAATGAATTCTCTGGGTCCTGTCTGGACTGTGTCTCTGATTGTTACCCAGTCTGCATTGAAGATGCACCCAATCTCCAATAGTGTCGCCTGGGCATAAGGTAGGATGTAGGTAAACGAACACTGCATTGTGTTTCATTTGGATTCTGCTGTAATAAGATCTTCAATCAAGTTCAGGCCTCCACTGACACTTGATCCATTCCTCGGGCAATATATCCACGCCGATCGATGATGCCTCTTGGGAAACAAGAGGGTTGTTGTCTGAATATCGTGGGTCTGCAAGCTACTCAAATGTGTGCACCCGGCAATTCGCCTCACTATCTTTGTGCCAAGTTATCAACCCCAATAACAAAGTAGGGGTTGCTTGTACAGGGAGTATGTGAGGAACTTTGGTTCAGCCTTGATATGCAACACAAGTGGGTTGATTCTCTCGTTCCTGAGTTTTTCTGCAGTAACAATATACTATGCTCGGGGCGCATCTGTGGTCTTCTGCCTATGCTCTCCTGACACACTAGTATTCTTGTTTGCTACTGTTTGGTAGACAGACCCAATGGGTGAATTGAGGACATCTCGTTCAATGCCCATTGACAGTAGGTGTGGTGTAGTTGCCTGGAGAGGTCGCAGGCTGCACGGTTACTACCTCTCAGATATGAAACTAGGCTGTTGGCGCTGTGAGCAATGACGAGCCAAACATGCTTGGTGCTGTAAGGTCCAACGGGGTAGAGTGGTAAAGACTCTAGATTATGTTAGGGACGACCTAAACACAATCTAAAAGACTCAGAGTGGGGCTTGCTAAGCTGAAGACAAGAAAGTGCTTGCTCAAGTAGAAGTGTCTAGGACACAAACTATCTAGAGTCTTAGGGACTTGCTACCTAAGACTACAACCCTTATAAACCTCTCTCCTGGTCTGTGCGCAGTCAGCGCGCAGCTAAAGTCCCTCACAATAGAGACGATGCACAGAAGCTTGAGTCTGCACCCATATGACCATACTTGGAGATCCTCTCCCACTGTCCTTCCATATGCGGCCACGCCTATTGTCGTACATCTCAGCCGATTCCCACATATGCCAGTACCTAGTCGTCGGTACATCTCGGCGTTCCCATGTTGCCCCTCAAGGCGCTGTGCTGCTCATGTATCCTATCATGGCATAGGCCTGTCATCGGGCTGTTGTTCCTGTTGGCACTCGGTCTATGTCCATAGCCGATGCTGACCTAACCTCCTTCCATATAAGGGTCGCAGTCCTAATGTAGTCTGTCCCTGCGACCAAGGTATCATCTGAGTCCTGTGTCTAAATGTTTAAGTTAAGATAAAATGATAAAATGAAAAGAAAAATAGAATCTGACTCCCCAAGACCATATCTTCATAATCGTCATTAGTGTTGTTACTGTGAAGTTTGAATAGGATGAGGTATGCTCATAACACCTTTGAAAATGTCAAGTAAAGGTTTCTATATCTGCCCAAAGACAAGATGTGCTTTTCAGTGGCTTCGATGGTTTCAAATCTGGGATATGATGCTTAATGGATGAACATTTCCAGAAAAACAGTGCTTACAATACAAAACCGTAATCACTCTCGCTTTCTTTGACATGGCGAGTAAAAGTTTGAACACTGCGAATGGGTCCAAAAGGTGCAGCAAGTGCATATGACCACTCCTCAGGGAAATGGAGAGGCAAACCATTGATGTATATTGGGAGTCTTGTTAGTATTGTCGAGATTAATACAATCCTTGAGATATATATCTTGAGAGTCAGAGGATGCTACCCTGGCCACAAAGCCACCACCAGCTATTTCAGAATGCAATGTCAGGCAGAGGCATTGTTTGCTGCCAGGGAGTGTGGGGGGTAACTGAGGAGAAGTACTTTTGTCTGCTTTCGCTCACATTTGCTGTTGGCTGTTGGCAGAGGATATGGGCGTGTTCTCCACAACATGTTCTGATTTTATAGTCATTAGTAAAACGCAATGGTTGGCTTGATGTGTACAGACCAGTAGATGTATGCATGCTAGACACAGTATTTTCGGGACCTAAAGCAGACAGGTATATCTCAATGTTGGACAAATCTGAGTCATCCAACCTGCCTCCCTCAGGATCCAGAGGTGTTCTTCTTTGACTCGCCATCTTCCACTTGCAAAGGCTTGCTACCCAGCCTAGAGAACTTCCACTTTGATTAGACAAGGCAACAGAAACCATTGGCATGCATAGAAGCAACAATTCAGGCATGTGTCAAGAACAACCATCATTGGATCTAAACTTGGAGCAACTACAGATGCAGGTGTGGATCAGATAAGCGATGGGTACAAGATGATGCAGCATTTGATTGGAGTGCAAGAGCTGTTTGCGAAGCGTGACAAGATAAAGGACATTGACATTGCATATAGGGGAGGCTGTGGAATGAAGTGGAGAGCCAGATACAATGATGGAGCTAGGCAGTCGAGTGTGGGCCAGTGGTGCAGAACAATCAATCAAGTACTAGAAAGATGCAAAGGGCAGGGTTGAAGTGGATGTGTGAGTGAGCTTGGTGATGTGAACAGAGAACATTGTGTACAAGATTTGGGATAGATAATAGCGCCATAGGGAGAAAGAACAGGATGACATGTGCCATTTTGAAGTTGCATCTGGTACATGTTAGATGCAGCAGCAAAGCATACTAGTAGAAGGCATCAGACATTACAACAGGGCATGTGTTAATATTCTTCTTATTTGGCTTCTCTGTTTGTGTATTGCAATTGGAGCAGCCATCCCAGACGCCGTCACCTGGTATACCTGGTACCCAGGCTTGTTTTCCTTCCGCTTCCATGCACACATCAAGGAGATCATGGAATTCACCCGATGCGCAGCCCAGCAAGATCAGCCAGGGGGCATCACAACCAACCCCAGTGGCCAATGCTTCTACAACAACTATCTACACTCATACCAGTGAATCTCCTGATGACTCCGCACAAGCTATGCCTGACACATCAGCGATTGGGAAGAGGGCTGGCGACGCTTTCACACAGCCCTCACTTTGCCTCACCTTGCCACCAATCCGAGGTTGATGACGACGCTCATTGGCTTCCAAGCAGTTCCACTGTCCTCTGCTCCCAAGGATTCTATTTTTTTTCGTTGAGGACCTCTGCACCTGCTGGGCCATCCACATTGCTCATCAACATGACCTACATGGCCAGTCTGGATTCGGCACCTTTGTTAATGATGGTGATGAGGAAAAGGATGATTATTGTTCCACCTGACTACCTAGCTATACAATGCAATGTCCATACTAGCTGGTGTTGAGTGTTTAAGCTTGGTGTTTAAGCTTGGTGTGCAGTGCCATTTCTTTGTCTCGTCTTCTGGCCTCCATTCTCCTCTTGTTGTCTACCTTTCATTGCTGCCTTCCTGCCTGATCCACTATGCATTTCATTGGTTGATTTGCTGTTGCCAACATTAACCTCCATCAACCTTTGGGTCCTAGCACCGCCAATTGAGGTCCCTGGGTTTGCTGGAGCACTTGCATTCTAAGGGCAACATTTCCTGAACCAGTTGCAGTTGCAGAAGATAGTACATACTGGAGTTTTGCAGATGACTCTGCCTTTTATTTTTGTTGAATAAATAATGATCTGGAGCTTTAAGTATCAAACTCATAGCTTCATATATTATATTGTTATTTATGAATGCTCACCAAATCACAAATATAATCTGATATTTGTACACTGTGGACACTTTTATAGAGTTTGACAGATATTATAGAGTTTCATTCCAGGAACAGTATGAAACGACAGCATGTGAGACACAATGCATGAAACATGCTTCACACATCAAGTATTGACAGATTGCTGTAGAATGCGCAGCAATATGACACCATGCGCAGCAGGAAGCTGCGCATTACTAGATATAGGTATATTAGATGTAGTTACATGTGATTTCTGTAATGGTATATAAGCAGCACTATTTGCACTGCTGAAATACATCTCCTGATCTATTGCATAGTTGAGCCCTAGCTCCTAAGCATTCTACACAGTACTCAGTAAGTTCCCTCGCTTACTAAGCCTCGCTCTGCGCTTCCATTGCTCCTTTCAACAGGTTATGGGCCTGCATGAATGAAAACCTTGTGCTATGCATATTACATGTGTCAGCACCCTTTTGTCATAACAAAGGTAAACAAGGGAAGTAATGGATGCCCCCATAGTACTGTAATTAGAGTAGTATACATCCGATTTTGTCACTAATGTGCTATCTCTTGAAGCATGACAGGAATGCTTCTCACTCATCCTAACAAGCCTCTAACGCTTGGGATTTGAGTGACCGCCTTGGATGGCGTGACAATAATCACTAGTGTGACACACTTCACCAGTCCCCGGTTCTGCAATATCCAGGTTAATATAAAAAATGTAGTCTTGATTGGTAAATCAATAAATTACCTGGTCTGGTGAACCATTCAAATCACTCGGGTTTAGGGCTGTCCTATGACAGATAAAGGATCTAGGTTTAATCGCTTAGATCTGGAAAGGTTTCGCACCCCCCTATTGGCTGTGAATAATTAAGTGCTTATGTAGGCCGTTTTTGTTGGCATAAATCATTCTCCAACTATAAAAATAGTAGTAATTCTGTATAAGGGTCGTGCTGCATGGGACATTGTTCCCTGGTACATGCAGACCAGCAATGGGCACTGATTAGCATCCCATTTACATTAGGACACTCCTTAATGTCATATCAATAGTTTATTACTTTATCTATCAATAGTTTATTACTTTATCTATAAATAGTGGAGGATATTTTTATCGCTGTGGGGAACTTGATGGAGCCCCCAAGCACTCCTGAAGGGCTGGATCCCCTTCTGGCGATGAATTATAGCACATTATGACAAAAAGCAAACTACCATGTTTATGCACATGCTCAGGCATGTATCGCAGGAGAATGAAATCGAAAACTCAATGTCCATACCTTTGTTCTGAGCAACGAAAGTCTTTCTAGACTGTTGCTTACCTCCTTCTTACAGAACAAATCAATCAAACAACCAACACTTTTACATCCAGATGTCTTCCACCAACAACACCACCTCCTCTTCCTCTGCTTCTGCTGGATCTTCCAGCAACAAATACATCACCGCTGGTACCCCTGGCTCCAAATCAGACTCTTCTCAAAAGGTTGCCAAAGCTGGTTGTACCAGCTCTATTTTCATCAACACCTTGCAATCTACTAGCAAGGGCCCTACTGTGTCAGGACTGCCCTGAACACAACCTAAGCAACTCAAGATGTGACTTGTTAGGTCAAAGGCAATTCAATTGCTCTGTAGCTATGTCCAGTGACAATAGACTATCTAGAGACTTAAGAGTCTCCTACGCTAAACTACAGCCCTTATATACCGCTCCCCTGGTCTGTGCACAGACAGCGCGCAGCTAAAGTCCCTCAAGCCAGGATCAATGCGCAGCAGCCGATCTGCGCCCATCTAACCATCTGTGGAGAGTTCCTCCCACACCCAACTCCTGGGTTGTCCGCATGCGGCCTTCCTATTGTTCAGGACTTCGGCCGATTCCCATGCATGCCGTACCGTAGACTCGGTACTCCTTGGCGTTCCCATGTCGCCCCTCAGGTGCTGTGCCACTCATGATTCCTTTCATGGCGTAGGCCCATCATCGGGCTGCATCTCCTGTTGGCACTCGGTCTTATCCATAGCCGATGCTGACCCAACCACCTTCCTAATAGGGACCGCAGTTCACGTAGGCCATCCTCCCAGAGTCCCGTTGTGTAGTCTTGTTCATAGACGTTTGAGTGAAGTAAAATAGATAAAAAGATAAGAAAAAGATCTCCCGACTCCTCATGACCGTATCTTCATAAGTGTCATTGACGTCGTTACTGTAAAGTTGAAAATGAGAGGTATGCTCATAACATCACCCCCCCCTCAAGGCCTCGCATCCCGAGAGGCTGACGTGGCAGAGTCCACATATCTTGGGTCCTCCTTCATTCTTGCATAAAACGCGGCCAAGCGCGCTTGCTGGTCATCAGGCGACAGCCCGGTTTGCTCGGAATTGACGTCTTCAACGTCTTCAATGGTGGTCTTATAACGGACCAATGGTTTTTCTTGGCGTCTTGCGCCTTTAATCCTCTGCTGTCGGTCATCTTCCGACTCGCTGCTTTCTTTAGCAGCCGCTACCATCTCCCTTTTTAAGATTTTCTTGGCGAGTACTGCCATATCTTTCTCTTGAGCTCTTCGTTCCTCCACTAGCTCCTCCGCTTCCATCATCTGAGGGAAATTAAGCACGGGTTTAGACTGCCCGCTGCGCTCCAGGTCTCTGGAGAACGTCCCATCAGTGTCGTCTGGCAGCTCCATGATTGCTGCCCTGTTGCCTTTCCAATTGCGCCATCTGCGCTCCATATTTGCTAGGTATTTTGGTCCAAAACGACCATCTTCCCACCCAAACAACCTTTGTCGATCCTTCCAGTGTGTTCCTCTACTCTTTTTGTGTTTCGCTACACTAGAGGGTTGTTGGGGTGTCGATTCGGTGTATTGGATGTACAGGATCCCATCTCAAATGGTTCTAACGAGTTTGGGAGCGTCTGGGTTTGTTTTATGGAATTTTTTCACTATGGCGGGTGCGTTAACGACATTCTTAACTGGTTCCCAGGTGGCCTCCTCCACCAGATAATTTTTCCATTTGATGAGGTACTCCAGCCTCGCTCCTCCTCTTCCGCTGACTCGGCTTTCCAAGATTTCTTCAACTCCGTATTCCCCTTCTTGGGATTCTTCTACCATTTGCGCGTCCTTGCGCGCTGCCGCCTTGGCTTGTTGTTTCGGGAAACCTGGTTCCCTGTACAGCTTTAATAGGACTTCATTAAAGACGTTGTAGACCTTCCATGAGGCCAGAATTTTTAATTTATACGAGGACTCTCCCACTTTTGCAAGTACTTCTAAAGGCCCAACGAACTTCCCATCCAATTTCTTTGTGGCGCGGATGACCGGAAGGTTTTCCGTACTGAGATAGACTTTATCCCCGGGTTTGTATTCGTGTGCTTCCCGGCGATGTGCATCATATCACTCCTTCATAATTTGCGCTGCCTTTTCTAGTGCCATCTTTGCTTTAGCATGGACTTCTTCTAATTCTTTTGCTAACTGTTCGACAGCAACTGCTTTTGGCGCGTAAGTGGGATCTAGTCCTTTATTCGGATGCCTTCCGTAATTCATGTAAAAGGGAGTGAAACCGGTAGCGGAATGAACTCGATCATTGTGACAGAACTGAGCCACTGATAGCCAGTCCGACCAATTATCTTGTCGGTTATTGACGAAGATGGTTAGGAACTCCTTTAGTTCCTGATTCACTCGCTCCATCTGCCCGTCCGTTTGAGGGTGGTAAGCCGTTGATCGATTGGCTTTAATCCCTAGTATTCCATATAGATCGTTCATGAACTTGGATGCGAATTGAGGTCCTCTGTTGCTAATGACCTTTCTCGGGAGTCCATGCTCCCTAAATACGTTATCTCGAAACAGTACTGCTGTTCCCTGCGAGGTGATGTCCGATGTAGTGGGGAGGAAGTAGGTTTTCTTTGTGAACCTGTCGACAATCACCAGAACCATATTATTTCCTTTGGATTCTGGTAAGGGTCCTACAAAGTCAACCGAGATGATTTCCCATGGCTCGGAAGGAACCTCGTTTGGTCGTAAGGGTGCTGCCCAGGCAGTCCTGTCTGGTTTTGCTTTCTGGCACGTTTCGCAGCCAGGGATATATCGCTCAATATCTTTTTGCATATTGGGCCACCAGAAGTTCCTGGTGAGTGATTCCAACATCTTGGCTACTCCGGAATGCCCCCACGAGTGGTGAATGGCGATGATGTCCTCCTGAAGTGCTGGCACTGCCGGTATGTATATGCATCCTTGCCAGGTGACTAATCCTTTATCCAACCTATACTCTCCTCCGGCGATTTCTAGTCCTTTTACTACTTGGGTTTCCCATTGACGGTGAGGGACTTCCTTAATGTCCCTGATAATGTCATCTATCGCTCGATCATCATCGAGGACATTGACGAAAAGGTGTTCTTTAAGAAGGATGACACCTTCGTTGTCACTTTCCCCTTTATCGTGTCCCACTCGTCGGGACAGTAGGTCAGCCTTAGTATTGGACTTGCCACTTCAGTGTTTTATTATGAAGTTATAGTCCTGTAGGTCCGTTACCCATCTCGCTTGCCGTCGATTTAGGTTCTGCGCTTTTCTGAAATATGTTAAGTTCTGATGATCTGTCAGAACTTCGATTGTCTGTGTTGCTCCTTTCAAGTAATGTGCCCATTCGTAGAAGGCATGCATTACTGCGAGCATTTCTTTGTCGTATATTTCGTAATTGCGCTCAGCGTCATTGAGTGACTTCGAAATAAAGGCGACTGGCTTCCATAAACCGTCTTCTCGTTGTTGTGACAGTATTCCTCCGATGGCGAAATCCGAGGCATCCACCTCTACTCGGAATTGCCCTTCCTTGTTAGGAATTCAAAGTACCACTTCCTCTGCTATGGTTGTTTTTAGCCTGTCAAAGGCTTCATCTTGTAACTGTGTCCACAGCCACTCCTCCTTCCCTGTAAGCCGTGTCAATGGCTTGGCCAGTTTTGCGAAGTCCCGCACAAATCGTCTGTAAAAGTTTATGAAGCCTAGGAACTGCTGGACTTCCTTTTTGCATGTAGGTGTTGGCCAATCAGATACTGCTTTGACTTTTGCAGGATCCATACAAACGGTATCTTTTCCAATGATGACTCCAAGGAAATCAATTTCGCTTTTATCAAAGAAGCATTTCTCTGGTTTAAGCGAGAGCTTATGCTTTTCTAACTTTTCCAGTATTCGATTTACGTGCTTGGTATGTTCCTCCTGGTTTTTCGAGAACACCAGGATATCATCCATATAGATAACTACCCAACCTTCTGCGATTTCGACCCTAAATATATCGTTCATCATGGTCTGAAAGGTAGCGGGTGAATTGGTCAATCCGAAGAACATGATGAGGGGTTCGAATAGTCCTCGATTAGTTCTGAACGCGGCCTTCCATTCATCTCCTTCCTTTATGCGAACATTATTGTATCCCCAGCGTATATCCATCTTGGAAAATACTTTAGCTTGGGATAATTGATCTACAAGTTCTCCTATCAAAGGTAGGGGATAACGGTTTTTGACTGTCATTTCGTTCAACTTCCTGTAGTCTTGTACAGGCCTGAGTTTGCCATCTTTCTTTTTGACGAAGAAGAAGGGGGATGCCATTGGTGATTTGCTGGCCTGGATTCGTCCGGAATCCAAGTTCTCTTTTAGGAATTCATCCAGCTGCTGCTGCTCGTCACGGTTAAGAGGATAGATTTTGCAATCTACTGGAGTTGAGCCTGGTATCAGTTCTATTGCGTGGTCCCAGCGTCGTCATGGCGGTAACTCGTCGAAGGTTTCTTTTTCAAATACCTTTCGATGTTCCAAATAGTGGTGTGGGACCGCCTCTTCCAGTGTACGTTTCTTTTCCTTCTTAGCCTGCTCCGCCGCTATCTGGGTCGCAGTCGAGGCGAAGGCCTGTACTTGTAGCTCAGGTTCTCCAATGTGAACGGCTAGAAGACGTTCTCCTTCTTGTAAATGGTATGACACATCAATCTCGTCCTCTGGTTCCTGTACAGAGGATGGTTTCCAACAAGTACCGGGACATCGGTTGAATTCCAAAGATTTTTTCTTCCAGTTAATGGTTGGGTTATGATGTTCCAACCAGTCGTGTCCTAAGAAGAGATCGGTTTTACTAAGTCGGGCCACTGCACAATCCATTACTTCTTCGTGAGCTCCTATTCGTAGTTTAAATTGAACGAAGTATTCCACGCTCCCTGATCCATTGCGAGTTCCGTCCGCATTATATACCAGGATCAGGCGTAGTAATTTTTTCTTGTTCATTTGATGCTTTTCTACGAATTCTTCGCTTATGCATGAAGCGGTACAGCCGGAGTCCAGTAGCATGGTAATGTTGGTGGACTGATAAGTGTCCATTGTTGTGAGTGTTCCTTTTAGGTCTAACTCCTGTCTCCCAATTCCTTGTACTACTTTCTCTCTTAAGTGTACAAGGTTCCAGAGGGCATCTGTTTCTGACAGCGCATTCAATTGTTGGACAAGTTTTCCATTTACTTCTTGAATTCTTTTTTCGTCCACCCATTGTCTCAAACATTCGATTGCCGTTTGTTCTGGTTGCTGCCATATACGTCTTAACACCCAAGGGGGTGTCCATGCCTTTATCCTTTTTTCAGGTTTCACGCTCATTTTCAAGTTTCGTATACGGTGTATGTTCCCACTGCATTCGTAGAGTAAGTCATGCACATTAATTGCAGAGTCTACTGGTACTAATACACTGTTACAAGAATTTGAACTAGAGGCCAGTTGAACAGAGCGTTCGTTCACTGGCTGTCTCCAAAATCCGAGACCTCCTCGATTTTGGCACATCCTTCTAGGGTCGTTTCCCCATTATCTATCATTCGTACCACTCTTTTTCCTTTATCCTGGGTTGGATCCTTTTTCCAACATCTTTCCACCGTGTGGCCCTTCTTTCCACAATTACTACACTCTGGTATGGGTTTTCTTCCCCGTGGTAGTGGACATCATCGGCTATAATGGCCCTCTTTTTCACAATTATAACACCATGGCTTGACGTTTCGTTTCTTGTCTACGTCCATGGCGTTTGGGTCCCGACTTCCTGATGCGAATGGAGCTGGCGCCTTGTACTGGTATTGAGGACGAGGATTAGTACTCGGAGTCTGCTCTCTATATTCCTGCCGAGTCTTTGGGAAACCGTATGCCTCGTTGGCTTTTCTGTAAGCTCGAGCAAGAGCGGTTACTCGCGTCTGTATTTGGATAAGAGTGGCATTATCCGGGAGTCCTCCATATCGAATCAAGTCTCGTCCCAGGGCTGGGTTGAGGTTACTTTGGAATTGGGAGATCAGGGCTTGATCATTCCAATCCGTTAGTGAGGTGAGCGAGTTGAATTTTATGATGTAGTCCTCGACCAACATCGTTCCCTGTCGTAATTTTAATAGGGCTTCGATTGCTTTCTCCTTTGTCTCTGTTGACATGAAGAAGTCATGCATTTGATTTTTGAAGTCCGTCCAGTCCGTGAATGGGAACTGGTTGATCAGGGGTCTTTGTACCCACGCTCGATTATCATCCGTTGACTCTCCTTCATTTAGCTGTTGCCAATTGAGTTGTGAATTCCACCCGCTGTTGTCTACTTTATCCTGGAACTCCTGTAATGCTTCTTGAAGCGCTTTGAGTTTAACACCACTCCAGTCAGCTGCCCTGTCTCCTTTGCCCCCTTTCATTCGGTAAAGACATATGGAAATTCGTCTTTTTTGGTCCACCTCTCTTGCCAACATGAAATAGGTCTCCATCTGTCGCAGCCATCCATCCACCGTTCGTGGATCCCCTTGATAATGATCAGGCATTTCCACCTTGGTAAGGGGTCCGGGTTCGGGGCGAGAACTCCGCTGATACTCATTTATTATGGCGACCAGGGCCTGTCCTGCATTGGTGATGGCCCGCTGCCTTTCCTCTTCTTGTCGATGGATCTCATTCTCTCTTGCAGTGACTGCTGCCGCCGGTTGAGTGTCTGGGAGAGATTCTAAGGTTTCGGAGTCCATCCAGAAGTTTCTCCATCCGAGTACCGCATGGTAGGCTTGAGTGACCATTTCTACTGTCAATCTGAACGGTCCTGCTCTGAGTTGATAATGTCCCATGCCCTCTCGATTTAGGCATTCAACGTGGAACCATCCTCTTGTGTTACTATTGTACTTCTCAATATGTAACATAGTTGAGCAAGAGTAGGTTTTTCGAATGATCGTCGTGACATCTTCCTCTCTGAGGCTTTTGTCCCAGTTGCAGATCTCTTGCAACTGCGGGTAGGCTGGCCACATGAATTCATCCCAGTAATCCTTTTTAATTAATACCAGGTAACAATATCCTGGTATGTCTGGGTTGAATCCGCTATTGGCCCAGGACATTTTTGGGTATGGATATGGAAGCCATGACTCTTTTTCGATGTTCCTTCTCCACTGGTCGATCTGTCATTTTTTGTGGGCGTCATTTGCCCCTTGAGGATATTCCTCGGTTGATAACCAATCTGCTGTCGTGGGAACTCCACCATTCCAGTGTGCTGCGTCCCCGCCAGCGTTGATGACTTTGGCTTTATTTTCTCCCCCAGTTAGTGCTGCCGCTGCGTATGATCGTGCTGGTTGCACTACTGGTTCCTGTTCTTTTACTGCTGGGTATGTTCATCCGGCTGCCTGGTTTACTGCTTCTTGTACAGTAACTGTAGATTGTAGGTCGACCCGTCTAATGGACGTGGTGGTGAGAGGTCGATTCTTTAACTGACGTTTGGATTTGGATTGTCCTCCAAAACGTACAGTCCAGGTATAGTGAGAGACCTTGTGAAGATCCACAAGTTCGTCCCATGTGTATTCGATGTCGTCCCGCCGTACGGCGGATTCCTCAATGATGTGACATCGACCTGGTCGAATACTGTCCTGAATTGCAAAGACCACAGTGTCGTCTCGAAGCTCGGGTTCCCAATTTATTATATCGTAGAGAGTGGGCCAGGCGGGCCAGTTGAACTTGTCGTAATACTCAGCTTTAAACAGGTACATATAACAGTACCCGTTCTGTCTCCATTGGTCAGGAGCGATTGAACTTTTCGCTGCTGGTCCGGGTAGGTATGCTTTTACACGGGCGCACCATCCCAACAATCTGGCTTTATGATCATTCCAGGTATCTTCCCCTATTTCAGATAGGAAGTGATCTAAGCCGATTGTTCGAAGTTTCTCGATTGGTTCCGTAAGCAATCGTTCCGGTGTGATGGAAAGGATCCGCCCTGGTGGTTTTGTGATGAGCAGAGGATCATAGCAAATCCCCTGACGACGTTCCTCTTCCTCTCGTTCCCTTTTCCATTTGGCATAACGAGTGGCCCGTATGTTGCCATTCATGGCATGCATCCATGTGTTCCAGTCCTCATGTGACATGGTCATGCCCTCGTGAGCATAGAGTTCTTCTACATGGTGAGCGCACTGTAGTCACTCGACTGCCACTCTGTATCGCCTTATTGCCTTGTCCCCGTTGTTGATTAGCATCAACCACTGATTGTATTTTGATGAGACTAAGGCCAACCAGATCGGGTTGGAGGTGTCGCCTTTATATTGTTCCTCCAGTAACTGCATGAGAGTCTGGTACTCTTGTTCCGCTTTTCGCATGGCGCATTCAGCACGTTGTACTGCTTTGGTAGCAGCGCGTTCCATAAGAAGGGCCTCCCATGCTTCCTTCTGTTCAAGCTCTTGCTGAGCTTCTCGTTCTCGTAATAACTTCTGCGCCTCAGCGCGTTCCCTCTTCCGCTCATCTTTGCGGTAACGCCAATATAGTCTGACGTGGTTGTCGTAACGGTGCACAATGGTGTCGCTGATAAAGGTTGGTGTCCTAGTCAGGACGGGTTCGATAGTGTCAGCCCAGTCTGCCCCAAAGATCTGACCGATCTCTGAGAGTGTCGCCTGAGCGCGTGGGAGTACGTATTGGAAATGGCAATTCATTTTTTGTGATGAGGGAAGGTAAATTGTTCCTGTAAAGCAATCTTCAACCAAGTTCAGGCCCTCCACTGACACTTGATCTGTTCTTTGTGGCAGTCGAAAATCCGCGCCTGCCGATGATGCCTCTTGGGAAACAAGAGGGTTGCTGTCTGCAGTGTCATGGGTCTGCAAGCTACTCAGTTACGTGCACCCGGCAATTCGCCTCAATGTCCTTGTGCTCAGTTATCAGCCCGAAGTCAGGTAGGGCTGCTGATACAGAGGGTATGAGAGGACTTTAAGTCAGCCTTGATATGCACAATAACTGGTTTATTTCGCTCGTTCCTGAGCTTTTCCGCAACTGCAGTGTACGTTACCCCGAGCGTGTCTGTGGTCTCCTGCCTACACTGCTCTCGGGTGAACTCGTACTCTCATCTGCAACTGTGTGGTAGACAGGCCCAACGGGCGAATTGAAGATCTCTCGTTCGAGACCTGGTGACAGTAAAGGTGTCGTAGTCGATGTCGCCGACGGTCCCGGGATAATCGGGTTACTACTGTCAAAGAAGAAAACTAGGCCTCTGGGTGTCTGGAGCAGCTACGAGCGACGTGCTCGGTGCTTGGACAAATACAGAGGGGTAGAGATAGAAAGTCTCTAGATTATGTCAGGACTGCCCTGAACACAACCTAAGCGACTCAAGATGTGACTTGTTAGGTCAAAGGCAATTCAATTGCTCTGTAGCTATGTCCAGTGACAATAGACTATCTAGAGACTTAAGAGTCTCCTACACTAAACTACAGCCCTTATATACCGCTCCCCTGGTCTGTGCGCAGACAGCACGCAGCTAAAGTCCCTCAAGCCGGGATCAATGCACAGCAGCCGATCTGTGCCCATCTAACCATCTGTGGAGAGTTCCTCCCACACCCAACTCCTGGGTTGTCCGCATGCGGCCTTCCTATTGTTCAGGACTTCGGCCGATTCCCATGCATGCCGTACCGTAGACTCGGTACTCCTCGGCGTTCCCATGTCGCCCCTCAGGCGCTGTGCCACTCATGATTCCTTTCATGGCGTAGGCCCATCATCGGGCCGCATCTCCTGTTGGCACTCGGTCTTATCCATAGCCGATGCTGACCCAACCACCTTCCTAATAGGGACCGCAGTTCATGTAGGCCATCCTCCCAGAGTCCCATTGTGTAGTCTTGTTCATAGACGTTTGAGTGAAGTAAAATAGATAAAAAGATAAGAAAAAGATCTCCTGACTCCTCGTGACCGTATCTTCATAAGTGTCATTGACGTCGTTACTGTAAAGTTGAAAATGAGAGGTATGCTCATAACATACTGCCCCCATTGGAACATCTTCCAAACAGTCTCCTTGGTACAAGGAGGTCCAGGCAGATCTGGAAAATCGCAGGAAGCACATTGCTGATGTGCAACTCTCTAATTGGAAGTGTCATCAAGAATTAGAAGACAAAGCTGCCAGATTAGCCAGTGAGGATTCTCTGGTGGATGAAATTTTCAATGACATTCAGAAATTCCAAGCAAGTCACCTTCAACAGGTGAATTATGGGAAAAATGTTTTTAATATTGCAACTGGAGAAATGAAATTGGCCCAAAAAGCTGATAAGGGGAAAAGAAAGAAAAAATCAGTATCATATGCTGATATGGCAAAGTGGGCCTGTCCACTAAAAATAAGGCAGGCACTACCTTCACTCTGTGTCCCAAAAACCAACTAAATTGGCCAACTTCTGAAGAAGTTAGGACTTGGTTCTTCAACCTTGGTGGGAAGGCAGAGGACTGGATGAAGGAACAAGTGGAGATACCAGCCACTCCAAAGAGAAATAGCGGGTCTGGAAGTGGAGTCTGGGACCACACTAAGGAGTGGTCGAAAATTGGGAAAGTAAAAATACTACACAATAAATATCACAGTGATTCTGTTTTAGAGGAAAGCAGAACTGCTAATATCAATAAATATATCTCGACAATGCACCAAGCTATCCACCAGGAAATGGAGGATAAAAAACAGGTTGAGGATCTAATAGAAAGTATCCAAGAAACCGTTAATAACCTAAATCAAGAAAAGAAGAGAGAGAAAAGCTTTAGGAAGAAAGCTAAAAAATTGCGCCAGAAGGAATGCAAAGCCAAAAGAGAGTTGGCTGAATGACCAAAAGTACCACCCAAGACCCACAAGTTGTATATACTTGATGAGGAGATATACAGTTCTGATTATTGGCATCCTTCCTTGAATGATAGTGAATATTCTTCCTTGATTAAAGCTAGAAAGAATGAAGAGCTTGAAAAAGGAGAGTTCATTATAGTAGAACTCAAGGGGAGTGATGGACTTATCCACCCTTGGATTCATACTGTGGAAAGTCCTGTATGGTTGAAAATTGGTTATTGCTACCTGGCAGCAATTAAAACCTGTGCATTGGCTGAATATCAATGGCCACAGTACATTGATATCAGAGAATTAGCTTCATACTCAAAGTCAATTAGGAAGAGAGTTAACTTCCACCTACACAAGTTGAATGGTGATCAGTCTAGTCGCCATCATCATCTAGTCATCGATCCAAGAGCCCAGACAGGCTGGATGGAAATCAATAATCTTGCGAGAGCAGCAAATGTTGATATAATTATTGGAGGAGAGGATGACTTGGCTAAAATTCTAACACTTACTGGTAGTAACAATTGGAATGAGTGGTCAGTAGCTATCAAAGCTGCTCTGCAGTATAAAGGTCTCTGGCAATATGTTCTAGGCAACAGGATTAAGCCACAGATTACAGAAGCTGAGAAAGCAGCTGAGACAGCTGAAAGTACCACTGCAGTTGAGCTTCGTCGCATTAAAGAAAAAAGAGAAGCTTGGGATGACTATTGCAACAATGATGACAAGGCATTGGGATTAATGACCATGAAAATCTCACTGTCTTTAAGACATCTTATTCAACCATGGTCAAACACTACCTTCAATGCATTGAAGGAAGCCTTTGGCAAGCCAGGAGCAGCTGGCATATTTGTTGACTTTTCAAAAGTAATACATTGGAAGATCAACACCAATAAATTGACAGAGTCAGTCAATGAGCTGTTGACAACAGCTAATCAACTTTCTGTCAATGGCTTTACCTTCCTGGACAACATGCTAGCAATGGTAGTGTTAGCATCCTTACCACATGGATGGGACAGTGTCTCATCTAGTGTATTATTAACAACAAAAGCAAGTGATTTGAAACTTGCTGATATTCTTCCAAAAATAGAGGAAGAATCTCAAAGGCAGAGAATGTCTTCAGGGGGGGTTGTTCACACTGCTTGAGTGAAACTTCCCAAAGGCCCTAACAGGCCTAATTGGAATCAACAACAAAATTCTGGTCCTAGTAACCAGAATAACTACACACCTGGTTTTAATAACCAGAATTCATATTCTTCGAATCAAAATAAAGGAAAATGGACGACACCAGAACCGTCTTGCAGACCCTTTAACTCTGGCAAACCTCAGTTCTTGTCTAATCAAGAAAGGAATAAGATTAATTGTGACAATAAAAAGAAAAAGAAGGCCTTTCTATTAGAACAACAACAAAAGAACAATACTGGGGAAACCAGGAAAGTGAATACACCTAAATTCGCTCACTTAGTAGACAGGATATGTAGATCCTGCACTACCCTTGATTCAAAGAATGGCACCATTAGCGCCAAATCTACAGCAACTGAAGGCTCAAGGATATTCAGTTGCTGATAATGTAGAAATGCAAATGGTGGTTGATCCAATTGTAGAAAACCGTTTCAAAGTCCTAGATGAAAGGGCTGACATTGAGATGGATAATATGTCAGATACAGTCTCTTTAGGAGAAGACTTTTATGACACAGCTGAAGGGGAATATCAGTATGTAAATCTTTCTACTCAAAAGTTCTTCTCTGATAAAAAATCAGTGAGGACTATCAAGACGAGCCCAATTATGAGGCATCTTGATTTTAAAGGTAACAATGTAGATAGTAGTATTTGTACTACTTTAAATAGCGATGAATATATCACTCTAGTTGCCTCCATTCCAAAAATGAGCAGTAAGATAAATGTGTGTGGTTGTGACAAGTGTAAGGAATTTGAGTCCAAAGGAACACCATGGATGATTGATTCAGGAGCGTCTATCCACATAACTCCTGAAATCAAAGATTTCTCTGAATATCATCCTTTTAAAGTTTCACAGCCTGTATTTACAGCTCATAAACAATCTCAAGTAGCAATACTTGGAGAAGGAACTGTGTTCCTACAGGTAGAAACCACACATAAACATAAACATGTCATTAAACTTGAAAAGTTTGCTATATGCCTGCAGCTAGTGTCAGACTTATATCAGGACAACTAAAGCTACAAGGCTTTCATGAAAAATCAGACAAGTATAATACTATATTTTTGCTAAAAACTGGGCGACCATTTATAATGGCATATCCTAGACATATAGGAGATCCCATTCATTGGATTTTGACTGAAATAGTCCATCCAAGAGTAAAAATGGCTGAACCTTCAGTTCATATAGTGGATTATAACACTTGGCATCGAAGATTGGGCCACCCATCTAAAAATGTATTAAAACATGTCTTTGATCATACAAAAGGGTTTGACAAATTATCTATACCATCAACAGATACAATTTGTCCTGGATGTGCACAAGGAAAGATGCATAATAAATCTTTTCCTACATCAATCAAGTGAGCTTCCAAGCCACTTGAATTGGTTCATGCAGACTTACTAGAATTAATAGAAGATCAGTCACTGGATACATAGTAAAACTAGCTGGAGGACCAGTTAGTTGGGTTTCAAGGAAACAAAAGACAGTTGCTCTGTCATCAACAGAAGCAGAATATATGAGTCTGTCTGATACATCAAGACAGATAGTCTGGATAGAGTCTTTATTCCATGAAATTGGAAAGACTATAAAAATGATTCAATTAGGAGTAGATAATCAAGGAGCAATTTTTTTAGCTTCTAATCCTGCTCAAGAGCATAGATCTAAACACATAGATATCTGCTACCACTATGTTAGAGAATGCATAGAGGAAGGAAAAGTGGAACTTGTGTATATTCCCACAAATCAGCAACTTGCTGATATCTTGACTAAAAATTTGTCTTTTGATAAATTCACAAAGTTAAGATCTGAAATTGGATTAGTGATTTCTCAGCATGGGGGAGTGTTGAATAAATAATGATCTGGAGCTTTAAGTATTGAACTCATAGCTTCATATATTATATTGTTATTTATGAATGCTCACCAAATCACAAATATAATCTGATATTTGTACACTGTGGACACTTTTATAGAGTTTGACAGATATTATAGAGTTTCATTCCAGGAACAGTATGAAATGACAGCATGTGAGACACAATGCATGAAACATGCTTCACACATCAAGTATTGACAGATTGCTGTAGAATGCGCAGCAAGTATGGTGTAATGCGCAGCAGGAAGCTGCGCATTACTAGATATAGGTATATTAGATGTAGTTACATGTGATTTCTGTAACGGTATATAAGCAGCACTATTTGCACTGCTGAAATACATCTCCTGATCTATTGCATAGTTGAGCCCTAGCTCCTAAGCATTCTACACAGTACTCAGTAAGTTCCCTCGCTTACTAAGCCTCGCTCTGTGCTGCCATTGCTCATTTCAACAATTTTAATTCTATCAACACCAGTGGGACAGAGTGGGACACTGGTGAGGAGCTAACATTAATATCAACCACACACAATGGGTTGGACATACCCCATCAAACCATCTGTAATACCTTCACAGCTGGGGTTAGCAGCTTCCTGTTTAGCTTTCTCCTTTCGAAGCTGTGCCAATCTAGGTTTTATTCTGGTATTGAAATGATCAACCAGTGCTTTCTGTTGGGAACAACGAATCACCTGACGGAATGCATAGCAGAACGGGAAGGAAGGAGAAGGGGAGTCTGGGCAGTAGAGACAGGATAGGAACAGAGATTAGGATGGAGTTGAGGTCAAGACAAGGAAACAGTGCAGGACACCAAGCTCAAACTCACAATGCTCACTGGTATGAGCATTGCCACATAGTTAAGCATATAGTATATATTCGTTTGTACTCTATGAATTATATAATTCCTTTCCTCCTCTTCCTCTCATGCCCTCCTATATTCTCAACAGGTTATGGGCCCCACTCCCAGACACTATTGATTATATAAACCTCGTATTCAATCACACTCTCAATCTCATCACTAAAAATTTCCTAAATAGGCCATTATTATGTCAAAAGAATCGGTACCAATCACTGGTTCTAGCTCTTACTGGATTGAGCAACTCAATTCCACAAATTGGCTAGCATGGAAGAGAAGAATGCTCGCAATCTTCCAAGACCTTAAAATAGACAACATCATTATGGAAGGGCCGCAAGGATTACATGGAAACCTACAGATGATGAGCAAAAGGCTATCAATACTTGGCACAAGAAGGACTCTACTGCTAGGACATGGATCAAGTTAGTGGTAGGAGATTCCGAGATGATTCACTTACTTGGAGTGAATACGGCAAAGGAGATGTGGGATCAGCTAAAAATAGTAAAAGAAGCACAGGGAAAGATTGGCATTTTGACCGCCCAGTGCACGCTATTTCAGGCAAAGGCTGATGATGATTTTGATATGCAGGCACATGTGATGAAGCTTAGGAGGATGCAGGAGGAGTTACACTTGATGGGAAGTATTGTCCGTGACGATGATTTCATGATGATACTCATCACCTCATTACCCGAGACATGGGATCCATTCACCTCGGCATACCTCGGCTCAAACGCAACTGGCATCATTATGTCAGCGGAATTGATCGCCATCCTTCTCAATGAGGATTGAAGAAGGAAAGGCCAGACTGGTGATGGCTTGGTGGCGATGGCATTACAGGCGAATGAGATGTGCAAATGCAATAATTGCGAAAAGAAGGGTCACCTGGCAAAAGATTGCTGGGGCAAAGGCGGTGGGAAAGAGGGACAGGGGCCAAAGAGAAGGGGAAAGCGCGATCAGGCACACCAGGCACAGGATGATGCAGCAGGCACCAATCTCGATCAATTCTCCTATATGGCTAATGCATTGGACTTTTCCAAACTAGACTGGCTACTGGACTGTGGGACAACTTCCCACATATGCACGACCTGCGACGCTTTCTCTGACTACACACCACTTTCAGACGCAACCCTAAAAGGGGTAGGTCCCACACCTGCTAAAGTTTTAGGATGGGGAACGGTCACAGTGAATTTCTCAGTGGGTGGGAAAGTCATCTCACATAAATTGGAGCATGTGCTACATGTGCTGGACGTGCCAAACTGCCTCCTATCCCTCAGCCACTTTGCCAAAGATGGATGATGCATCAATTTTGATGAGACCAGGTGCTATTTGCAGTCTAGTCAGGGGAAATTAATAGGAGCCAGAAAAGAGCGCAATAAACTATACCTCTTGGAAGCGCATGCACTACTCAATGCCCACGACAAAGCTTATGTCAGTAGGGTACCAGGTCTATCATGGGAAGAGAGGCACCATTGTTATGGCCACCTATCCACCACAGCCTTGCAGCATGCCAAACAAGAGGAAATGGTTACAGGCCTAAATATAGATGAGTCAATGATCCCATCATGAACATGCAATCACTGCCTAAAGGGGAAGATGGCTTGCCACTCATTTCCTCAAGAGGCATCAAACCATTTGGGTACTCCCAGAGAGTGCACTATGACAGATGTATGGGGCCAGCTCTGATTCAATCCATCAACAAAAACCGATACTTCATCACATTCACAGATGATGCCATGCATATGTGTCACGTTCTATTTTTAAAATTGAAAGATGAAGCATTTGATCGGATTACCTCATACCTTACCCATATTGAGACACAGTATGGAAAGAAGCCAAAGAAGCTCCAATTAGATAATGGGAAGGAACTGATTAACAAGAAGCTGAAGAAATGGGTGGATGGACATGGATTGGTCTTGGAGCTGACTGCACCATACTCACCCTCCCAAAATGGAGTTGCCGAGCAATTCAATTGCACACTAGTGGAGATGGCATGGATGATGCTATTGGCCAGAGATTTACCTACTTTTCTTTGGGATATAGCCATTTCTCACACAACCTATTTAAGGAATAGATCTCCAACACATGCACTCTGCAGCACAACGCCTTATGAGGCATGGTTCGGGAAGAAGCCGGACATCTCACATTTTAGGGAAATTGGGTGTGATGTGTGGGTATTGGATGAGCAGCAGCAGACGAAATTGGACGCCAAGGCGGGAAAGATGAAATTCATGGGTTTCATTGATGAGTCACACTCTGTCCACTATTATGATGCTGCCACATGCTCCATCAGGGTCTCCTGGAATTTCTCTTTTACTGAACACAGCCTCCCAGTTGCCAACATTCCTGGCACTGTTGTGAGAGCAGCTGGATTGCGCGCTGAGGGGGAGCTATCAGTAACAAGGGAAATCATTACAGATCAACCTATTATAGATCAGGGACCATTGCCCAATCCAGCCAATCATCAGGAATCATCACCAAATCAGGCCGATCACAATCGGACAGAAATAGAATCCGATTACGACACTGCTACAGAAGCAACACCTGAGCCCAAAATAATGATCTGCATCCTGGCTAGATGAGCTGCCCAAGCCAGCTCAACCACCAATTGCCCACAGCACGCAGCCAAGAAGAACTTGGACTATAAGCTCATTGACAACCCAAATGCTCGGAAACCCACTGATTGATCACATCAAGTTTCCGATCAAATCACTCATGTCATCAATGAAGTCATCGAGCACACATATTTCGCCAAATCAGACAACCTGCTGAAGAATGTCGAGGAGTCGCTGGGAGGTGAGGAAAGGGAGGAATGGTTGAAAGCTATGAAAGAGGAGTTGTGTTATGAGCACACCTCATATTTTCAACTTTACAGTAACGACATCAATGACACTTACGAAGATACGATCACAAGGAGTCGGAGGATATTTTTCATTTCTTTTTATCTATTTTACTTCGCTCAAACGTCTATGAACAAGACTACGTGACAGGACTCTAGGAGGATGACCTATGTGAACTGCGGTCCCTATTAGGAAGGAGGTTAGGTCAGCAGTGGCTATGGATAAGACCGAGTGCTGACAGGAATGCGGCCCGATGATGGGCCTATGCCATGAAAGGAATCATGAGCGGCACGGCACCTGAGGGGCGACATGGGAACGCCGAGGAGTACCGAGTCAACGGTACAGTGTGCATGGGAATTGGCCGACAAGCTTGAACAATAGCAAGGCCGCATGCAGACAACCCAGGAGTTGGGTGTGGGAGGAACTCTCCATGAACGATTAGATGGGCGCAGAGTAAGCTGCTGTGCATTGATCCCCAGTGAGGGACTTTAGCTGCGCGCTGCCTGCGCACAGACCAGGGGAGCGGTATATAAGGGCCGTAGTTTACAGTAGGAGACTCTTAAGTCTCTAGATAGTCTATTGTCACTAGACATAGCTGCAGAGCAATCAGAATCGTTTCAGACCTAACAAGTCACCACTTGAGTCGTTTAGGTTGTGTCTAGGGCAGTCCTGACATAATCTAGAGACTTATCTCTCTACCCCTCTGTACTGTCCAAGCACCGAGCACGCTGCTCGTAGTTGCTCCAGACAATCGGAGGCCTAGTTTCTTCTTTGACAGTAGTAACCCGATTATCCCGGGACCATTGGCGACATCGACCACAATACACATACTGTCAACGGGCGTCGAACGAGACGTCCTCAATACACCCATTGGGTCTGTCTACAAAACAGTGCTAGACAAGAATACTAGTGTGTCGGGAGAGCGTAGGCAGGAGACCACAGATGCGCCCCGAGCATAGTATACTAGCATTGCGGAAAAAGTCATGGAACGACTGAAACATTTGATTTGAGTAGTGTATCAAGGCTGAATCAAAGTCCTCTTGCACCCTCTGTACAAGCAACCCCTACTTTGTTATCGGGGTTGATAACTTGGCACAAGGACATTGAGGCAAATTGCCAGGCACTCTCACTTCAATAGCTTGCAGACCCACAACGCTGCAGACAACAACCCTCTTGTTTCCCAAGAGGCATCATCGACAGGCGCGGATTTTCGACTGCCAAATGAACAGATCAAGTGTCAGTGGAGGGCCTGAACTTGATTGAAGAAATTTTACAGGAACGACCTATCATCCCTCATCATGAACTGCCATTTCCAATATATACTCCCACACACCCAGGCGACACTCTCGGAAATCAGACAGATTTACGAGGCGGACTGGGCCGATGCCATTGAACCTGTCCTCACAAGGACACCAACCTTTATCAGCGATTCTATCGTACGCCGATACGACAACCACATCAGAGTATACTGGTGATACTGCAAGGATGAGCGGAAAAGGGAACGCGCTGCGGCGCAAAAATTACTCAGAGAACAAGAAGCTCAGCAAGAGCTTGAACAGAAGGAAGCTTGGTAGGCCCTTCTCATAGAATGTGCAGCCACTAAAGCAGTGCTGCGCGCCGAACGCACTATGTGAAAGGCTGAACGAGAGTACCAAACTCTCATACAACTATTGGAGGACCAATATAAAGGCGACACCTCCAACCCCATCTGGCTGGCTCTTGTCTCATCAAAATACAATCAGTGGTTGATGTTAATCAACAATGGAGACAAGGCTATTAGACGGTACCAAGTAGCAGTCGAGCGACTTCAATGTGCTCACCATGTGGAAGAACTATATGCTCACGAAGGCATGACCATGTCGCATGAAGACTGGAATGCTTGGATGCACGCCATAAATGGCAACATACGAGCCTCCCGCTACGCCAAGTGGAAAAAGGAAAAAGAAGAAGAGGAGCGTCATCAAGGAATCCGATACGACCCCCTTCTCGTCACAAAACCACCGGGACGTCTTCTTTCTTATACACTGGAATGCCTGTTAACAGAACCATTGTTAAAACTCCCAATCGGACTTGATTATTTCTTACCCGAAATAGGAGAGGACAATTGGAACGACCACAAGGCTAGATTACTGAGATGGTGTGCCCACATCAGAGCATACCTACCAGGACCAGCAGCGAGAAGTACAATCGCGCCCGATCAATGGAGGCAAAATGGGTATTGTTACATGTACCTGTTCAAAGCTGAGTACTATGACAAATTCAATTGGCCAGCTTGGCCTACCCTCTATGATATTATCAATTGGGAACCAGAACTCCGAGATGACATGGTGGTATTTGCCATCCAAGATAGCATCCGACCTGGACGATGTCACATTATCGAGGAGTCAGCAATATGTCGGGATGACATCGAATACACTTGGGACAAGCTGGTCGACCTCCACAAAGTAACCCACTACACCTGGACTGTGCAATTTGGGGGACAGTCGAAATCTAAACGTCGATTAAAAAATCGACCCCTCACCACTACCTCTATTAAACAGGTCGATTTGCGATTAACAGTTACTATCCAGGAGGCAGTAAACCAAGCAGCCGGATGAACATACCTGGCAGTAGTTCAACCAAAACCAGTAGTGCAACCAGCGCGATCATATGCAGCGGCAGCACTAGCTGGGGAGGAAAACAAAGCAAAAGTCATTAACGCTGGAGGAGATACAGCACATTGGAATGGTGGAGTTCCCACCACAGCAGACTGGCTGTCCGCAGAAGAATATCCTCAGGGGGCAAACAACGCCCATAAGAAAAGACAAATCGATGAATGGAGAAGGATTGTAGAAAAAGAATCCTGGCTCCCCTACCCCTATCCAAAAATGTCCTGGGCCAACAGCGGATTCAACCCAGACATACCGGGATATTGCTACCTGGTATTAATTAAAAAAGAATTCTGGGATGAATTCATGTGGCCAGCCTACCCACAGTTGCAAGAAATCTGTAACTGGGACAAAAACCTCCACGACGAAAATGTTACAACAATCATTCGGAAGTCCTACTACCATCCAACCACGTTACATGTTGAAAAATACAAAAGTAACACAAGGGGATGGTTCCACGTCGAATGTCTAAATCGAGAAGGCATGGGACATTACAAAATTGGAGCAGGACCGTTTAGGTTAACCGTGGACATGGTCACTCAAGCCTACCATGCAGTACTTGGATGGAGGAATCACTGGATGGATTCTGAAACATTAGAATCTCTCTCAGATAGCCAACCTGCTGCAGCCGTAGCAGCACGAGAAAATGAGATTCACCGTCAGGAGGAGGATAGGCAGCGAGCAATTACCAATGCTGGACAAGCTCTCGTAGCCATAATAAATGAATACCAGTGGAGCTCCAGGCCAGAACCGGGACCCCTCACAAAGGCAGAAATGCCCGACTATTATCAAGGGGATCCACGAACAGTTGACGGATGGTTGCAACAAATGGAAACATACTTCATGTTAGCAAGGGAAACAGACCCGAAACAAAGAATTTCCATATGCCTGTACTGAATGAAAGGAGGGAAAGGAGACAGAGTGGCAGATTGGAGTGGCATCAAACTCAAAGCGCTTCAAGAGGCACTACAGGAGTACCAGGACAAAATGGACAATAATGGATGGAGTTCACAACTTAACTGGCAGCAGTTAAATGAGGGAGAATCAACAGACGATAATCGAGCATGGGTGCGAAGGCCATTGAACAATCAGTTCCCGTTTACAGACTGGACCGATTTCAAAAACCAAATGCATGACTTCTTCATGTCAACAGAAACAAAGGAGAAAGCAATTGAAGCACTGTTGAAATTGCGGCAAGGAACAATGATGGTTGAAGACTACATCATAAAATTCAACTCCCTCACCTCACTCACAGATTGGAATGATCAAGTGCTAATCTCTCAGTTCCAAAGTAACCTTAATCCAGCCCTGGGAAGGGATCTTATTCGATATGGAGGACTTGCAGACAACGCAACTCTCGTCCAAATACAAATGAGAGTAACTGCACTTGCCCGAGCCTACAGAAAAGCCAACGAGACATATGGCTTCCCAAAAACTCGGCAAGAATATAGGGAACAAACCCCAAGTACCAACCCTTGTCCGCAGTATCAATACAAAGCGCCAGCTCCATTTGCATCTGGCAGTCGGGACCCAAACGCCATGGATGTAGATAAGAAACGAGATAAACCATGGTGTTACAACTGTGAAAAGGAAGGCCACTATAGCCGATGATGTCCATTACTGCGAGGAAGGAAACCTATACCAGAATGTAGTAACTGTGGAAGAAAAGGTCACACAGCAGAAAGGTGTTGGAAAAAGGAACCAACCAGAGACAAAGGGAAAAGAGTGGTATGGATGATAGACAATGGGGAAACAACCCCAGAAGGATGTGCCAAGATAGAGGAGGTCTCGGATTTTGGCGAAAGCCAGTAGACAAACGCTCTGTCTCACTGGCCTCTAGTTCAGTTTCGAGTAACGGTGTATTAGTACCAGTAGATTCCACAATTAACATGCATGATTTACTTTATGAATGCAGTGGGAACATACACCATATAAGAAACTTGGAAATGAGTGCAAAACCCGAAAAACGATTGAAAACATGGACACCTCCTTGGGTGTTAAGATGCATATGGCAGCAGCCAGAACAAACCGCTATTGAGTGCCTAAGGCAGTGGGTAGAACCCAAACGAATAAAAGAAGTAAATGGGAAGCTTGTTCAACAATTAAATGCACTATCAGAAACCAATGCCCTGTGGAACTTGGTACACTTACGAGAAAAAGTAGTACAAGGAATCGGAAAACAGGAGTTAGATTTGAAAGGGACGCTCACCACTATGGATACCTTTCAATCCGCCAACATAACAATGTTATTGGATTCTGGATGTACTGCCTCGTGTATAAGTGAGGAGTTCGTCGAAAAACATAAGATGAACAAAAAGAAATTATTACGTCCAATACCAGTATACAACGTGGATGGAACTCGGAACGGGTCAGGAAGTGTAGAATACTTCGTCCAATTTAAACTGCGCATAGGATCTCACGAGGAAATCATGGATTGCGCTGTTGCCACACTTAGTAAAACGGATTTATTCCTAGGACATGACTGGTTGGAACACCACAATCCAACCATCAATTGGAAAAAGAAATCCTTAGAATTCAATTGGTGTCCAGGAACCTGTTGGAAACCATCTTCAGTGCAAGAGCCTGAGGACAAAATAGAGGTATCCTACCGATTACAGGAAGGGGAACGTTTACTAGCCATGCATATCGGAGAACCCGAATTACGAGTCTGAGCTTTCGCCTCAACTGCAACAAAAATAGCTGCAGAACAAGCAGGAAGGGAAAAGAAAAGAACCTTGGAGGAGGCCATTCCTCGCCACTACTTGAAACATTGGAAGGTGTTTGAAAAAGAAACCTTCGATGAGTTGCCACCACAACGATGCTGGGACCATGCAATAGAATTAATCCCTGACTCAACTCCGGTAGATTGTAAAATCTACCCTCTTAATTGGGATGAACAACAGCAACTCGATGAATTCCTGAAAGAGAATTTGGATTCTGGACGAATCCAACCCAGCAAATCGCCAATGGCGTCACCCTTCTTCTTCGTCAAAAAGAAGGATGGGAAACTCAGGCCTGTACAGGATTACAGGAAATTGAACGAGATGATGGTCAAAAACCGTTACCCCCCTACCCTTGATAGGAGAACTTGTGGACCAGTTATCCCAAGCAAAAGTCTTCTCAAAAATGGACATACATTGGGGATATAACAATGTACGAATAAAAGAAGGCGATGAGTGGAAAGCTGCTTTCTGAACAAACCGAGGACTCTTTGAACCCCTCGTCATGTTCTTCGGATTAACCAATTCACCTGCTACTTTCCAAACAATGATGAACGACATATTCCGAGTCGAAATTGCGGAGGGATGGGTGGTCATTTACATGGATGATATCCTGGTGTTCTCTAGGAATCAGGAAGAACATACGAAACATGTAAACTGCATCCTAGAAAAACTAGAACAGCATAAGCTGTCACTGAAACCTGAAAAATGTTTCTTCAATAAGCACGAAATCGATTTCCTGGGAGTTATTATTGGAAAAGACACTGTTTGCATGGATCCTGCAAAAGTTAAAGCAGTATCCGAATGGCCGAAGCCAAAATGTAAAAAGGAAGTCCAACAGTTCCTGGGCTTTGTCAACTTTTACTGACAATTCGTGAAAGACTTCGCGAAACTGGCAAAACCATTAACACAGCTTACCGGGAAAGAGGAATGGCTGTGGACACAACTGCAAGACAAAGCCTTTGATAGGCTCAAGAGAACCATTGCGGAAGAAGTAGTACTGAGAATTCCGAACAAGGAAGGACAATTCCGAGTAGAGGTAGACGCCTCTGACTTTGCAATCGGAGGAATCTTGTCCCAACAATGGGAAGACGGGTTATGGAAGCCTGTGGCATTTATTTCCAAATCCTTGAACGACGCTGAACGAAACTATGAAATATATGACAAGGAAATGCTCGCAGTAATGCATGCCTTCTATGAATGGGCACACTACTTGAAAGGAGCAAAACAAACAATCGAAGTTCTGACAGATCACCAGAACTTAATGTATTTCAGAAAGGCACAAAATCTAAATCGGCGGCAAGCGAGATGGGTGACAGACCTACAGGACTACAACTTCGTAATTAAACACAGGAGTGGCAAATCCAATACCAAGGCCGATTTACTATCTAGACAAGTGGGGCACGAGAAAGGAGAAAATGATAACGAAGGAGTTGTTCTGCTCAAGGAACACCTATTTGTTCAAGTTTTTGACGATGATAGAGCTATAGAAGACATCATCAAGGATATCAGAGATGTTCCTCGGTGTCAATGGGAAACTCAGGTGTTGAAAGGACCGGAAATCTCTGGAAGAGAATATAAGTTGGAAAGAGGATTAGTCACTTGGCAAGGACGCATTTACGTACCAGCGGTACCAGCATTATGGGAAGATATCATAGCCATTCACCACTCATGGGGACACTCTGGAGTGGCTAAAACACTCAAATCGCTCACCAGAAACTTCTGGTGGCCCAATATGCGCAAGGATATCGAGCGTTACATTCCAGGTTGTGAAACCTGTCAAAAAGCAAAGCCAGACAGGACTGCCAGAGCAGCGCCTCTACGACCCAATGAGGTCCCTACTGAACCTTGGGAAATTATCTCAGTCAACTTCATCGGACCACTCCCCGAATCCAAGGGAAACAACATGGTTTTGGTAATCGTTGACAGGTTCACGAAGAAAACCTATTTCATACCCACCACCTTGGAGATTACCTCGCAAGGAACAGCGGTGCTGTTCCGGGACAACGTTTTTAGGGAGCACGGACTGCCCAGGAAAGTGATTAGTGATTGAGGCCCTCAATTCACCTCAAAGTTCATGAACGACTTATATGGGATGTTAGGGATTAAAGCCAACAGATCAACAGCTTATCACCCTCAAACAGATGGACAGACGGAGCGAGTAAACCAGGAACTAAAAGAGTTCTTAACCATCTTCATCAATAACCGACAGGATAACTGGTCGGACTGATTATCAGTGGCCCAATTTTGCCACAACGACAGGGTTCATTCTGCTACCGGCTTCACCCCTTTCTACATGAACTATGGAAGACATCCTAACAAAGGTCTTGACCCTACCTACGCCCTGAAGGCAGTAGCGGTCAAGCAATTGGCAAAGGAATTGGAGGATGTCCACGCTAAAGCAAAAATAGCGCTAGAAAAGGTGGTGCAAATCATGAAAGAGCGTTATGATGCCCATCGCCGGGAGGCACGGGGATACAAACCTGGTGACAAAGTCTATCTTAGTACTGAAAACCGTCCGGTCATCCAAGCCACGAAAAAACTAGATGGAAAATTCGTAGGACCTTTGGAGGTGCTCGCCAAAGTTGGCGAATCCTCATACAAATTAAAAATTCCAGCATCCTGGAAAGTGTACAACATCTTCAATGAAGTCCTTTTGAAGCCATATAGGGAACCGGTTTTCCCAAAACAACAGGCTAAAGCAGCAGCGTGCAAGGACACGCAGATGGTGGAGGAGTCGCAAGAAGGTGAATATGAAGTGGAAGAAATTCTAGAAAGCCAAGTAAGTGGCAGAGGAGGAGCAAGGCTGGAGTACCTCGTAAAATGGAAAAATTACCCGGTGGAGGAGGCCACATGGGAACCAGTAAAAAATGTCGTCAATGCACCCACCATAGTCAAGAAATTCCATAAAGCAAATCCTGATGCTCCAAAACTTGTCAGAAACATTCGAAATGGGATACTATACATCCAATACATGGAAACAGAGCCAAAAAAGAGTCCCAACACACCCAAACAGCCTGCTAGTGCAGCAAGGCACAAGAAGGGTCGAGGAATTCATTGGAAGGATCGGCAAAGGTTATTCGGATGGGAAGATGGTTGTTTCGGACCAAAATACCTGGAAAATATGGAGTGCAGATGGCGTAACTGGAAGGGCAATAGGGCAGCAATCATGGAGCTGCCAGACGACACTGATGGGACATTCTCCAGAGACCTGGAGCGTGGCAGGCGGTCTAAACCCGTGCTTAATTTCCCTCAGAAGATGGATGAGGAGGAGCTTGCGGAGGAAAGAAGAGCTCAGGAGAAAGATATGGCAGTACTCGCCAAGAAAATTCTTAAAAAAGGACAGGCAGTGGCTGCCAAGGAAAGCAGCAAGTCGGAAGATGACCGACAGAGGAGGATTAATGGTGCAAGATGCCAAGAAAAACCATTGGTCAGCTACAGGACCACCATTGAAGACATCGCGGACGTCGATTCTGAACAGACCGGGCTGTTGCCCGATGATCAACAAGCATGCTTGGCTGCATTCTACACAAGAATGAAGGAGGACCCAAGATATGTGGACTCCGCCATGTCAGCCTCTCGGGACGCGAGGCCTTGAGGGGGGGGTGATGTTATGAGCACACCTCATATTTTCAACTTTACAGTAACGACATCAATGACACTTACGAAGATACAATCACAAGGAGTCGGAGGATATTTTTCATTTCTTTTTATCTATTTTACTTCGCTCAAATGTCTATGAACAAGACTACGTGATGGGACTCTAGGAGGATGACCTACGTGAACTGCAGTCCCTATTAGGAAGGAGGTTAGGTCAGCAGTGGCTATGGATAAGACCAAGTGCTGACAGGAATGCGGCCTGATGATGGGCCTACGCCATGAAAGGAATCATGAGCGGCACGGCGCCTGAGGGGCGACATGGGAACACCGAGGAGTACCGAGTCAACGGTACAGCATGCATGGGAATTGGCCGACAAGCTTGAACAATAGCAAGGCCACATGCAGACAACCCAGGAGTTGGGTGTGGGAGGAACTCTCCATGAACGATTAGATGGGCGCAGAGTAAGCTGCTGTGCATTGATCCCCAGTGAGGGACTTTAGCTGCGCGCTGCCTGCGCACAGACCAGGGGAGCGGTATATAAGGGCCGTAGTTTACAGTAGGAGACTCTTAAGTCTCTAGATAGTCTATTGTCACTAGACATAGCTGCAGAGCAATCAGAATCATTTCAGACCTAACAAGTCACCACTTGAGTCGTTTAGGTTGTGTCTAGGGCAGTCCTGACAAGTTGGGGATGATGGAGAAGATGGGGACTTGGGAACTGGAGGAATTACCGGTGATAAGTTTGCTCCACTATTGGAAATAGGGAGGAAAGGGGAGGTGTGAGGTCATGAAAGAGTTCCCGTCAACTCTGGGGCACTCTGTGACAATGCTACTATGCGCGGAATTGCGGAGTTCGCAGATAATCACACTTTAGCACACGAGTGTGTAATGATGGCAAATGCGGGATGCAGAGTGCAATGTGACTCGAGACGTGAGTGAGACAAGGAGGGCGAGACTAAAGGAGGAGGCTCAAAGGGATACTGTATTCTGGGATCTAATCTGGTACTAGGCTGGTATGTTAATTGTACATGGGCTTTATATACAATTTTCTACTCTAGATAATGAAATATCACTTGTAAAATTTCTCCTCGCAACCATATATCCAAATCTGTCTTGAAGGTCTTCTTGTGATGGGGCTAGCTGAGGGATGCAATGGTGGAATATGAGTGCCATGGTGGGAACCAATACCATGATCCTGTGTGGGATGCTAATAGACTCGTCACCTTGAAATAGACTTGCCTGATTGCCATGCACAGCAGCTCTGGGGTTCATCTGACTTGACGTGGCCCTGTTCTCGATATTCCGTGGACCTGACTGGTCTATACCATATCTGATCATCGGCCAATGGCTTTATTCATCCGCTAGGGTCCTATTCTGCTGCGTTGGTGCGTCGCTATGGCTGATGTGGTGATTGGATCCTGGAATGTATATCTTCCAAATGCGGATGTGGCTTGATGGTGTGGTCCCTTCTCCAGTGAACTAGGCTGTGCTGGCTGATGATTTTCATGCGACTCAGCTGATGGGGTGCTGACATTGGATGTGAATGGCCAACTGGTGTGGGGTTTTGATGGTGTACACAGGCAGCAACTTGATTGTTGGTTGTGGGTGATGCTTGCCTTACTGCGGAAAAATGCGGAGTTGCGTGGAATTGCACAGAGTTGCTCATTGCTATCGTGGAATTCCTGTGGATGACTCCTCTACACCCTTACCTCAGCACGATGCTCATCATCTCCCCCCCACTTAAAAACCTGACTGTCCTCAGTCAGTCGCACGAAGGAGCTGGCTAGTTGATTGCTGGTGGTCAAAATGAATTAAAATAAAATTTTGACAAATGAAGAATGGCAAATGGCGTGGCTATGTACTGGGTATCTTGCAGAATTGCATGTCATCTGTCTTCAGTAGCTGCCTCCTGGGTCAGGATTGTCGTCTATATTTGGCCACTTGTCAATTACTGATTCGTTGTTGCTACTGTCACTGTCACTGCTGATGTCTTCCTCATCATATGTTGCCCATAGGTGGCGAGTGGAATGGTGGTGGTGGCATGGTGCTTGTGTGGCTGGATTTATGTTCTGTTCTTGATGTGTCAGAGTTGGGGTGGAATTGACTGGGGTGTGACGGGGTTTGATGGGGCAACTAGGCTTGACTATATTTGCTTCTGGGGACTTGGCAGCTGCTACTGAGGACTTGATGACTGAAAACTCGACTGAACTTTGCAAAATCGTAGGACTTGATGGTGGACTCCTCATCCACTAATGTGGCTATCCATTACTTCCTCTACTTCATATTCATCCTCCTGGGACTCTTCCACCATCTGCACGTCCTTGTGTGCCACTGCCTTGGCCTTTTGTTTAGGAAACACTGGTTCCCTGTACAGCTTCAATAGGACTTCATTGAAGACATTATAGACCTGCCATGATGCTGGGATTTTTAGTTTATAAGATGACTTGCCGACTCTGGTGAGGACTTCCAATGGACCAATGAACCTGCCACCAAGCTTCTTTGTTGCCCTGATGACAGGCAAGTTCTCCATGCTGAGGTAAACCTTATTGCCAGGTTTATACTTGTGCACCTCTTGGCGATGCATGTTGTAGTGCTCTTTCATGATCTGAGCTGCTTTCTCTAAGGCTCTTTTTGCCTTTGCATGTACATCTTCTAGCTCCTTAGCTAGCTGTTCCACTGCCACTGCTTTCAGTGCATAAGTGGGGTCCAACCCCTTGTTGGGGTGTCATCCATAGTTCATAAAGAATGGGGTGAATCCCATTGCTGAGTGAACTCAATCATTGTGGCAGAATTGCGCCACTGACAACCAATCACTCCACTTGTCCTGCTGTTGTTCACAAATATTGTCAGGAACTCTTTGACTTCCTGATTCACCTGTTCCATCTGTCCATCTGTTTGGGGGTGGTAGGCTGTCGACCTGTTAGCCTTAATCCCCAGCATTCCATAGAGGTCATCCATCAATTTCGAGGCAAATTGAGACCCTCAATCGCTAATCACTTTCCTTGGGAGTCCATGCTCCCAGAACACATTATCTCTGAATAGAACTGCCATCCCTTGTGAGGTAATTTCTGATGTAGTGGGTAGAAAGTACAATGTTTTGGTGAATCTGTCCACAATCACCAAAATCATGTCATTGCCTTTTGACTCAGGCAATGGTCCTATGAAGTCGACAGAAATTATTTCCCATGGTTCAGAGGGAACCTCATTAAATTGTACATGGTTGTGGTAGCGGTGGTAAATAGTATTGCCAGTTATCTCTGCTGGTCCAGTCAGGACCCTATCACTATTGGTGACCCAGTCTGCTTCGAAGATGCATCCAATCTCCGAAAGTGTCACCTGGGCATGAGGTAAAATGTATTCAAATGAGCAATGCATGCTCTCTCATATGTTTGATCTGTAAAACAGATCTTCAACCAACTTTGGGCCCTCCACCAACAATTGGTCTGTTCTTTCAGCTAAAAACCCGTGCCTGTCATATTCATGCCTCTTGGGAAACAAGAGGGATACTGTCTGCTGTGTCATGGGTCCACAAGCTATCAAAATGTGTGTGCCCGGCAATTCACCTCAATGTCCTTGTGCCAAGTTATCAGTGACGAAATCAGGTAGTCACTGTTAGGATCGATGCCCTTGGTTCGTTATCGAGTCAACAATGACGACTTAGAGTCTCGGTCTAATCCCAGTCACTGGACAAGAATGCTGTTCGACGTCGTGCTAGGCAGCGACGAAGGTAGCTCGAGTGATAGAGAGGATGAGAGCGAGAGGGTTGTTCAGTAAAGGACAATACTCGATTAAGTTGGAACTAAAGAACTACGGTACATGCAGGGGTTTATATACTGTCTGGAGAACAACGAAGGGGTATAAAAGGAAGTGAAACGAGGGGTAGTTCAGGCAGACGAAACAGGTATCAAAGCATAGCGACGAAGTGAAGAAAGGTTATTGTAATAAGTAAGCATAAGAAAAGGAAGCTGTAACATTACCCCCTCCCTATGCGAGAAGTCACCGACTTCTTAAGGCCAACCTTGAGTTGTCCAGGCGTGGTCTGCTCTTGATTCGTACCAGTGGACGATGTTTTCGACGTCCTTTTGCGCTGTATCTACATGCCATCATATGGAGTCAAGGGTGACTTTCAGTTGACGAAGTTCACGGAGCGCCAGGTCTCGCTTGGCATAAGTCATGGCGTTGGGGTCGGTGGTGAGGGTGAGTCCTACGAGGGCTCCAAGCGGGGCGGAGAGGTCTCAGAGATTGGTGGTGATGTATGAGGCCTCTAGAGAGGCGGCGGCGACGAGGGGGTTCGATCTGGGGATAGGTGCAGGGATGACTTCTTCTTCAGTAGGTGGTTCCTCGGCGAGTTCGGGTGGGTGAATGTGTAGGTCGTTGTTGGCGTGGATCGTCGTTTTGGTTTCGACGAAGATTTCAAGGGGCGGCATGAAGATGTCAAGCTCGGGGAGTTTTTCGGGAAAGGAATATGCAAGGGCGAGGGTCGTGAGGAGGGTGGCGAGAACGAGTCCTCCGATGAGGACAGAGGGGAAGAGGGTGGAGATGAGGGTGACGAGGATGGCGACGAGCGAGAACATCTTCGTGTTTATGACGTTGGTTGGAAGGCTAGGAAGTGGGGATCTCGTTCTTTTATAGGTTGGTTTCATCGAAGTATTCCACATCCCAAAATGAGTTGTCTGCGTCAATAGAGAGGATGTTTCGTAAGAGTTGATCGGCCAATGCTTCTGGTCTGGGAGTATTAGGTCGCGTGGGAGGTCCTTCAGCCAAATATGGTTCATGTAGCGGTCTAGGTGGAATTCGATGCGTAATCGTTCCCTGGTTCGTGTGATGAATGATGCCCGTGATCATTGGGTATCCAGGTTCCCATTCAAAATTGCGGTAGTGGGGCGGTGGCGGCAGATTCGGGTATGGAGGTGGTATTCCTCCATGCGGGATGTATAGGTAGTGCAGGGGTAGGTTAAAGTTCAGCGGTCCACTGGATGGGAAGTTGATTTTGTCTGGGAATAGTGCCTTTGTCCGGTGTAGGCAGGTCACTCCTGCCGCTTCCAGGTCTCTTGTTCGGTCAATGATCCATAGGGCCAGTGCTCTTTGCGCTTGTCTGATATGGCGATCTCTGCTGATGGCGTCGGTTGGTGTCTGGGAGTCGGGGCTGATCTGTGTTTTATATACTGGGTGCAGTGACGGTACTTTTGTTCAATAAAGCAGGATTTTGCGTAGTTCAATGAAGGCTGTTCCTATTGCGCGTCGTCCTTGGTGAGGATGGGTTCGATTAGGGAGTTGGATGATTAGGTGTCTAAGTTTTGGGATAGATTGTCTAGGAGAGAATCGGGAGTAGGGGGAAGCGATGTTTTTGGTATGTCTAGTATTCTGCCTGAGGATCTGTTTGTTGCGATACTGGACCATGGTTTTCATAGCAGGTCTCGGCGGTTCTTATATGCTCTAAGGATGTCCGCAGCGTTCTTTAGATTTGTTTCAGGTTCCCATGAGTTTTCGTTTGGTCCATACCCTTTCCATTTGACTAGGTATTGATAGCCGGTTCCTCATTTTCTGTGTGTGATGATTGCTTCTATTTCAAACTCTTCTTGTCTGTTGATGAGATCAGGGGGTGGTTTCATGAAGTTTGGTCCATGCGCCATTGTTTCCTTATATGGAGTTAGCAATGTGGTGTGAAACATGGGGTGGATGCACCATTGTTTGGGGAGTTTCAGTTTGTAGGTGACAGGTCCTAGTACTTGTTCAATCGTGAAGGGTCCTTCTCTTTTGGGCGCTAGCTTCCTTGACTCATAGGGTATTCAGAGGTTTCGATTTTCGAGCCAGACTTTGTCTCCTTTCTCGAATCTGATACTTTTGTCTTTTGTTCTGAGCGCTACCATTTGTCTAGCGAGTTCATGCGTGGCGAGTGCTTCTTCTCTAGCTTTTTGTAGCATTTGTAGTCGGTTTTCAGCTGCTGGGGTCGTCATAGGGGATGCGGCTGTGGGAATAGCGACAGGGTCTACTCCATACATTAGCTGAAATGGTGATGCTTTGATGGTATCGTGGTGTTGGTTATTGTGAGCGAATTCCACAATTGGCAGTAGCAATTTCCATCTGTGCGGTTCGTTTGTGCAGAACATTCGGAGGTAGAATTCTAGTTCTTGATTGACTCGTTCTGTCTCACCATCTGTCTGGGGGTGGTAGGCTGTGCTCATTCTATGGTTTATTCCCAGCGCTTTTCCTATTTCTCGGAATACTTTAGATGCGAACTGCGGTCCTCTGTCAGATATGAGGATATCCGGTAAACCGAATCGTTTGAAGTTTTCATTTATGTATAGGTCTGTGGTTCCTAGTGCGTCGATCGTTTTGTGACAAGGGGAAAAGGTTACCCCCTTTGTAAGTCCATGATCGAGTCGAAGCCATCGGCGATTGGTAAGTCTGTGATGAAGTCAATTGTGACTTGTTGGAAGGGTCGGGTGGCATTAGATTTGATCGGTTGTAGGGCAGGGGTGTTGGGGTGAGTGTTTACTTTCATTTGCTGGCAGAGCGCGCATCCTTCGATCCATTCTCTGGTATGCTTGTTCATTCCGGGCCACCAGTAGTTTCGTTTGAGTAATTCTAGAGTTTTAAATCATCCAGGGTGCCCAGATGTAGGTGATTCGTGCGTTAGTTTAATGAGTTGAGTGCACAATCCTTCTTGATCTGGTACATAGGTTTTTCCTTGGTAATGTACGATGTGGTCAACATATGTCCAGTCTTGCAGCTTCGATTTTATTGGTGGTGCTCGATGATTTTGGATTACTTCGACTAGTATTTGTCCAAAGTCGTCTTTAATCATGCCTTTGTGCAACTTCTCTGCTAGGTCGTCTGCTATAAGCCTGATGAATTGTTCAGGTGGTAACACCGTGGTTCCTTCTGGGATGTCATCCATTCCAATGTGGTCTGGTCATCGAGATAGGGCGTCTGCTTCAAACATCTTAGTTCCAGGGATGTGCTCTATTCGGAGATCGAATTCGCTTAAGAAGGAGGACCATCTGGCTTGTCTGGGGGTAAGGCGTTGTGGGGTTCGATAAAAGGATAAATTCTTGTGATCACAATGAACGATGGTGGTATGAGGTGATCCGTGAAGAAGGTGTCGCCATGCTGCAAGTCCTTTGACGATTGCCAGTAGTTCCCTGTCGTAAATCTGATAGTTTTGCTCTGTCGTGGTTAGGGCGTGTGAGATGAAGCCGCAAGGGTGCAGGAGTCCTGCTTCATCGGCTTGTTTCAGTACTGCTCCTGTTGCTTTATTCAAGGCGTCGGTTTGCAGGATGAATGGTCAGGTGACATCTGGCATTCGGAGTACAGGGGCTGTTGTAAAGTGTTTTTTTAGGTTGTTAAACGCCACCTGTCATTCTGGTCTCCAGAGGAACGCTTCATCTTTTCTTGTGAGATCAATAAGTGGTCGAGCAAGGGTTGCGAAGTTCCCAATGAATCGTTGGTAGAAATTCCCAAATCCTAGGAAGGATCGTACTTGCTTGACCGTTGTTGGTGTCGGCCAATCTGCTATTCCTGCCAGTTTGATCGGGTCCATTGTTATCTCCCCAGGTCTAATGATCATTCCGAGGAATTCAATTTCCTGAGTGCAGAACTTGCATTTTTCAAGTTTGAGAAATAAGTCGTTTTCTTTCAGTCGTTCTAGGACGCATTTTGTCCGGGTTTCTAAGTCTTTGGGTGTTGTTCCACATATTAAAATGTCGTCCATGTAAATGATTAACCATCCTTCATTGATCATGTCTTGGAAGTATTCGTTCATCATTGTCTGGAACGTAGATGGGGAATTGCATAGGCCAAAGAACATGACTGTTGGTTCATATAGTCCTTTGTTTGTTATGAAGGCTGCTTTCCATTCATCTCCTTCTTTTATCCGAACGTTGTTGTATCCCCATCGGAGATCTAGTTTTGTGAAATATTGAGTGCTGGATAGTTTGGTCATTAGATCAGAGATCAATGGTAATGGGTATGCATTCTTTATTGTCCATTCATTCAGGTATTGGTAGTCTTGACATGGCCGGAGCGCTCCGCTTTCCTTTTTTGCGATGAAGAAGAATGGCAAGGCTTGTGGGGATTTGGATGGTCTAATGTATCCTTTAGCTAGCTGTTCTGTGATCCATTCGTCGAGGGATGATTGCTCTTTTATTGATAGTGGATATATTTTGCTGACTTTTGGGGTAAATCCGGTTTTGAGATCGATTGCATGATCCCATGTGCGTCTGACTGGGAATCGTTCTGAAGGCGCCTTTTCGAATGTAGATTTCCATCCTTGGTACTCATCTGGTAGCGTCGTTATGGTTTCTTTGCGTAGTGTGTGTTCTAGCGCTTGTGATGCTGAGGTTTTAACCCTGATCCAGTATTCGTCGATTTCCTGATCCAGGTTTCTTTCTATCTGCTTTGTCGGTTTGTGTAGGGGTTGGTGATTGAGCTTGAGGGTCCGTTCCTTCCAGTTTATTGCTGGGTTATGCTTTTCTAACCAGGGGAGTCCAAGTATAAGTTTTTGATCCCCCAGTTTAGTGATTAGGAAGCTTGTTTCAATTAGTAGATTTCTGATGTGGTAGGGAATCTTGACTTTATGTGTGATCATTCCGTTTAAGTTTACTGTTCCGTCGGCGTTCTTAACTCGTATTGGTTGAATTAGTGGTTTCTTGTTCATGTTTTTTGTTATAGTTTTGTCAATGAAGTTTCCTTCTGCTCCGCAGTCAACGAGGGCAGATATCTCAGCAGGTAGTTTGGGTGATTGGACAGTTATTGAGAGTCGTTGATTATTATTTGATCTTACTATTACAGAGTCGAGTGCTAACTGTCCATAATCGTTCTTGGAGGTTCCAACCGCTTTCTGGTTCCTCCACTTTAAAAACCCTCAGTTTCCAGGTCAGTGAGGAGAGTTTCTCGTTCCTCTGTGCTGAGAGCCGCAATCATAGTGCGAATTTTCTTAGCATCATTATCCTCAGTGATTGTTCTGGTGAGTCGTCCTGAAGGGGGCGGGTTCCTGGTAGTATCTTTCTTTGGGCAGTTTCGGGATAAGTGACCGATGGTTCCGCATCTGAAACATTTCCCAGAACGCATATATTCTTCTCGTTGCCCATCAGTAAGGTGTCCAGTTTGTATGGTATGGATTGTTTTAGGTCCTCCTGTTTTATTGAATCGACGCCCTGTATCAGTTTTTCCTAATGCTTTCATTGTTTCCCATGCTGCATTGAGTTGTTCCACTTTTCTGTAGGCATCTGTGATGGTTTTAAAGTCGCCTTGGCCTTTGAGGATCTTGGCCGCAATGGTGGTTGGTAGGCCTCAGACGAATGCCTGAAGTTGGGCAGTAATTCCGGTTAGTCCGGAGGATCCTATGAGCATTCTAAATTTTCGGACGTAGATTGGGACAGTGATCTCTCCTCCAACTCGTAATTTAGTGAGCTCATTCAGTGCCCTGACTGCGGTGTTGACTTCTCCCCAGTCATCAAGGAATCGTTTGACAAAGGTGTCATAGTTTTCCCAAGTAAGTCCATCTTTTTCATCCAGTTGGTCGCGGATTATTTCTTTCCAGTCGTCTAGTTCTTTTCCTAGGCATTGGAGGACGTATCTGATTTTCTTTTCATGTTTCCCTTCATAGTTATGAGCGTTGATTGCAAAGAAATCGCTAAACCAGCTGATGAATGATTTAGCTTCAGTCCGATCTCCTGTGAAAATTCGTGCTGAGACTGGTTTGATGTCTCCCCTAGGGGTGTCGGTGGTTTCAACATTCGTTGCCATCTGTTTTGTGTCAGTTTCGGCATCAGTTTCAGGTCTCGGGTTTTCTAGTTCGTATTTGATTTGTTTTTGTTCTAAAAAGGTGTTCCACCCTGTTATGGATGTTTCAGAGAGAGAGTAGTATGGATCAGTGCCGTCGAAATCACATTCCGCGTCACAGTACTCTTCCCACCACAGGGTTTCTTTGGGTTTCTCGAAATATAGTTCTGGTTCTTCTTCTGGTTCTTTTTGTTCGTTTCTCCATTCAACCCAAAGTTTTCCAGGTAGTGAGTGTTCGTCTCCTTCAATGTAATCCCCTTCAAAGTATTTGTCAGGTACTGGGGTGTTCTTGTTCTTTCCTACTCCTCGAAATTCCCAACGTTTATTTAGTGTCGAGAAAAAGAGCTCCTGTCTTTCTAGATAATATGTTCCTTTAAAGAGAAAGGAATCGTTCGGTGGTCTCTGGTTAGAGAGTCTGGTTTCGGGTCATTTCGGATCTATATTGTCTAGCTAGTGACAATGCACTAAGCGGTTCAGTGAGTTCCAACTTGTGTTAGGATCGATGCCCTTGGTTCGTTATCGAGTCAACAATGACGACTTAGAGTCTTGGTCTAATCCCAGTCACTGGACAAGAATGCTGTTCGACGTCGTGCTAGGCAGCAACGAAGGTAGCTCGAGCAATAGAGAGGATGAGAGCGAGAGGGTTGTTCAGTAAAGGACAATACTCGATTAAGTTGGAACTAAAGAACTACGGTACATGTGGGGGTTTATATACTGTCTGGAGAACAACGAAGGGGTATAAAAGGAAGTGAAATGAGGGGTAGTTCAGGCAGACGAAACAGGTATCAAAGCATAGCGACAAAGTGAAGAAAGGTTATTGTAATAAGTAAGCGTAAGAAAAGGAAGCTGTAACAGTCACTGCTTGTACAGAGGGTATGAGAGGACTTTGTATCAGCCTTGATACACAACACAAATCAAATTTCTTTGCTCATTCCTGAGCTATTCCACAAATACAGTGTACTGTACCCAGGGCATGTCTGTGGACTCCTGCCTATGCTCTCCTGGCAATACCAGCACTCTTGTCTGTAAATGTGTGTAGACTACCCAAGTAGGGTTTGTCATCAGGCCCAATGGGGCATATTGAGGATCTCTTGTTCGAGACCCATTGACAGTATATGCTGTCAAAGTCAAAGTCACCTGGAGAGGTCACAGGCTGTGCGGTTACTACCTCTCAGAAAGAAACTAGGCCATTGGTGCTGTGAGCAATGACAAGCAAGACTGCTCAGTGCTGTAAGACCAATGGGGTAGAATGGAAAGTCTCTAGATTATGTTAGGAGGTCCCTAAACACAACCACAAAACCCCACAGTGAGGCTTGTTAGGCCAGAAATGATTCTGATTGCTCTGCTAGTAATGTCTAGGTGACAAAAACTATCTAGAGACTTAAGGGCTACCTACACTAAACTACAGCCCTTATATACTCTAGCCATGGTCTGTGCGCAATTGGTGTGCAGCTAAAGTCCCTCACAATAGGGATCAATGCACAGCAGCCAGCCTGCGCCCATGTAACCATTCCAGGAGTATTCCTCCCACACCAACACACTGTCTCCTTCCATATGTGGCCATGCTATTGTCTTGCACCTCAGCCATTCCCATGAATCCCAGTACTGGTCTCTCGGTACATGCAGGTATTCCCAAGTTGCCCCTCAGGTGCTGTGCCACCCATGATTCCTTTCATGGCATAGGCCCATCATTGGGCCATTGTCCAAGTCGGCACTTGGTCTAGTCCCATAGCCGATGCTGACCTAACCACCTTTCAAATAGGGGCTGCAGTGTTCGCATAGGCATCCCATTGTAGTGTCTTGTCGCCCAGCCCTTGTATCTATATGTTTCAGTCTGTATAAAAAGATAAAAAGAAACAATATATATATCCCAACTCTCCGAGTCCATATCTTCATAAGTGTCATTGACGTCATTACTGTAAAATAGGAGTGGAATGAGTTATGCTCATAGCAGCAAGTATCTCATGAACTAAGCCATATTTGGCAATTCTAAGTTTATATTCAGGGTTGATAGCATCATGGCAACCATTTTGCAAAGTTTTTGGAGCTGATTATAATAGGTCACATGACCTCTTGGTCCATGCATCAGCCCCAGGCATATAAGGAGGGCATCTTGGCACATCCCCCCCCATGTACACAAAGAGCAAAGAGTTTTAAGTAGGGAGATAAGTAGAAAGTCATTTATAAGTAGTAGAATAAGGAGATATATGTATGTATGTAGTAACAAATTGAATAAACTATTCTTTCATTTCCTTACCTAGTAGGTTGAGAATAAGACAACAGAAAAAGACTAAAAAGACCTTATAATAAGTCCCTAGTCTGCATAATCTGACCTATTTTTACTCACAATATTCATAAGTATTAACTGAAAACAAGTCAAAAGTCAAGTAAGGACTGGAAAAGTGGGGTGCCTTATTTTGGACTTATTTACATATTTAAGTCACAAAGTTACAATAAGTCAAGTCCATTTTTTCCTGATGGCCAATAAACCTCAAAAATATGTTCTTTTTCCAGCATTCCAAAATCAATATTTTCATGGATCACAAATATTTCAGTTCAGTTGCTCCAAATTTGCACCTGAAATGTTCCCTGAAATCAATGTTGCCACTGATGTGGGCAATGCTTCATGAGTCCATAACCTGCTGCTAAGGGTGATCAATGTAAAATTCCTGCTAGGTAAGTAGTGGGTTCAGAATGAGGTCTCTAATCATGTAGTCATATTGGGTCATGCAATGAGTCAGCCATTTGACTGGTGGACTGGCAAGTTCTGGCATGTATTTTCAGGCTGTATAAACATCCTAGAACAGCATGTTAAAATTACCAGTACAACAACAATGAGGGTAGAAAAGCAGTACAAAGGGCCAGACTCTTGCAGGTGGATATGCATAGTTTGGAATAATTATATAAATGTAATGGGAAATACCAAATGGAAATACAAAGCATAAAAATATTTAGCATCTGAGGCAAAGCCTTATGCTGATCAAGGGTGCTGGGCCACAAAATTGCTGGTGAGATTGAGTGTAGAGCTAGAAGGGTGGGGATTGTAAGCACAAGATAATCCTTAGCATGTAAATTCCAATGAAAGATGAAAATAAAAGAACTATGGTAAAGTGCAGCATCATTGCACAAAAGAGGATATAACCAAAATCAGACATGTGAGATAAAAATGTATAGCATGCTAGAAAATGTGTGGCACTGGAAGGCATGCCAGTAATATGTGCTACAGCATATTATTCATCTCTATCTGCTCTGGTATCTAGCCTTGCATCAGGAAAATGGTCAGGTTTGCTTTGTGAGCTTCAGCTTTGGGAGTCAAGCTTTGCTGGGCTTAGGTCTTGAGCCTACCTGCATTCTGAGCTTGAGCTTTTAGACAAGTTACTTTTTGTAGCTTTAGCTCTGACCCTGCACCTTTCCAATAGCAGCAAACCAGGACCACCACTTAGAAGATTTCAAACCCAGGGTAATGCAAAAAAAACATATTTATTTTAGAATACAGTCTTATATGTAATCATTACAGAAAACACTTTACAAGGAATCATGGATTAGTGGACTCAATGCTACAGTGCCAGATTCAGGAAGAGGGGTGCCAGTAACATCTTACATAAAAGGCATGGTCATACTCCCAGCATGGCAGAGGTGAATGAGACAGCCAAATTACTGTGAAGCATTCTAATGTTAAGTGTATAATATTTCTGTAAAAGGCTGCAACTCTGTGTGAGTTGCATGAAGAGTCTGGAATGGTAGGTGATGGTATGATAAGGGTGGTAGAGATGGATAATGAGTATCTATTCCCAACTTTATGCTCATCTGAAGGTTCTGTCTTTGCCTATGCTCAATGTAACTTTGCTGGATGGGTAGGCCACATAGTGATGTCAACAGCTATATATATTTTTTTAAACAATCACTATATCTAATCATAGAAATTACCTAAAAGTCTGAGATAATTTGAGCAGATAGTTCAACCAAAAATACAATGGGTCCTCTGCCAACACTAAGCATTCTGCAAAGCTGGTGTTGAGATATTTGACTTTAGCTGATTGCTTAGCTGCTATGGCTTAGCTGCTAAGCAATCAGCTAAAGTCAAATTTCTCCACATTGGCCTCATAGGTCACTTAGTGTTGGCAGAGGACCCATTGTCTTTTTGGTTGAACTATCTGCTCAAATTATCTCAGATTTTTGGGTAATTTCTATGATTAGATATAGCGATTGTTTAAAAAAACTGGCTATAGCTGTTGACATCACTAAGGCCATGACAGAGTCAACACAGCTTTCATTGTGGGTAGAACAGCCCAGTTGAAGGCATGGAATAGACATTGCATGCCATCCTCAGAAGTGGACAAAAGATGAGAGTGGGGTTAAGCAGTTGTTAATTCTCCATGTGTGAGATAGGGTTTAAAAGATGAGGAAATATAGGACAGGAAAAGGTACTGGTACAATACATTGTATGTGATGACTAGAGTGAGTCACTCAATACAGTGTAGTTGGAATATGTGGAACACTTTGCATGTACTTCAGGTTGACTGTTATGAGCACACCTCTCATTTCAAACTTTACAGTAACGACATCAATGACACTTATGAAGGAATGGTCACGAGGAGTCAGAAGATCTTTTTCTTTTCTTTTTATCTATTTTATCAAGCTCAAACGTCTACGAACAAGACTACGCAATGGGACTCTAGGAGGATGGCCTACGAGAATTGCGGTCCCTATCAGGAAGGTGGTTAGGTCAGCATCGGCTATGGAGATAGACCGAGTGCCGGCAGGAGTTGCGGCCCAATGATGGGCCCACGCCATGAAAGGAATCATGAGCGGCACGGCGCCTGAGGGGCGACATGGGAACGCCGAGGAGTACCGAGTCAATGGTACGGCGTGCATGGGAATCGGCCGAAGTCCTGAACAATAGGAAGGCCGCATGCGGATAACCCAAGAGATGGGAAGGGATGAAACTCTCCACAGATGGTTAGATGGGCGCAGATCGGCTGCTGCGCATTGATCCCGGCATGAGGGACTTTAGCTGCGCGCTGTCTGCGCACAGACCAGGAGAAGCGGTATATAAGGGCCGTAGTTTAGCGTAGGAGACTCTTAAGTCTCTAGATAGTCTATTGTCACTGGACATAGCTACTTGAGCAATAGTATTGCCTTTGGTCTAACAAACCACCACTTGAGTCGCTTAGGTTGTGTTCAGGGCAGTCCTGACATAATCTAGAGACTTTACCCTCTACCCCTCTGTGCCGTCCAGCACCAAGCACGTTGCTTGTAGTTGCTCCTGATGATCAGAGGCCTAGTTTGCACTTTGACGGTTGTAATCCGATTATCCCGGAACCGTTGGCGACATCGACTTTGACACACACTGTCAACGGGTCTCAAACGAGAGATCCTCAATACGCCCGTTGGGCCTGTCTACAAAACAGTTGCAGACGAGAGTACAAGTTCGCCCGAGAGCAGTGTAGGCAGGAGACCATAGACACGCTCGGGGTAACGTACACTGCAGTTGCGGAAAAGCTCAGGAACGAGCGAAGAAACCTGATTGGTGTCACATATCAAGGCTGATCTCAAATTCCTCACACACTCCCTGTACTAGCACCCCTACCTGATTTCGGGGTGATAACTAGGCACAAAGATAGTGAGGTGAAGTGCCGGGTGTGCCCAATTAGTAGCTTGTGGACCCACGACGCAGCAGACAGTATCTTTCCTGTTTCCCAGGAAACGTCATCGACAGGCGCAGATTCCGACTGCCGAAAGAACGGATCAAGTGTCAGTGGAGGGCCTGAGCTTGATTGAAGATTGCTTTACAGGAAACAAACTATATTCCCTCACCACAAAAAATGAATTGCCACTTTCAATACATCCTCCCCCACGCCCAGGCGACACTCTTGGAGATCGGTCAGATTTTCGAGGCGGACTGGGTCGACTTCATCGAACCTGTCCTTGTTAGGACACCAGCATTTATTGGCGATACCATTGTACGCCGATACGACAACCAATGGTTAATGCTGATCAATAACGGGGACAAGGCCATAATGCGGTACAGAGTGGCAGTAGAGCGACTTCAGTGCGCTCACCATGTAGAGGAATTATATGCACACGAGGGCATGACCATGTCGCATGAGGACTGGAATGCTTGGATGCATGCCATGAACGGCAATATATGAGCCACTCATTATGAAAAATGGAAAAGAGAAAAAGAGGATGAGGAACGCCGTAAGGGAATCAGATTCGATCCCCTTTTAACCACAAAGCCACCTGGTCGTATCATTGCCAGAACACCGGAACGGCTCCTCACCGAACCCATCGAGAAACTTCGAACCATTGGCCTTGACCATTTCTTGTCAGAAATAGGCGAAGACACCTGGAATGATCATAAAGCCAGGTTGTTAGGATGGAGGGCCCGCGTCAAAGCATATCTGCCCGGACCAATAGCAAAAAGCCCAATCGCTCCTGACCAGTGGAGGCAAAATGGGTACTGCTACATGTACCTGTTTAAAGCCGAGTATTACAACAAGTTTAACTGGCCTGCCTGGCCCACCTTGTACGATATCATAAACTGGGAGCCAGAACTTCGAGACGACGACACTGTGGTCTTTGCTATCCAAGACAGTATTCGACCAGGGCGATGTCATATCATTGAAGAATCCGCAATATGGCAGGACGACATCGAGTACACATGGGACAAACTTGTGGACCTTCACAAGGTCTCAAGGAATCGACCACTCACCACTACGCCTAAAAAACAAGTTGACTTGCGATCAACAGTAACTGTTCAGGAGGCAGTAAATCAAGCGGCCGGACGAACATACCCGGCAATTATGGAACAGAAACCAGTAGTGCAACCAGCGCGATCGTACGCAGCGGCAGCACTAGCTGGCGAAGAAAGTAAAGCGAAAATCATAAATGCTGGGGGAGACGCAGCGCATTGGAATGGAGGAGTCCCTACGATGGCAGACTGGCTGTCTACGGAAGAATACCCTCAAGGGGCGAATAATGCCCATAAAAAACGACAAATAGACCAATGGAGAAGGAATGTCGAAAAGGAATCCTGGCTTCCCTATCCCTATCCAAACATGTCATGGACCGATAGCGGTCTTCACCCAGACATACCAGGATATTGCTACCTGGTACTAATCAAGAAAGATTTCTGGGACGAATTTGTATGGCCAGCTTATCCGCAGTTGCAAGAAATCTGTAACTGGGATAGAAACCTACAAGACGAAAATGTCACTACCATCATTCGACGATCTTATTCCCAGACCACCATGTTACACATCGAAAAATAGAATAGTAACACAAGAGGGTGGTTTCACGTCGAATGTCTAAACTGAGAAGGGATGGGACACTACAAAATAGGAGCCGAACAGGGAGAAAGTCCTGAAATAGGCGAGATAATAAGTTTAGGGGAAGAAGATGACCTCGAACTGCCAGAGCAACCAGCGCGATCAGATGCAGCGGCAGCCCTGGTAGAGATAGACCCTTGTTTATGGAATGGGCGTCCCAATCTAACGGAACAGCAACAAAACAAATTACACCCAAAACACCCAGGATACTGCTACCTATGGCTAGTAAAGCGGAAATACTGGAACGCTTACAAATGGCCAGCATATCCAACAATCCGGGAAATATATGGATGGGATCCAGAACTTATGGACGAGGACAGACCAATCTATTGGAGACGAACCAAGGGATGTAATCGGATGTGGCACTGTGTCCGGGTATCAGGAGAACCAAATGGCTGGCCATGGATGAAGGCCATGATGTGGCAAGGATACGGATCGCATCGGGTTGGCGTCGGAAATTTCCGACTCACAGTAGACATGGTCACTCAAGCCTACCATGCGATACTCGGATGGAGAAACCATTGGATGGACACCGAAACACTGGAACCTCTTGCGGATACCCAACCTGCTGCAGCAGTAGCAGCAAGGGAAAACAAGATCCACTGCCAAGAAGAGGAACGACAAAGGGCTGTTACCAGTGCTGGACAAGCCCTTGTCGTTATAATAAACGAATACCAGAGAAGTTCGCGTCCTGAACCAGGCCCTCTAACTAAAGCCGAAATGCCTGACTACTACCAGGGGGATCCCCGAACAGTCGACGGATGGTTACGGCAGATGGGAACCTATTTTATGTTATCAAGGGAGACGGACCCTAAACGAATGATTTCCATATGCCTATACCGAATGAAAGGCGGAAAAGGGGATAGAGCAGCCGATTGGAGCGGCGTCAAACTTAAAGCACTCCAAGAAGCATTGCAAGAATTCCAGGACAAAATCAACAATAGCGGGTGGAGTCCAAATCTCAATTGGCAACAACTGAATGAGGGAGAGTCGACTGAGGACAATAGAGCATGGGTGCAAAGACCATTAATTAACCAATTTCCGTTCATGGATTGGGCCGACTTCAAAAACCAAATGCATGATTTCTTCATGTCAACAGAAACAAAGGAAAAGGCGATCGAAGCCTTACTAAAACTACGACAAGGAACGATGATGGTCGAAGATTACATCATCAAGTTCAACTCCCTCACCTCGCTTATGGACTGGAATGACCAGGCCCTAATTTCCCAATTTCAGAATAATCTCAACCCAGCCCTAGGACGGGACTTGATTCGATACGGAGGACTCCCCGATAACGCTACTCTTATCCAGATACAAACGCGAGTAACCGCACTTGCCCGAGCTTACAGGAAGGCCAACAAGACATATGGCTTCCCAAAAACATGGCAAGAGTATCGGGAACAAACCCCAAGTAGTAACCCCCGTCCTCAATATCAATACAAGGCGCCAGCCCCATTCGCATCAGGAAGTCGAGATCCGAACGCCATGGACGTAGATAAGAAATGAGACATCAAGCCATGGTGCTACAACTGCGAAAAAGAGGGACATTATAGTCGTTGATGCCTGCTGCCATGAGGAGGGAAACCCATACCGGAATGCAGTAGATGTGGAAGGAAGGGACATACAGTAGAAAGATGTTGGAAAAAGGAAGCCGCCAAAGATAAAGGAAAGAGGGTGGTACGAATGATAGACAACGGGGGAAACGACCCTAGAAGGATGTGCTAAAATCGAGGAAGTCTCGGATTTTGGAGACAGCCAGTGAACAAGCGCTCTGTTCAACTGGCTCCTAGTTCAAACTCTTGTAACGGTGTATTAGTACCAGTAGACTCTGCAATTGACATGCATGATTTACTCTATGAATGCAGTGGGAACATACACTGTATAAGAAATTTAAAAATGAGCGTAAAACCAGAAAGAAGGTTAAAAGTCTGGACTACCCCTTGGATATTAAGGCGCATATGGCAACAGCCAGAACAAGCAGCTATCGAATGCCTAAGACAATGGGTAGAACCCAAGCGAATAAAAGAAGTAGATGGAGAACTCGTCAAACAGCTAAATAAGCTATCGGAAAATGACGCCCTTTGGAATCTAGTACACTTAAGGGAAAAAGTGGTACAAGGAAAGGGAAGACAGGAATTAGACCTGAAGGGAACATTAACCACTATGGACACATTGCAATCCACTGATATAACTATGTTGCTAGACTCCGGGTGCACCGCTTCATGCATAAGCGAGGAATTCGTTAAAAGGCATCAAATGAACAAAAAGAAACTCTTACGACCCATCCCCGTATATAATGCAGACGGAACACGAAATGGGTCAGGGAGCGTTGAGTATTTTGTTCAATTCAAGCTACGCATAGGATCACATGAGGAGGTTATGGATTGCGCAGTTGCCACACTCAGCAAAACAGATCTATTCCTAGGACACGACTGGTTGGAACATCACAATCCAACCATAAACTGGAAAAAGAAATCCTTAGAATTTAACCGGTGTCCAGGTACTTGCTGGAAACCATCCTCTGTACAAGAACCCAAGGATGAAATTGATGTGTCATACCATTTAAACGAAGGAGAACGCCTTCTAGCTATACATATTGGGGAGCCAGAATTACGAGTCCGAGCTTTCGCCTCAACAGCAACAAAGATAGCTGTGGAGCAGGTGGGAAAAGAAAAGAAACGGACACTGGAGGAGGCAGTTCCCCGACACTATTTACAACATCGGAAGGTATTTGAAAAGGAAACCTTCGACGAACTTCCACCACGACAACGCTGGGACCACGCAATAGAACTAATCCCTGGTTCGACTCCGGTAGATTGTAAAATCTACCCTCTAAATCGAGATGAACAACAACAACTCGATGAGTTCTTGAAAGAGAATTTGGATTCTGGACGAATCCAACCCAGCAAATCGCCCATGGCGTCACCTTTCTTTTTCGTTAAAAAGAAAGATGGGAAACTCAGGCCTGTACAGGATTACAGGAAACTAAATGAAATGATGGTCAAAAACCGTTATCCCCTACCTCTCATCGGAGAACTTGTAGACCAGCTATCGCAAGCAAAAGTATTTTCGAAAATGGATATACGTTGGGGTTACAACAACGTACGCATAAAAGAAGGCGACGAATGGAAAGCCGCTTTCCGGACCAATAGGGGACTGTTCGAACCACTTGTAATATTCTTTGGCCTCACCAATTCCCCCGCAACCTTCCAAACTATGATGAACGACATATTCCAAGTCGAAATAGCGGAAGGATGGGTAGTCATCTACATGGATGACATATTGGTATTTTCAAAGAACCAGGAAGAACACATAAAACATGTTAACCGAATACTCGAAAAATTGGAAAAGCACAAGCTGTCGCTGAAGCCTGAGAAATGCTTCTTTGATAAAAGCGAAATTGACTTCCTAGGAGTGATTATTGGAAAGGACACAGTACGAATGGATCCTGCAAAAGTTAAAGCAGTATCCGAGTGGCCGACGCCCAAGTGTAAAAAGGAAGTTCAGCAGTTTCTGGGTTTCATCAACTTTTATTGAAGATTCATTAAAGATTTTGCAAAATTGGCAAAGCCATTGACACGGCTCACTGGAAAGGAGGAGTGGCTGTGGACACAGCTACAGGATGAAGCCTTCGACAGGCTTAAGGAGACAATAGCAAAAGAAGTTGTACTTCGCATTCCCAATGAAGAAGGACAATTCCGGGTGGAGGTAGATGCCTCAGATTTCGCCATCGGAGGCATACTATCACAGCAATGCGAGGATGGGTTATGGAAGCCGGTGGCCTTTATTTCCAAATCTCTCAATGACGCTGAACGCAATTACGAGATATATGATAAAGAAATGCTTGCAGTAATGCACACCTTTTACGAATGGGTGCATTACCTCAAAGGGGCAAAACAGATCATTGAAGTTCTGACCAATCATCAGAACTTAACATATTTCCGAAAAGCTCAGAATCTCAACAGACGTCAGGCGAGATGGGTAACCGATTTGCAAGATTACAACTTTGTAATCAAGCACAGGAGCGGCAAATCTAACACCAAGGCCGACCTTTTATCCCGACGGACAGGACATGACAAAGGGGAAAGTGACAATGAAGGCGTCATTCTTCTTAAAGAACATCTTTTCATCAACATCCTCGACGATGATCGAGCAATAGACGACATCATCAAGGACATTAAAGAAGTCCCTCGACGACAGTGGGAAACCCAGGTGATAAAAGGACTAGAAACCACGGGAGGGGAATATAAAATCGACAAAGGGTTGATAACTTGGCAAGGGCGCATTTACGTGCCAGCGGTACCGGCACTACGAGAAGATATCATAGCCATCCACCACTCATGGGGGCACTCTGGGGTGGCTAAAACGCTGGAATCACTCACCAGGAACTTCTGGTGGCCCAATATGTGCAAAGATATAGAGCGCTATATCCCCGGTTGCGAAACATGTCAAAAAGCGAAGCCGGACAGGACTGCCCGAGCGGCTCCTCTACGACCCAATGAAGTCCCGATGGAACCTTGGGAGATTATCTCAGTCGACTTCGTTGGACCACTTCCCGAGTCAAAAGGAAACAACATGGTTTTGGTCATTGTAGATAGGTTTACTAAGAAAACCTATTTCCTACCTACCACATCGGACATCACCTCACAGGGAACAGCAGTGCTGTTCAGGGACAATGTGTTTAGGGAGCATGGACTCCCCAGAAAAGTAATCAGTGATTGAGGGTCCCAATTCGCCTCGAAATTCATGATGGATTTATACGGAATGTTAGGAATCAAGGCCAACCGATCCACGGCCTACCACCCACAAACAGACGGACAGACAGAGCGGGTCAACCAGGAACTGAAAGAGTTCCTAACGATCTTCGTTAATAACCGACAGGACAATTGGTCGGACTGGCTATCAGTGGCACAATTCTGTCACAACGACAGGGTTCATTCCGCCATGGGTTTTACCCCTTTCTACATGAATTACGGGAGGCATCCCAACAAGGGTCTCGACCCGACTTATGCACCAAAGGCAGTAGCTGTAGAGCAGCTAGCAAAAGAATTAGAGGACGTACATGCCAAAGCAAAGTTGGCATTGGAGAAAGCAGCGCAAGTGATGAAGGAGCGCTATGATACTCACCGGAAACAGGCCGTCGAGTATAAGCCAGGGGACAAGGTTTATCTCAGCACGGAGAATTTACCAGTCATTCGAGCCACAAAGAAACTAGACGGCAAATTCGTTGGACCTCTGGAAGTCCTTGCGAAAATAGGAGAGTCCTCATATAAATTAAAAATTCCGGCCTCATGGAAGGTCTACAACGTCTTTAACGAAGTCCTTTTAAAGCTGTATAGGGAACCGGTTTTCCCGAAACAACAGGCCAAGGCAGCAACGCGCAAGGACGCACAAATGGTGGAAGAATCGCAGGAAGGCAAATATGAAGTGGAAGAAATCTTGGAAAGCCGGGTAAGCGGTAGAGGAGGAGCGAGGCTGGAATACCTCGTAAAATGGAAAAATTACCCGGTGGAGGAGGCCACTTGGGAACCAGTAAAAAATGTCATCAACGCACCCGCCATAGTCAAGAAATTTCACAAGGCAAATCCAGACGCCCCCAAACTCGTTAGAAACATCCAAGATGGGATCCAATACATCCAATACACCGAGATAACATCCAAGCAATCCACTAGTGCAACAAGGCACAAGAAAGCTCGGGGAACTCATTGGAAAGACCGACAAAGACTGTTCGGATGGGAAGATGGCCATTTTGGGCCAAAGTACCTGGCCAATATGGAGTGCCGATGGCGCAATTGGAAGGGTGAAAGAGCAGCAATCATGGAGCTGCCAGATGACACCGATGGGACGTTCTCCAGAGACCTGGAGCATGGCGGGCGGTCTAAACCTGTGCTTAATTTCCCTCAGACGACGGAAGCGGAGGAGCTAGCGGAGGAAAAAAGAGCTCAAGAAAAAGATATGGCAGTACTTGCCAAGAAAATATTAAAAAAGAAGACGGAAGTGGCTGCGAAGGAGAGCAGCGAGTCGGAAGAGGACCGACAGAGGAGGATACAAGGCGCAAGACGCCAGGAAAAATCATTGGTCAGCTATAGGACCACTATTGAAGACGTCAAGGACGTCGACTCAGAACAAACCGGGCTGTCGCCCAATGACCAACAAGCGCGCTTGGCCGCATTTTATGCACGGATGAAGGAGGACCCAAGATATGTGGACTCCGCCACATCAGCCTCTCGGGATGTGAGGCCTTGAGGGGGGGGTGATGTTATGAGCACACCTCTCATTTCAAACTTTACAGTAACGACATCAATGACACTTATGAAGGAATGGTCACGAGGAGTCGGAAGATCTTTTTCTTTTCTTTTTATCTATTTTATCAAGCTCAAACGTCTACGAACAAGACTACGCAACGGGACTCTAGGAGGATGGCCTACGAGAATTGCAGTCCCTATCAGGAAGGTGGTTAGGTCAGCATCGGCTATGGAGATAGACTGAGTGCCGGCAGGAGTTGCGGCCCAATGATGGGCCCACGCCATGAAAGGAATCATGAGCGGCACGGCGCCTGAGGGGCGACATGGGAACGCCGAGGAGTACCGAGTCAATGGTACGGCGTGCATGGGAATCGGCCGAAGTCCTGAACAATAGGAAGGCCGCATGTGGATAACCCAAGAGATGGGAAGGGATGAAACTCTCCACAGATGGTTAGATGGGCGCAGATCGGCTGCTGCGCATTGATCCCGGCATGAGGGACTTTAGCTGCGCGCTGTCTGCGCACAGACCAGGAGAAGCGGTATATAAGGGCCGTAGTTTAGCGTAGGAGACTCTTAAGTCTCTAGATAGTCTATTGTCACTGGACATAGCTACTTGAGCAATAGTATTGCCTTTGGTCTAACAAACCACCACTTGAGTCGCTTAGGTTGTGTTCAGGGCAGTCCTGACATTGACCAGGCAACCTCGCCCTTGGACTTGATTCACAGGTGGGTAGATAACAGTGAATGAACATGAATATGACCAGATGCATTGATTAATTTATGAGTTTTGCATGCTTCCCTTATTCGGGACAGCATTAGTGATGCATATATGGTTTAGGGCAATGGGCCTACTGCAGGAAACACAGGTGCGCTGTTACATGTGGCCCTTTCATTCATACTCATCCTCTCCTAGTACCGAGAAGTTGGACAAACTTATTGAGCCTGCACGGCCAAGGTCATATGACAAAGCAATAAGGCTCGACCTTCAAACACAAGGATCGCATGAGTATTGCAAGGGTCTCAGCCTTGCTCAGCATTAGCACTGGAAGACTGGATGAGTCAGGCCGTGATAACCAGTCACCACATGTAATGAATGTTTGACTTAGTTTGCATGACATCACCATTGAGGCTGGTTCACAATGAGTGACACCAACCACTCTGTCACTTCTCCTTTTTCCACTCTACAACTTCTTTATTATAATTCCTACATGTCATCCAGACATCTTCCACCCCAAATGCAAACAACAGAATTGTGCCAGCTCTGGTGTCTTGTTGAGGGCAAGGCAGATCCATTTGAAGTTATTGCAAATGTTGGACAGAACATATACCAACTTAAGAAGCTCACTCAAGGAGAGAAAGTAGCTCTCTGCAGCAAAGATGCTCCAGGTACTGCCCTGTGGAAAGTGAGTATGTTTCCAGTGCCAATGTACACATTCCACTCACACTGCATAGCTTGTCAATCCTATAGAGATCACACCTGTAGAGACTCTTTCCCATTGTCTTCCGCAATTCCCCTCCGAGTTTCTCATCAGCCTGGGAGAGCCTGCATGTATGATCTTGAGTTACTTTCTCCAAGGTGTTCCCAAGGACTGTTGACACATTATTGTGGGATGGCCAGATGGTGAGTGCCCATATACCAGGTTTTTAGACAAATTACCAAATGATCCTCAGAGTCAGAGTCAACCCATGAAGATCTACCCCATAAGCGAAGTTGGTGCTGTGTTTTTTCTGCACTTATCCATATCTTAGGAGTTTCCCATAGTGATACATCATGGTGTTATATCAAAAGTTGCGTTCATATCAGTTCATACAGGTAATTGCACAGTATTGGATAGCAGCTCAAATCTGTTCTGAATCGCCATCAGGTTCGTGGTACTCCTGGCACTGGAAAGTCCTCACTTTGCCAGCTACTAGCCCATCATATTACTATCCATGACCTGACGACTGATGTAATTAGTATTCCTATGTGGTCTATTAAGGAGGAAATTGCAAGCAGCAACTGGAAAAGACAGCTTAAATGGCAAGGCTGGGTTGAGCAGAACGAAACAGTGTTTATTTTTGATGAAGCGCAATTATCATATGATGATGGGGACCTCTGGAACAACTTCTTCAAATCCATACATGAATATCCCCATTGTCATGCTATCATTTTCACAAGCTATGGCAGTCCTACCACACTAATCTGTTAGGACCACGCCTAAACACAACCTGAAGACTTAAGAGTGGGGCTTGTTGAGCCAAAGACAAGAACGTTTGCTCAAGTAGCTGTCTAGGTATGACAAACTATCTAGAGTCTTAGGGACTCGCTACCTAAGACTACAACCCTTATAAACCTCTCTCCTGGTCTGTGCGCAGACAGCGTGCAGCTAAAGTCCCTCAAGCCGGGATCAATGCGCAGCAGCCGATCTGCGCTCATCTGACCTTTCTAGGAGACATCCTCCCACACCAACACTCCGTCCTTCCATATACGGCCATGCCTATTGTCGTGCGTCTCGGCCGATTCCCACATACGCCGGTACCTAGTCATTGGTACATCTCGGCGTTCCCCTGTCATCCCTCAGGCGCCATGCCGCTCATGTATCCTTCCGTGGCATAGGCCCATCATCGGGCCGCTGTTCCTGTCGGCACTCGGTATGTCCATACCCGATGCTGACCTAACCACCTTCCATATAAGGGTCACAGTCCTAGTATAGTATGTCCCCGCGACCAAGGCATCGTCCAGTCCTGTATCTTTAACGTTTGAGCAAAGTGAAATAGATAAAATGAAAAGAAAAATATAATCCGATTCCTCACGACCGTATCTTCCTAATTGTCATTAATGTCGTTACTGTGAAAATTGATGGGGATGAGGTATGCTCATAACATAATCGAAATCCAAGGTACACCAATAATTATTCCAGATCAGCAGAGGGTCACATTACATGCTATTCGGCATGATGACAATCTTCTGGCTGCTGGTCTCCTTTTCACTCAAATGGAGTTTAACAATCTGGTCTCTGTGATGTATCCATCCCCCAAATATGTGTTCGATATTTCTTTCTTTGATAGCCTTTTCAATCTTACAGAAGGACATGTGGGAGTGATCATCAACTTCATACAGGTAGTCCTCGCTGACAATGTGTGTCGCATTTCTTTTGGACTCCAGTGATGATCTGACATCGTATATCAAGTCTTATCGTGAAATCAGAAATCTTCCTGACCAATCTTACACTTGGACTAGGTTTTTGCAATGTGTCAGCCCATGAGCATTACTTAAAAAACTCAGCACTGGTTCCATTTTCACAAGGGGCTTGCCACCTACCAAGAAACTACAGGATCCAAATTTTGTTACTGTATTTGAGGCTGTCCTTTGCACAGGTGTCATAACAAAGGATGATTTTACCCATGCTGGTGAGAAGGATGCAATTTCGCAGTTTTTCCATGGAGGTTGGCTTCACACAGATCAAATTAATGGACTGGATGATTCCGGGTACTGTTTCCCATTGCACCTACATCATTGGTATGTCAAATGGAAGCTATGGGGAACCATGCCATCCACTCTGTTCAACATGACCAATCTCCTTGAATTTGCAGTGATGGTCATCCACATGTTTTCTCCACAGGTGCTGGCTACTGGGTGCAAAGTTGGCCCTGGTTTTATTCAGTGTCTGCCTGAAGCACAGTAACAAGACAAATTTTACCGCTGCTGCCACAGATACTCCAAGGGTTCTCTTATTACCTTTCCTGAATACAGAACAAAATGTGGCCAGGTAGATTTTTATATACCTTCCAAAGAATGGGGTATTGAACTCCTGCACAATGGCAATCAACTTGAACAGCATTCCATTCGATTTTCATCAACAGGTGCTTATGGAGGAACAATAGCACTTTCCAACTACATCATCCTTGATTTCCATACCAAATCTCCTAAAAAACATCATTCACATAGGTGATGTTTATTTCTTCTGCCCATCTTTTTAACATTTTGTATGAATCAGACATTCCCAAACTATATCATGTCATGTTCAGTGACAATTTTCACACTGTAAGAATTCTTGACAATGATCTTGAGGAAGTTTCCGGTGGACATTTCACATTGTTGTCTTTGTCATGATCAACAATTAGGGGTTCAAGTTGTTACTTTTCTGTCTTTGTTATTGCATCACAATCAATGAACTTTGTCATGGGACATGTGACATGGCTGTTGTACCTATGTTATTATATAATATGATGGCCCTGAAATCTCCTTTTATAGAATAAACATGTGCTGAAATTCAGTGCTCACTATGGGATGACTTGGAATTCTACCAAATTCTGGTCAGATGCATCAGCAAAAGTGGGAAGAGTCTAATTTTATCTAATTGTCTTGTTGAAGCATAACCATACAACAGTGCAGCAGAGTGGTAGTGCACTAAGCAAGAATTACTGTTGGAATTCAGAGCACACATCAAACAGCTCCATGATCATTCCTGCACCCAAATTTGTTTTGGTGTGCATTTTTATACCATACTGAATCCCCTTGTCTTTGTGTAGCTACTGCCCCCTCCTCTTTTATCCCTGTAAATGAATACAATAGCAGAAACATGTATTTATGCAGCTACAAATATTGTTGTATGGTGCACATTTGCATCGCAGCCTGCTGAGTTTGTTTCCTACATGTGTGACCTTTCTACACAAACATGCATACTTCAGCTCTCTGTCACCCTCGTCACCTACAGGGGGCCAAAACCCTGCTTGTCACCACTGTTGCTGTTGCTGTTGTTACCATTGCTGTCATTGTTTTGCCCATTGGAGGCCGAAATCCATTCATTTGCATCTGTTGTCACTGTCATGTCATGATGCCTGCCGAATTTAAGTTTGATAAGCTTACCAATGAGAATTACTTGGAATGGAAAATATATATGGAGGCCATACTCACAAAAAGAACTTATTAGTAATTGTTGAAGGAACCAAGAGGCACCCTGGAGGACCTGAAGGGTCAAAGAAAGTTAGGGAATTTTACAGGAAACAAGCCAAAGCCTGTGCTGAGATCATACTTTATGTCACACCTTCTCAATTAGTTCATTGCTGCAACACTGACCCTTATATCATTTGGACAACATTTCACACAGTTCACCAGCCTCAAGGCCACTCAACTATCCTCACTCTCCACCACCATTTCCATTGCCTTCATTTCAATAAAAATGAAAATATGACTGGTTACATAACCCAAGTTCATCACATCATTTTTCTACTTGAAGAAGCCAAAGTCAAGATTTCTGATGATGACATATTATTGGCCATCACAGCAGGACTTCCACATTTGTATGATTAATTCATTGTGTCCCTGGATATGCTTTCTGATTCAGAATACACCCTGAATAACATCATCTCACACCTCAATAATGAATATCAAAGGCAACACATGTATTTCTCAATTCCCTGTGCTGCTGCCACCTCATCACCACTTACCAATATGCCAAATGAAGCACTTTCTGTCACACCAGCATCTTGGCTCAGTCACATCACTTGTTTCACATGTGGCAACAAGGGCCACTATCAAGCTAATTGCCCCTCCTGCACTACCACAGACCCTAAATCAACAGCCCAATTGCAGGGCCTGCCACTTTCGCTGAAGAAGAAGATAATGGTGATGAGCATCATTCCAATGTGATGGTGTATCTATACTCATCTGAGGTCATCTGCAGATATTCCACACTAGCTATGAGCAACTCCAAGATTATCCATGGTAAGGCAAGCATCACCCACAACCAATGATCAAGTCACCTCCCATTGATATGCTCACTCCGCTATTGGAAATAGGGAGGAGAGGAAGGTGTGAGGTTGTGAAAGAGGTCCCATCAACTCCAGTGCACTCAATGATAACGCTATGATGCATGGAACTGGCAGAGTTCATGGATAATAATGCTTTAAGAAGCATGCAAGTGTGTGACAGCAGTGAATGTGGGATGCAGAGTGCCACAAGACTGGGAGCATGAATGAGATGAAGAGGGCATGACTAAAGACTGAGACTCAAGGGGAAACTGTATTCTCTACTTGTGGTATCTTAATTGTCTACAGTGTGTTGTACAGGAGCTTATATACATCTTTCTACTCTACTACTAACAAAGTAACTCTTGTAAAGTTTCACCTTGCAACTGTATATCCGAATCTGTCTTGAAAGTCTTCATGCAATGGGGCTAGCTGAGGGATGTGATGGTGGAATAGGAGCACTGCAGTGGGAACCAATACCGCAACCTGATGTGGGACACTAATAGAGTTGGCAGATGGAAATAGACTTGGCTGATCACTGTTTGTGGCAACTCTGGGGTTCATCTGGCTTGATGCATCCCTGTTCTCTATATTCCGTGGACCTGACTGGTCTATACCATAGCTGGTCATTGGCTGATGGCTTTACTCATCTGCTAGGGTCCTAATCTGCTGTGTTGGTGCATTGCTATGGATGACATGGCCCTTGGATTGTAGAATGCAGATCTTCTCAATGGCAATGGTCCCTTCTCTGGTGAACTAAGCTGTGCTGGCTTACAATTTTATGTGACTCAGCCGATGTGGTGCTGACATTGGATGCAAACAACCAACTGGTGTGGGGTTTGGATGGTGTACATGGGAGGCGACTCAATTGTTGGTTGTGGGTGATGCTTGCCTTACTGTGGATAATTGCAGATAATCGTGGAGTTGCTTGGAGTTGCTCATGGCTAGTGCAGAATACCTGTGGAAGACTCCTATACACTCCTACCTTGGAACAATGCTCATCATCTCCCCCCCACTTAAAAATCTGACTGTCCTCAGTCAGTCACATGAAGGAACTGGCTAGTTGATTGCTGGTGGTCAAAATGAAAATGGAAATAAATCTTGACAGGCAAAGAATGGTGAATGGTGTGGCTATGTACTGGGTATCTTGTGGAATTCCGTGTCATCTGTTCTCAGTAGCTGCCTCCTGGGTCAGGATCATCATCTATATCTGGCCAATTGCCAATTACCGATTCTTTGTCACTGTTGCTGTCACTGCTGAAATCTTCATCATTGGTCCATGTCACCCATAGGTGGTGAGTGGAATGGCAGTGGTGATGTGGTACTTGTGTGTGATGCCTGATGTTCTGGTCTTGAGGCAATGGAGTTAGGGCAGAATTGACTGGGGCATGATGGGGTTCAGCAGGGCAACTAGACTTGACTACATTCTCTTCTATGGACTTGACAGCTCCTACTGAGGACTTGATGGCAGGAAACTTGACTGAAATCTGATATATCATGGGACTTGGAGATGGACTAAACTTGGTGGGCTGACTATCTAGGACAGAGGACAGCAGGGTTGGGTTTGTGGGGTCTGTTTTGTGGCTGGTGCTGGTTAATGGGGTATGGGCTTCTAATTCACTGGGCTTCTGCTGGGCTGGTTCGATTGTGGTTTCCTCTCTGTGACTTTTGATTGAAAATCCTGCTTCTCCTCATGTATTTTGACGAAACAGGGTAGTCCATGGGGTATGGTTGGTGCTGGTGCTGGTACTGATTGCAATTCTATTCCTTTCTCCTGTTGTGGCATCTCTACTCTGTCAAATGCTACCTTATTCTTCTTTGCTTGCAATGCTAGAAGGGTCCTCTGCATTCATTTGATTTCCTTGTTGATGTTGTCTGTGGGGTGCACTGTTGTCTTGTAGTTCAGAATTGGTGCAGTGCTTGACAAAACCATTAGCTCCTGGTAGTTGTTGTGGGGCAAATAGAACATTGAGGGACAGAAACTGGAACTTGATCCTAGTGGGACTGCATTAGAACTGGTAGCTGGCATAGTCTGCAACCAATTCCATGGGGCTGGCGCACAAGTCTGGTTTGTGGCAAACAACTGTGTTAGTGACTGTAGCATGGTCTGTGTCTGTAGTGAGCTCTGGGCCATCTTTTCCATCAAACTGAACATATCCCCTGTCTTCACTCTGGGCATCGCTACTGGCTTGGGTGTGACTAGTGGGGTTGGTGTGGGGTTGGCAGGGTAGACTGCAGAGTTGCCAGAGTTGGCAATATGGGGCACAGCAGGCTTGTTAATCAACCTATCATAGAAGGATGCACCTTGAATGACTTCCTTTGTGGCTGCTAGTGTCTGCTCAAGTGAGTATGGATCGTCATGGTGTATGTTCAGGTATTGACTGTGCATGTACTGGTACATCTCCATACTGATGTGGCCTTGGAATCCTCTGAAAAAGTACTTGCTTTGTTGGTGCATTGAGAGCTGTCCGTTCTTGATGAGATATCTTGTGATAATCAAAAAGCGCTGGTAATAGCTACATAGTTCTTCTGCTGTTTGGATTCTGAGCCAGAATGTTTCTTCAACTAGGCAATCCAGATCCAACTGAGTGTGCTCACACTCATTGATTACTCCAGCATATAGCATGGTTACTGACACTTTGAAGTCCTTGTACATCGATGTGGCATTGTAGGTGTTGACTCCTCTCCATAAATCGTACTTGGTGTTGTGGAGATATTGTAGTGTGTATGCCTTCTTTTGCTGTGTGGATGTGATTCCAGCTTCACTGAATAACAACTCTAGCTTGTTGAAATAGTGTGTAAGGCAGTGGGGTTGGTTTGAGTCAAAGTGGGGTGTGGTGGCATCATAATGAGCAGGCATGGGCTTGGTAGGCTGGGTGTAGTTGGTCATCTTGGCTTTCATGGAACTAAACTGTTGGAACTAGAGGTTGACAAACTGGAACTGAAGCTACTTGAACTGGAGGAAACTGAAGGCTGGCTTGGTGACAGCTGTGGAAGTTCAGATGGTGATGATATTAGTGGGCTCAATTCTTTGAGGTTGGGCTGCTTGTGTGTGCTGCTGGGGTACTAGTGGAAATATCAAAGGAATGGAATTGCCGGAGTTGGCACATAGTGTCTGGAGAATTGCTGATCATGGGATGACTTGGGTGGTGTTGATGGCAAAATTCTTTCAAAGCCTCACTGGGGCAGCCAATTTGATATGCTTGCTCTGCTATTGGAAATAGGGAGGAGAGGAAGGTGTGAGGTCACAAAAGAGGTCCCATCAACTCTGGTGCACTTGATGATAATGCTACGATGCACGGAATTGGTGGAGTTCATGGATAATAATGCTTTAAGAAGTGTGCAAGTGTGTGACAGCAGTGAACACAGGCCATGGAGTGCCACAAGACTGGGAGTGTGAATGAGACAAAGAGGGTGTGACTAAAGACTGAGACTCAAGGGGAAACTGTATTCTCTACTTGTGGTTGTTACAATTTCTTTCTCTAATGCTTACTTGTTACAATCACTTTTCTTCACTTCATCACTATACTTTGTTACTTGTTTCACCTGCCTGTTTCACCCCTTGTTTCACTTCCTTCTATACCTTCTTATTGTTCTCTAGATGGTATATAAACCCACTCATGTACCATAGTTCCTCAGTTCCAACTTAGTTGAGTATTGCTCTCATCTGAATGATCCTCTCACTCTCACCTTCCACAACCACTTGAGCCTACCTTTGTCATTGTCTAGTACAGCATCAAGGCCTACTTTGTCCATTGACTGGGATTAGACCAAGACTCTAGTTGTCACTGTTGACTCTGTAACAAACCAAGGGCATCAACCTTAACACAAGTTGGAACTCACTGAACCGCTTAGTGCATCATCACTAGCCAGACAACATAGATCCGAAACGACCTGAAACCAGACTCTCTAACCAGAGACCACCAAACAATTCCTTTCTCTATAAAGGAACATATTATCTAGAAGGACAGGGGCTCTTTTTCTCAGCACTACATAAGCATTGGGAGTTTTGAGGAGTAGGAAAGAACAAGAATACCCTGGTATCTGACAAATACTTTGATGGGGATTATATCAAAGGAAGCAAACACTCATTACCTGGAAAACTTTGGGTTGAGTGGAGAAATGAACAAAAAGAACCAGAAGAAGAACCAGAACTATATTTCAAAAGACCAAAAGAAACCCTCTGGTGGGAAGAATACTGTGACAACAAATTTGATTTCGATGACACCAACCCATACTATGCCCTTACTGAAGGAGCTATTGCTGGGTGGTATACCTTTTTAGAACAGAAACAGATTGAACACGAATTAGGAAACCCGAAACCTGAAACCAATGCAGAAACTGACACAAAACAGATGGCAACCAACATCAAAACCACTGACACCCCAAGGGGAGATATCAAACCAGTTTCAGCACAAATCTTCACAGGAGATCAGACCAAAGCCAGATCATTCATCAATTGGTTTAGCAACTTCTTCACCATAAACGCCCACAACTATGAGGGAAAGCATGAGAAGAAGATAAGATATGTCCTCCAGTGCTTAGGAAAGGAACTGGATGACTGGAAAGAAATAATCCGTGAACAGCTGGATGAAAAGACAGACTCACCTGGGAAAACTATGACACCTTCATCAAATGATTCCTTGAAGACTGGGGAGAAGTAAACACAGCAGTCAGGGCACTGAATGAGCTCACAAAATTACAAGTTGGAGGAGAGATCACCATTCCAATTTATGTCCGAAAATTCAGAATGCTCATAGGATCCTCTGGACTAACTGGAATCACCACCCAACTTCAAGCCTTTGTCCAAGGCTTACCAACCACCATTGCCACTAAAATCCTTGAAGGAAAAGGTGACTTTAAAGCCATCACAGATGCCTATAGAAAAGCTGAACAGCTTAATGCAGCATGGGAAACAATGAAGGCATTAGGGAAGACCACTGAAACAGGGCGACAGTTTAGCAGGACAGGAGGTGCTAAAATGGTTAATGCCTTGACAACCAGACATTTAACTGATGGACAACAAGAAGAATACATGCGCTCTGGGAAGTGTTTCAGATGCAGAATTATCAGTCACCTATCCCAAAACTGCCCAAGGAGAGATACAACCGGGGGCCCACCCCCAGGATGATTCACCAGAACAATCACTGAGGACAATAATGCCAAGAAAATCTGTGCAATGATTGCAGTGCTCAAAACAGAGGATTGAGAAACTCTCCTCACTGAACTTGAAACTGAGGGTTTTTAAATGGAGGAACCAGAAAGCAGTTGGAACCTCCAAGAATGATTATGGACAGTTAGCACTTGACTCTGTAATAGTAAGATCAAATAATAATCAATGACTATCAATAACTGTCCAATCACCCAAATTACCCACTGAAAGATCTGCCCTTGTTGACTGTGGAGCAGAAGGAAACTTTATTGACAAAACTATAATGAAAACTATGAACAAAGAAACATTGATCCGACCAATATGAGTCAAAAATGCCAACAGAACAGTCAATTTAAATGGGATGATCACACATAAAGTCAGAATCCCATACCACATTGGAAATCAACAAATCAAGACAAACTTCCTGATCACTAAGCTAGGAGACCAGAAGCTCATACTTGGACTCCCCTGGTTAGAAAAATACAATCCAGCAATAGACTGGAAAGAATGAACCCTTCTGTTTGATTGCCTAGTCCCAGAAAAACCAATAAGACAAATAGGAGAAAACTTGTTGATGAGTACTGGATCAGGGTTAAAACTTCAACATCACAAGCATTAGAACATACACTATGCAAGGAAACCTCAACAACTCTACCAGACAAATATCAGGAATGGAAATCTACCTTCGAAAAGGCACCCTCAGAACGATTCCCAATTAGGCATACATGGGACCATGCAATAGATCTCAAAACTGGATTCACCCCAAAAGTCAGCAAGATCTATCCACTATCAATAAAAGAACAATCATCCCTCAATGAATGGATCACTGAACAACTAGCTAAAGGATATATTAGACCATCCAAAACCCCACATTCACCATTCTTCTTCATTGCAAAAAAGGAAAGCAGAGCGCTCCAACCATGTCAAGACTACCAATACCTAAATGACTGGACAATAAAAAACATGTACCCACTACCACTAATCTCTGATCTAATGACCAAACTATCTGGCACTCAATATTTCACAAAGCTAGATCTCCAATAGGGATACAATAATGTCCAAATAAAAGAGGGAGACAAATGGAAGGCAGCCTTCATGACTAACAAAGGATTATACAAACCAACCATCATGTTCTTTGGTCTATGCAATTCCCCATCCACCTTCCAGACAATGATGAATGAATACTTCCAAGATGTGATCAATGAAGGATGGTTGATCATCTACATGGATGATATCCTAATATGTCGAATAACAACCAAAGATTTAGAAACCTGGACAAAATGTGTCCTAACACAGCTAAAAGAGAACGACTTGTTTCTCAAACTCGAAAAAAGCAAGTTTTGCACTCAAAAATCGAGTTCCTTGGAATGATAATCAGACCTGGGGAGATCACAATGGACCCAATCAAACTGGCAGGAATGGCAGATTGGCCAACACTGACAACGGTCAAGCAAGTACGATCCTTCTTAGGATTTGGAAACTTCTACTGGCAATTCATCAGAAATTTTGCAACTCTCACTCAACCACTTATTGATCTCACAAAAAAGGATGAAGCATTCCACTGGACACCAGAAAGGCAGATGGCATTTGATAACCTGAAACACTGATTCACCACTGCCCCAGTACTTCGAATGCCAGATGTCACCTGACCTTTCATCCTACAAACTGATGCATCAAATAAAGTGATAGGAGCAGTCTTAAAACAAGCTGATGATGCAGGACTGTTACACCCCTGTGGCTTCATTTCACACACCCTAACCACAACAGAGCAGAACTATCAGATCTACAACAGAGAACTACTAGCAATTGTTAAAGGACTTGCAGCTTGGCAACATTTCTTACATGGATCACCACATACCACCATTGTCCATTGTGATCATAAAAACTTATCCTTCGATCGAACCCCACAATGTCTTATGCCCAGACAAGCACGATGGTCTTTGTTTTTGAGTGAATTTGACCTTCAAATCAAGCATGTCCCTGGAACCAGGATGTTTGAAGCCAATGCCCTATCCCAATGACCAGACTACATAGGAACCAATGATACTCCAGAAGAAACCACTGTGCTACTGCCTGAATGATTCATCAGACTCATAGCAGATGACCTAGCAGAGAAGTTGCACAAAGGCATGACCAAGGACAACTTTGGACAAATATTAGTTGAAGTAATCCAGAATCATTGTGCACCACTGATAAAATCAAAACTCCAAGACTGGACATATGCTGACTACATAGTACACTACCAAGGAAAAATATATGTACCTGATCAAGATGGATTGTGTACCCAACTCATCAAGCTTACACATGAATCACCCACATCTGGACATCCAGGACGATTCAAGACTTTGGAATTACTTAAACAAAACTACTGGTGGCCTGGAATGAACAAACACACTCGGGAATGGATCGAAGGATGCGCACTTTGCCAGCAAATGAAAGTCAACACCCATCCAAATACCCCTGCCTTACACCTGATCAAATCTAATGCGACCTGACCTTTCCAGCAAGTCACATTCGACTTCATCACAGATCTACCAGTCACTGATGGCTTCGACTCAATCATGGTCATGGTGGACCATGGCCTTACAAAGGGGGTAACCTTTTCCCCTTGCAACAAGACAATTGACACACTAGAAACTGTGAATTTATACATAAATGAGAACTTCAAACAATTTGGTCTGCCTGACATCCTCATATCTGACAGAGGACCACAGTTTGCATCTAAAGTATTCCAGGGAATGGGAAAGGCACTGGGAATCAACTATAGAATGAGTACAGCCTATCACCCTCAGACAGATGGCAAAACAGAACGAGTCAACCAGGAACTAGAAGTCTACCTCCAAATGTTCGTACTAACGAACCACACAAATGGAAATCACTATTGCAAATTGCAGAATTCACCCACAACAATTGACACCATGATACCATCAAGGCATTGCCATTTCAGCTAATGTATGGAACAAACCCTGTTGCCATTCCCACAGCTGTGTGCCCTATGACAACCCCTGCAGCTGAGAATCAACTACGAATGCTACAGAAGGCCAGGGAAGAAGCACTTGCTGCACATGAACTTGCCAGGCAGATGGTAGTGCTCAGAACAAAGGACAGAAGCATCAGATTCCAAAAAGGAGACAAAGTCTGGCTTGAAAACCAGAACCTCTGAATGCCCTATGAATCAAGGAAACTAGCACCAAAGAGGGAAGGACCCTTCATGATTGAACAGGTGCTAGGCCCTGTTACATATAAACTGAAACTCCCAAAACAATGGCACATCCACCCTGTGTTTCATGCCACACTACTAACCCTGTATAAGGAAACAACAGTGCATGGACCAAACTTTACAAAACAACCCCCTGATCTTGTGGACAGGCAAGAAGAGTTTGAAATAGAAGCAATCACTACACACAGGAAACGAGGAACTGGCCATCAATACCTAGTCAAATGGAAGGGATATGGACTGAATGAGAACTCATGGGAACCCAAAACAAATCTCAAAAATGCTGTGGACATCCTCAAAGCATATAAGAACCATCAAAACTTGCTATGAAAACCATGGTTCAATATCACAACAAACAGATCCTCAAACAGAATATCAGACACACTAAAAGTATCGCTTCCCCCTACTCTCAATTCTCCCCTAGACAATCCATGCCAAAACTCAGACATCTACTCATCCAACTCCCTAATTGAACTCACCCCCACCAAGGACAATGTGCTATAGGAATGGCCTTCTTTGAACTATGCAAGATCTTGCTCTACTGAACAAAAGTACCATCATTACACCCTGTATATGGACCACAGACTAGCTCCGACTTTCGAACAGCAGCTGAAACTATCATCAGGAATTGCCACACCAGAGAAGCACAAAAGAGCACTAAACTTATGGATCATCAACCAAACAAGAGACCTGGAAGTGGCAGGAGTGACCTGCCTACACCACACAACAGCACTATTTCCTGATAAGATCAACTTCCCATCTAGTGGACCACTAGACCTTGACCTCCCTCCAAACTACCTGTACATCCCACATGGGGGAATACCACCTCCATACCCAAACCCACCATCACTGCCTCATTATCAAAACTTCGAATGGGAACCTGGATACCCAATGATCACAGGCATTATTCATCATACAAACCATGGGACAATCACACACTGAATTATGCCTAGACTGTTACATGAACCAGATCTGGCAGATAGAACTCCCACATGACCCAACACTCCCAGACCAGAGCCCTTAGCCGATCAACTCTTATGAGAAATCCTCTCTATCAATGCAGATGATCCATTCTGGGAAGTGGAATACATAGATCCTCCCACACAAAATCTATAAGACAAATGGCACCCACTTCCCAGCCTTCCAACCACCATCGCATACACAGAAATGTTCTCCCTCATCACCATCCTCATTGCTCTTGTCTCCACCTTCTTCTCCTCTGTCATCATCGGGGGACTCATCCTCGCCACTCTACTTGCCATACTTGCCCTTGCCTACTCCTTCCCTGAAAAACTTCCTGAATTTGACATCCTCACCCCACCTCTTGAAATCTTTGTGGAAACTGAAACAATGGTCTTTGCTGACAATGACCTGCACATTTACCCACCAGAACTCGTCGAAGAACCACCCATTGTGGAAGAAGTCATCCCTGCACCCATTCCCCAATCAAACCCCCTCATTGCTGCCACCTCCTTAGAAGCCTTGTACATTGTAGCCAATCTCCATGACCTTTCAGCCCCACTTGGAGCCCTGACAGGGCTTACCCTCACCACTGATCCGAATGCCATGACATACACAGAATGAGACCTTGCACTTCAAGAGCTTTGCCAACTGAAAGTCACCCTCAACTCCATGCAATGGCATGTAGATACAGCACAGAAGGACATTGAAAACACTCTACATTGGTATGAGTCTAGGGCAGATCATGCATGGACAACTCAGGGTTGGCCTTGAGAAGTTGGTGACTTCTTGCATAGAAGGGGGGTAATGTTACAATTTCTTTCTCTAATGCTTACTTGTTACCACCTCTTTTCTTCACTTCATCACTATACTTCATTACTTGTTTCACCTGCCCATTTCACCCCTTGTTTCACTTCCTTCTATACCTTCTTATTGTTCTCTAGATGGTATATAAACCCACTCATGTACCGTAGTTCCTCAGTTCCAACTTAGTTGAGTATTGCTCTCATCTGAACAATCCTCTTGCTCTCATCTTCCACAATTGCTTGAGCTACCTTCGTCATTGTCTAGTACAGTGTCAAGGCCTACTTTGTCCATTGACTGGGATTAGACCAAGACTCTAGTTGTCACTGTTGACTCTGTAATGAACCAAGGGCATTGACCTTAACACAGAGTGCCAACACCTCTGCCAGAAATGCTTCATGGACAGTGTTCCCATATCTGGCTGGGACAAAAAGAAAGTCAGGTCCAGTGCCATTGTGGTGAGTGATGCTGACAACAATATTCAAGCCATGGAAGAGACCATTCCACAGGATACAAGTGACAGGGTTGGGGTTGTGGAAGATGGTCCAACCACAGGCTCGATAAGGGAGGCCATCTCCCTTCTTCAAGAACAAAATCAGCTCCTCTGCAAGCAAAACCAACAACTTCATGACCAGACTCAGCTCCACACCACCCTATCTCAGACCTTCATTGGGACATCCAATGTGCAAAGAGAGATACTCCAGCAGCTGGGCTCCCTCCACAGATCATTGAGTTGCATTGAGGACCTTCTTGAGAGGTCACTGGGGTGCTCGCCTACCCTGTACAATAATGAGGGCTGGGCAGATTCTGCTAGCACATCCAAGGTATGTTGGAGTCCCATGCCTTCTAGCAAGGAGCTGGAATATGTCGACGAGGAATGGGTGGTAGTGGAATGAGCAGGGTCTTCATCAAATGTGGAGACAGGGGCAGCATTGGTAGTAGTGGGAGCAGGGACAACAGACACAGATGGTGACTCTGTTATGGGGCTGCCTTCTTGTTTTTCACCTGTATAGTCAGTTTCTCCATGGGCCTCCTTATGTATTTTTCTTTTCTTGTATCTTGGCCTAATATAACTTTTCTTGCTTTCTGTGAAATGAATTAGTGGTCTAAGTCAGAAAGGATGGTGGTCTGGAAGTCTGTATTGAAATTACAGATGAGACAAAGGTAGGTAACAGTAGGTGAAAGACAGAGAAAAACTTTACTAGTGGTCTGGGGTATGTTTTCAAAAATTAAATAGTGCAAAGTTGGTGGAATTTTAGCGGAATTGGGAGTTGTGGTTATCTAAGTATAGTACATATCTTCATTTCTTCTATGTTGGAAAGATTGTCATTTGAGTCTTCATCACCTTCACCATTTGCTGGCATTGTGTCGACTGGGTTGTCATCACCTAATGAGCTGGAGTTGGACATTTCCTGAATGTGCTCCTCAGGAGTGTCAAGAACATTTTCTGGTATGGTTAACTGCTTGTGGGCAAAGTATGGAATTACATGGAAAGTAGCATATGGTCAGTCAAGTACTGTACCATCAAGCTTGCAAATGATATAGGCTCCTCTGCAGTTGTGGGCTAGAACCACATAGGGACCAATGTACTGGGGGTGCATCTTCTTATTGAGCAATTTCTCTATGGCTGTGTTGCAGACCAGGACCAAGTCCCCTCACTGGAAATCAAAGTCCCTGATGATTGTCAGGTGCTCTTGCTCAAACTGTTGATGAGCATCATTCTGAGGTAGGAGTGTAGATGAGTCTTCCGCAGGTATTCTGCAATAGCAATGAGCAACTCCACAATTATTCGAGATTTTCCGCACTTTTTCCACAATTTTCTGCAGTAAGGCAAGTGTTGCCCATGATCAACAAACAACTCATCTCCTGTGTATGCCATCCAAACCCTGCACCAGTCAGTCATTCACATCCAATGTCAGCACCATGTCAGCCAAGTTGCATAAAATTGTCAGCCAGCATAGCTTAGTTTACTGGAGAGGGGACCACCACCATCAAGACATATCCACATTTGGAAGATCTACATTCTACAATCCATCACCACATCATCCATAGTGACACACCAACACAGCAGATTAGGACCCTAGTGGACAAATAAAGCCATCAGCCAATGACCAGCTCCAGTAACCCTTAGTCAGGTCTGCAGAATATAGAGAACAGGGACGCATCCAGTCAGATGAACCCCAGAGTTGCTGTGAATGGCAATCAGGCAAATCTATTTCAATCCAATGAGTCTATTAGCATCCCACATAGGGTCGTGGTATTGGTTCCCACCATGGCACTCCTATTCCACCATCACATCCCTCAGCTAGCCCCATTGTGTGAAAACCTTCAAGACAGATTTGGATATATGGTTGCAAGGTGAAATTTTACAAGAGTCACTTCATTATTTAGAGTAGGAAAAAGTATATGAAGCCCTGTACAGTATGATATGATAGCTTAGCTTAACATACCAGATTAGATCCCAGAATTCAGTCCCCCTCAAGTCTCAGTCTTTAGTCACACCCTCCTCATCTCATTCATGTCTCTCGTTGTACTCTGCATCCCATGTTCACTGCCGTCACACACTTGCACACTTATAGCATGTTATTATCTGCAAACTCTGCCAGTTCCGTGCATCATAGCATTGTCATTGAATGCACCAGAGTTGACGGGATTTCATTCATGACCTCACACCTCCTACTCCTCCCTATTTCTAATGGTGGAGTGAGCTTATCACCATTTTGCCATGGCTATGCAGGCTTGATAGACTTTTTCCTTGAGAGCCTCCATTTGGGTGCAATGCTTCTGCAACTCTGTGGTGCAGCAGGCTATTAACTCTGTGGTTGACAAGAATGCAGAGGGTGACAGGAGCAGGTAGGTGGCCTCAGTGATATCCAGCAGGAGTAGCAGCTGCATTCTGGTAACTGCAAAGTAAGGCAATACTCCCATGTGATGCCTAGCTGTGACATGCTCTGACCAGAATACTGAATGTAATGCTGTAGACCACTGTGATTTGTTACCCTTGGATGCTTTGTACAGTGCCTGTCAGATGTCATAGTGACTGCATTCAACAATTCCATTAGCATGGGAGTTGTAACCTGATATGCAGATGTGGTGGATGTGGTACTTATTGGTGAGGTACTCTGTGGCTCTCAGTATTGGTGCGCCATTGTCTGTGACGATCTCAACTAGGCTTCCCCAATGGCAGATCAAGTTTTCGAAGATCCAATCTCTGATGGTGTTGGCAGTTTCTTGACATAAGCACAGCATTTGGGGTAATGTGTCAGGGAACAGTGGGCTTGAATCAGATATTTGTATTGGTTAGATGGCAGGAGGTGCATTGTATCCATGTACACTTTAGCAAATATTGGCATGGGGATGGTGATGACTGGCGGAATACAGAAATGTTGCAGTTGTTGCTCTTGACATGCATGGCAGGACTTGATATACCACTTGATATCATCTTGCATCTGTGGCCACCAAAATCGTTCCATAATTGCTGCACAAGTAGTGTAATATCTGCAATGTCCCAACCATCATGGCAGTCAAATAGCACTCCAAGCTGTTTCTGTGTCTCTACCACCACTTTGTGGGCTCTGTCCTTGTCCCTATACCATAATCATTCAGCATGGACAAAAAACTTGACACAATACCACATGAAACTAGGCCATTCCTTGTCCGATACCTCCACAGGTCTTTCCAACTCTGTTAAGAATTGTTTGACAAGTAAAAGTTGTGCCTCGTCTTTTCCAGCTGTGTTGACACACCATGGGAAAACTTCTTCATATGTCCTGTTGGTTAATTCTTCCATGGGTAGTACTGCAGGGTTGCCAGAGTTGGGCAGAGCTGAGTTGGAGGTGAAGGTGGCAGCTGGGCAACAATCATGGTGTTCCCTGTCAGTTCCATAGTGTGGGAGGGTCTTCTGGATGTCGGGGTTGGTCTTTTCTCACACATGGAACAAGTTTGATGTGCAGCCTCTAGAAACTTTGTTAATCTGATGTATGAACCCATACAAATTATCAATCCAATCATCAAACTCCTTGTCTTCATCCTTGCTTAGCAGCTCATTGAGTGGCTGTTGCAGGCATCTTGACAATCTGTCAGGGGCATGTAATTTTCCAGGAACATGGACCAGCTTGAAGTGGAAAGTGAGAATGGACAGGATCCAGCAGTTGATGGAAGCCAAGGGTGCGATATCTGGATTCTTGAGCATGTCCTTGATGTAGCAGGTGTCCACTTCAATGATGAGATTCTGTACTCTGATAAGATACAGCTTTAATGCCTTCAAGGCACAATAGAGTCCATAGATTTCGAGTTTTGGCTGCAAGAAGCAGGCTTCGCATTCATTAAGCATAATTGATCCAAAATGGTTGTAGTATTGGACTGAGGGCTTGTTGGGGTCGCACTGATGTTGGTGGGCCTTTCACTGGGACATTGTTGATGTATGGGATGGTAAGATCCAGGATCTCAGGCTGTAGGATGGATGTAATGTTGTTGTGGAAGATAGGGACAGAGTTAGTCCATCCCATAGGCAACATTGTCAGGCACATGGCTCCAAAAGCTGTCTGGAATGTCGTCAAGTTGCAGGATCCTTCTGCAAGCAGGCACTCGTCATATCTGACATAGAGGTCCAGCACTGCACCACAGGCCCTACCAGCAAAATTCTCCATGATGTGTTCCAGGATAGGCATGACACCAGAGTGGCAGATGGTGATGGCATTGAGGGGCTCAAGCAAGTGTACTAGGTGCAACTTGCCATTTTTCTTCAGCACACAAAACCAGCAGGATCGGTATGAGGAGTTGGATGGCTTGTAGACACCAGCATCAATCTTGGTACAGATAATCTCACAGATTTGGTCGTATAACCCTGGCAGAATTGGGATATTGCATTGAACCCATGGTGTATGCAGAACTGTCAGAATGTTGATAGGCAGGAAATACTCTGTTTTAAACTGTCTGCATTCACTGTCATCCCAGGCAAATGCTTGATCATGCTTGGTCATGAAATGATGCATTAACTCCCACTCCTCAGGCCACAGGAAGTCCTTGTTGTGTTCTTGGTCTAGGTTTTCCATATGTTCCTGTGTATACCTTCCAACAGGCACAAAGTCTGGTGTGTTTGGGCTGAGTTCCAGTAGGCTGGCTAGCGGTGATGTGCAGTGTTGAGCTCAACATGGCTAACCTCTTCCACTGAGGTGCATGGGCACTCCTTCAGGGAAAACAACCAAAGCTGACCAAAGTGGGCTTGAGGGTGGCTGAGGTGACAACTAACTCAAAACTGCAAAATGCGAGGTCATTTCAGGGAACCAGACTTATACTGGACTAAAGGACTGGCAAGGACGAGTAATGCAAGTAGGGGCTGAATAACAGCAGGACGAGGCTGGGACAAGGGCTAGGCAAGCCAAATCAAAGAGGGCGAGGGTGATAGTCAAGGTGACAAGTTGAGGACTAGGCAAATTCAAGTAGGGGAACAAAGCAGTGAGTGTGGCAAGGAGGGCGAGTGTGGCAGACAAGAGAGACTAAGCAAGATGAAGCTAGACAAGGCAAGTTGAGGTGAGGTGAGGCTAATCAAGGCAAAGGCTAGGTGAGACAAGTCGAGGACAAAGTGGGAACACAAGGCGCTACCCAGACAAGTTCTGAGACACCAAGGGAGAGGGGAACAATGGGTGATTCTTCTCTCTTGTATTTCGAAGACAGGAGGATATATATATAGGAAGATGGAAGATAAAAATAGTCCAAAACTGGAGCATCAAGCAAGGGTATGTCAGATACTTCTGGGATACTGCACTGTCAAAGGCAACAAAGAACTGTGCCAGGAACAAGGAACAGAATGATGAAATCAAAACAAGGATTGAAACTGACCAAAATGGCTATAACCCGACATCTCCACAATGTCTGAACATATCCATGCGACTCTGAAACACCTCTGGAAAGTGGGCACACCATAGATGAGGTCCAAAAAGTCTGGCAAGGAACTTGACACATTGAGAGCAATTGAAGAGGCTGGAACTGGGCTCTAAGGGGCATCCTGCTTAGATGGATTGGGGTCTATGTCAAGTATGGAAGGTCTACTGGAGATCCTTGATGGCGATGATGGCAAATAATGAGTCTATTGACCTTTGGAAGAGTGTGATCGGTTCAACTGGTCTCGAATGGCTAGTAGTGTGTCCAATAATTGACAGCATGGTGAGGATAAGGCCTAAGGATAAAAAGGCATGCAAGATCAAAGGTGGGTGAAGGCAGGAATGGACTCCAAAAGCGAGACGAAGGCCCACAACTCTTTCAGGTACCAAATTTGTCTTTTCCTGATGTGCCAGGGCTGCAATTCAAAAGCGGATCACTTGTATGGGCATAGTGGCACCACAGCAATGCTAAAATAGCTGAGACCAACATGTTTGATCAACCATCAATTGATGCCAAGATGCTGATTCGAAGCTGATCAAGTTTCGAACTTCAATTGTACTTGCCTATCACTGATCCTCCTTTGAGCCTGAATGATCTTCGACAAGTTTGTCAATCTGTGAACTGCCAGTACTGCCATCCAATCCAAAGGTCCTTCAAGACATTGAATGCTTCAAATGTTATAAACTTGCTTTGATAGGACCAGTCTGACTTCGATTCCACCCTAGGCACACAGCATGCATATCAGTGGGTCACCTTTGATGTCTTGAACAATTCTAAATTCTTTCAGTAACTGGCTGATGACTGGCTTGACTTTCTTGTCAACTGGCTTATACTTCTTCTTTTGTGGGGATAAAAACACTGGGGAAACATTATCATGGCAAGGGTTGTGGGACTTGGGGCAGGATGGTTCCACAGAGTAGGACTTGCTAGGGCATCATATTGTTTCATGAAGGTAGGCACAGGTTATCAGATCGCATTTGGTCATGTCAAGTTTGTTAAGACTTAGTGTGGCTCCAAGGTACAAGCAAGCAAGGTTGGGATTGTCTGTGCTACTGCTATGTACATCGGAGGAGCGCTGTATCAATAGGACTGGGGTATATGCTTCTATCTCTATGGGTTTCTGAGCTTTGTCAATCATGATGATACAGGCTACCTCTCTGTGATTTTTGATCAGTTCCTCAAGGCTACTTGAAAACCCTCCTTCTCCTCATGCATTTTGATGAAACGTGGTGGTCCATGGGGTATGGTTGGGATTGTAGCAACAGTGTCACTGTTGGGATTGTGGATTGTGATCATTTGCTCTTTGTTCTGGTAATTTTTGACTACCGACTTGTCAAAGGGGCAGCCAAGGAGGATGTTGTATGTGGGGGAGCAGATGATGTGAACCTGGAAGTATAGCTCGATGTTGCCTATCCTGAATGGTACATCTTTAGCCAAGCCAAGTGACGTGTTGACCTCTCTGTTAGCTGCCTCCATGTCAATCTTGATGGCAGGGTTGTATGTGATCCCTAGCTGGTGGCTGACAGCATTGGACATGCAGATGATTGAACAGCTGGGATCCACAATGCAATCAACTATTGCATGGTCATCCACTCTAGCCTGTATGCAACACAGCATGTGGGACTCCTTGCCTACCTTGAGATGTGCCTTGTTATGGTGGTCTGCTGCATAGTACACTTCCATGATGTCTGGCAGAACAAAGATGTTGCACATGTCCATGGAGTTGGCAGGGTTGGTAGTGGGGTTGCCAGAGTTGGCGACTGGGATGTGGCGTGGAGTCAAGAACTTGCACATCTTGTGGTAGACGTTGGGTGAGGCTGCTAGAAGCTCCTCAAAGCTAAGGTTCATGGCAGGGCTTGTGAGGACACATTTGAAAATTTGCTTGATGGCTTGCAGATTTTTCATGGGAGTAGCAGTGGTGTATGAGGGGTCCTTGTTCTTTGGTGTCACCCCAAATGGCTGGTTGGTCAATGGCTGATAGTTAGTGTCACGGGCATTGGCAAAGGGGTGCATAGGCAGCTGGTCATGGGCTTTGGTGACTCCCAGTGAGGTGATTTCTTTGGGTGGTGGGGTGGGTGCTGGTGGTGGTGTTGGTGGTGCTGCTGGTCACGATTCCCTTCCTCTTGCTTGTAGCAGAATCTCTACTCTGTTGAATATTACCTTGTTCTTCTTGGCTGCTTGCAATGCTACCAGGGTTCTTTGCACATGTTCAATCTCTTTGTTGACATCATCTGCAGGGTTCACTCCTGCTGTTTCATAACTCAAAATTGGCACAGTGCTTGATGAAGCTGTCAGCTCTTGGTGGTTGTCATGGGGCAAATAGAACATGGTGGGATGGATCCCAGATTGCTGGGTTGACTGGGCATTGACTTGCTGGTGGTACTTGTCAACGTGTTCCTTCATGTTGTTGCTGGGTAAGTATCTTGACACATAGTTGCCAGTTGGCAACACTATGCATCCCTTGAAGTTCCTTGTAATTTTTCCATCCACAATGTAGCCTTCAACTTCTGGGCATCGACTGATAAAATGTGCTAGGTTGCCACAGAACATGCAACCTGGTATGGCAGGGCATGTACCAGAACTGGATCCTAATGGGACTGCATTTGAACCTGTTGCTGGTGTCATTTGCGACCAATTCCACTGGGCTGGCACATGCATCTGGTTCATGGTGAGCGATTGCATGAGGAATTGCAGCACCATCTGTGTCTGTAGCAAACTCTGCACCATTTTTTCCATTAAACTGAACATGTCTTCTGTCTTCATGCCAGGTGTTGCCACTGGCTTGGGATTGGCAGGTGGGGTTGATACGGGATTGGCAGGGTAGTTGGTGGGATATTCTAGCCTAGCAGTATGGGGCGCAGTGGGCTTGTTTATCAGTTTATCATAAAACAATGCACCCTGGATGACTTCCTGTGCAGCTGCTAACATTTGCTTGAGGGAGTAGGGGTCATTGCAGTGCACATTTGGGTACTGGCTGCACATGTACCTGGAACCCCTTGAAGAAGTATTCACTTTGTTGTCATGTTGAGAGTCATCCGTTTTTCATCAGGTATTTTGTGATTACCAGAAATCTCTGGTAATATCTGCACAGGTCCTCTGCCATTTGGATTCCAAGGCAGAGTGTTTCTTCAATGAGGCAGTCCAAATCCACCTGAGTGTGCTCATGCTTGTTGATTACTCTGGTGTACAGCATGGTTACTGATGCCTTGAAAGCTTTGTACATTGAGGCTGTGTCAAAGGTGTCTACTCCTCCCCATAGATTGTACTCCGTGTCATGGAGATAACGTAGTGCATATACCTTTTTCTGCTGTGCGGAGGTGATGCCAGCTTCACTAAACAATAGTTTGAGTTCATTGAAGTAGTGTGGAAGGTGGTGGGGTTGGTTTGAATTGAAGTGGGGTGTGGCAGAGGTGTAGCAAGTGGGCATGGGCTTGGTTTGCTAAGCATGGTCAGCATTCTTGACTGTTGGAGGTGGAACTAGGTCATTGGGATTTGAGGTTGAGAAACTGGCACTGGAACTGCTTGAGTTTGAGGAAACTGGAGGTGGGCTTGGCGATGGTTGTGGAAGTTCTGATGGCGACGAGGTAAGCAGGCTTGATTCTTTGGAGTGGGGCTGTTCTGGCAGGTTTACTGGCAGGGTACTGGTGGAGATGTCAAAGGAATGAAATGACTGTGACTGATTGAGGTTGGGTGGACTATGAGATGCTGTGGCAGATTGGTGGAGGGCTCTGTCAATATCATTGATTGCTTGGAATTCCGGGGCGAGACCTAGTCATTGGCAGGATTGGCATTGGAATGTGTTGGTACCTTTGAAATTTTCACTAAGTGCTTTGCTGGGATCTTGCTGCAAAAGTTGCTGCGCATTTTCGGCTCTTCATTTTAGCGAGTTGTACCACTCAGAGAAGACATTGGCAGATGATGGGGATGGCACATAGTGGCCAGGGAATTGCTGATCCCAGGGTGACTTGGGCAGTGTTGATGGTGTAATTCTTTCAATGCCTCATGGGGGCAGCCAATTTGATAAGCTCACCTTGCTATTAGAAATAGGGAGGTGTAGGAGGTGTGAGGTCATGAATGAAATCCCATCAACTCCAGTGTGCTCGTTGTCAATGCTACTAGATGCAGAACTAGGAGAGTTCGCAGATAATAATGTTCTATGCAGCACACAAGTGCATAGCAGTGAGAACGTGGGACACAGAGTATAACAAGGCTTTAGAGACATGGATGAGACAAGGAGAGTGTGACGAAACTGAGACTTGAAGGAACTGGGGTGTACTATTCTGTTATTTCTAAGTGTTGTACAGGAGCTTATATACGTTTTTCTATCCTACCAATAACCAAGTAACTCTGTAAATTTTCACCTTGCAACCATATATCCAAATCCATCTTGAAAGTCTTCACATAATGGGGCTAGCTGAGGGACACAATGGTGGTATAGGAGCACCGCAGTGGGAACCAATATTGTGACCCAACATGGGATGCTAATAGAGTTGTAGACTGGAAATAGATGTTGCTGATTGCCATTGGCAGCAACTCTGGGATTCATCTGGCTCAACACATCCCTGTTCTCTATTTTCTGTGGACCTGACTGGTCTATACTGTAGCTGGTCATTGGCCAATGGGTTTACTCATCTGCTAGGGTCCTAATCCACTATGTCAGTGCATTGCTAGGGATGATGTGGCAGCTGCATAGGGGTGACCCTTGGATTGTAGAATGCAGATCCTTCCTAATGCAGATATAGTACTGATGGCAACAGTCCCTTCTCCAGTGACATAAGCTGTGCTGGCTGACAATTTTATGCAGATTGGCCAACAGGGTGCTTTATCAGATGCAAATGACTGACTAGCATGGGGTTTGGATGGCATATGCAGGAGACGACTTGGTCATTGGGTGTGGGTGACACTTGCCTTATAGTGGATAATCACAGAGTTGGCAGAGTTGCTTGTAGCTAGCATGGAAGACCTGTGGAAGACCTTGGATGAGTACAGATGCTAAGTGATGGGGTCAGGGCATGTCTCATCCTAGTGAGGGTAAGGTTTCTAATGTCTAGTGCTGAGACTAGTCTGTCTGATACCTATACACTGCCACATAGGAATGATGCTCATCAACATGACAGGGATCACACAGGAGTCAACAACTTTCAATGCCTCAGCAACTCTAGTGGCATATGGAAAACCTATACATCAGTAACAATGACTTAATGACTATGCACTCCATCTTATTTATGCACAGGAACGATGGAAAGAAGGCTCATGGGATTTATCCCTATTTATTCAAGAATTATGGATGGGTGGGACAAGCCCTATACTCAAGGTGGTACTAGGAGTATGGGATTACTTAAGCAAGACTACAGCCTGATGATGGTGGCCTATACAATGTGGCATGGGAATGGATTATGTCAGCAAGATGCTGAGCTGGGATGGTGGGTCCATGATAAGGATCTATGGCTATGCCACACCCATGGGATGGGTGCCAGCACAGCAGGTGGAATGTTAGGGCACTGACAATAAAATGACTGTGGAGCTGAGGACAGCATATGGGTGTGTGCATATATGGTTAGATGCAAAGGGAGTCTGTTGCTGCACCCCCTTTATGGATGAGGGGTCTTAGCTGCACATGGACCAGGAGCTTCAGTATAAGTAGGGAGTGGTTTCTGACTTAGGGCCCTTAAGGCTCTAGGTGGTTAATATGCTACAACACTCTTGTAGTAGTAGTACCCCTTGGGTATACATTCAGTTTTGTCTCTGACTTAACAAGTCAGCACTCTAAGGAGTTAGTGTGGTGTTTAGGCATGTCCTAACATTACCTAGAGCCTTTACTCTTTACCCCTTGACTGGCTGTCAGATACACACTAGCACGTCTTGCTAGGTGTTGCCATTGTCATCAAGGCCTAAATCAACTTCGACTCTGAGAGGTAGTAATTGCATAGCCCGCAACCTCTCCAGGTGACTCCAACAGCTAGGCAACCTCAACAACCTACTGTCAACAATTCCTGTTTAAGGAATCCAACAAGCCCTTAACTTGGGTGGCAACCAACAGTCTCAGACAAGAACTAGAGTTCGCTGGGGTGTAGTGTAGGCAGGAGACCATAGATGCTGATGAGCATTGTTCTGAGGTAAGGGTGTATAGGCATCATCCGCAGGTCATCCACAATATCTACAAGCAACTCTGAGCAACTCCATGATTATCTGTGGAAAGGCAAGCAGCACCCACGACCAACAAACAAGTCACCTCCTGCATACACCATCCAAACCCCATGCTAGTCAGTTGTTCACATCTGATAAAGCACCACATCAACCAAGATGCATAAAATTGTCAGCCAGCATAGCTTAGTTCACTGGAGAAGGGACCACCACCATCAAGCCATATCCACATTAGGAAGGTCTACATTCCAAGATCTAATTGCCATGTCATCCATAGCGATGCACCAACGCAGCAGATTAGGACCCTAGTGGATGAGTAAAACCATCTGCCAACAACCAGCTACAGTATAGACCAGTCAGGGCCACAGAATATTGAGAACAGGGATGCGTCAAGCCAGATGAACCCCAGAGTTGCTGCCAACAGCAATCAGTCAAGTCTATTAGCATCCCACGTTGGGTCATTGTATTGGTTCCCACCACAGCACTTGTATTCCACCATCACGTCCCTCAGCTAGCCCCATCATGTGAAGACCTTCAAGACAGATTTGGATACATGGTTGCAAGGTGAAATTTTACAAAGAGATATTTTGTTACTTCGAGTAGAAAACATATATAAAGCCCTGTACAGTATGATACAACAGCTTAGCTTAGCAGAAGATAACACAGTAGTACACCCCAGTTTCCTTTGAGTCTCATTCTCTAAGCCACACCCTCCTCGTCTCATCTGCATCTCTGAGTCTTGTTATACTTCATGTCCTGCATTCATTGCTGTTACACCCTCATGTGCCAAATGTTATTATCCACAAACTCCACCAGTTCCATGCAGTGTCATGTTGTCATTGAGCACACTGGAGTTGATGGGACCTCTTTCATGAGCTCACACCTTCCACTCCTCCCTATTTTCCAATAGCAGAGCAAGCTTATCAACGCACCCTGGGTAACTAGTACTGAGATTGTGGAAAAGCTCATGGAATGAGCAAAGCAAAGCTACTAGTATTTCCTATCAGTGCTATTAAAGTCTTCATTCCATCACCTCTGGACAGTTTGACAATGCCTCCCAGGCAAAGTCCCTTCTCTCCCTCAATGTCAGCACCCAAACCATTCGCAATGCACTCAAGAGGGGGAATCTGAAGGCTGCTGTGAAGTCAAAGAAGCCCCTTCTCTCCCAGCAACACAGGAAGCAACACTATGAGTTTGCTCTCAAGCACCAATACTGGACTGAAGAGGACTGGTTTAGGGTTGTATTCTCAGATGAGACCAAAATCAATCGTTTGGGCTCTGATGGGAGGGTTTGGGTGTGGAAAAGGCCAGGCACTGGGCTCACACAGCAGCATGTCAATGGCACAGTCAAATTTGGTGGAGGAAGCCTGATGATTTGGGGGTGCATGACAGCTCATGGTGTGGGTTACATGTGCAGGATAGATGGTAGGATGGATAGAGAACTGTACAGAGAGATCATGGAAGACCACCTGTTCCAGACAGTGGATTATTATGGGATGGATAGGGAAAGGTTTGTGTTCCAGCAGGACAATGACCCCAAACACACATCTAGGGTTGCCAAGGAATGGTTTGTGGAGAATCAGGTTGAGGTTCTAGACTGGCCAGCACAGTCTCCAGACTTGAATCCAATAGAACATCTATGGTGGCACCTCAAGAAGAGGCTTGGAACATACCCAGAACAGCCAAAGGGGATCTTGGAGTTGTGGGAGAGGGTGGAGGCAGAGTGGGAGAAGATTCCAAAGGAGGTATGCATTGATTTGATCAAGAGCATGCCTAGAAGGGTTGCTGCAGTGTTGAAGGCCAAAGGGGGATACACTAAGTACTGAAAATAAATGTTAATTAGTGGAGCAAAGAAACTGTCCAGATGTGCCCTGTCCAATGTCCAATTCTTAACCACATTACTAGCTATACTATGAGGCCATGCTAATGTAAGCATAACCATTATATATCTACCCTTAACATATGATTATTTCAGATTTTTATATAATTTATTTCTGGAGTTATGAACCATTCTTTCCAGTTTCACTAAACATCTGGACAGTTTTTTGGGTCATTGTATGTCCAAAAATTCAGAATGCTCATAGGATCCTCTAGACTAACCAGAATCACTGCCCAACTTCAAGCCTTTGTCCGAGGCTTACCAACCACCATTGCTGCTAAAATCCTTGAAGGACAAGGCGACTTTAAAGCCATCACAGACACCTATAGAAAAGCTGAACAGCTTAACACAGCATGGGAAACAATGAAGGCATTAGGGAAGACCACTGAAACAGGGCAATGGTTTAGCAGGACAGGAGGCGCTAAAACAGTTAACACCTTGACAACCAGATGTTTAACTGATGGACAACAACAAGAATACATGCACTCTGGGAAGTGTTTCAGATGTGGAATCATTGGTCACCTATCCTGAAACTGCCCAAAGAAAGATACAACCAGAAGCCCACCCCCAGGATGATTCACCAGAACAACCACTGAGGACAATGATGCCAAGAAAATCCATACAATGATTGCAGTGCTCAAAACAGAGGATTGAGAAACTCTCCTCACTGAACTCAAAACTGAGGGTTTTTAAAGTGGAGGAACCAGAAAGTGGTTGGAACCTCCAAGAACAATTATGGACAGTTAGCACTTGACCCTGTAATAGTAAGATCAAATAATAATCAATGACTATCAATAACTGTCCAATCACCTGAATTACCCACTGAAATATCTGCCCTTGTTGACTGTGGAGCAGAAGGAAACTTTATCGACAAAACTATAACAAAAACTATGAACAAAGAAACATTGATCCGACCAATATGAGTCAAAAACGCCAACAGAACAGTCAATTTAAATGGGATGATCACACATAAAGTCAGAATCCCATACCACATTGGAAATCAATGAATTGAGACAAACTTCCTGATCACTAAGCTAGGAGACCAGAAGCTCATACTCAGACTCCCCTGGTTAGAAAAATACAATCCAGCAATAGACTGGAAAGAACGAACCCTTCTGTTTGATCACCTAGTCCCAGAAAAACCAATAAGATGAATAGGAAAAAACTTGGACCAGGAAATCAACAAGTACTAGATCAGGGTTAAAACTTCAACATCACAAGCATTAGAACATACACTATGCAAGGAAACCTCAGCAACTCTACCAGATGAATATCAGGAATGGAAATCTACCTTCGAAAAGGCACCCTCAGAATGATTCCCAATTAGGCATACATGGGACCATGCAATAGATCTCAAAACTGGATTCACCCCAAAAGTCAGCAAGATCTATCCACTATCAATAAAAGAACAATCATCCCTTGATGAATGGATCATCAAACAACTAGCTAAAGGATATATTAGACTGTCCAAATCCCCACAGGCTTTGCCATTCTTCTTTTTTGCAAAAAAGGAAAGCAGAGTGCTCTGACCATGTCAAGACTACTGATACCTAAATGAATGGACAATAAAAAACATGTACCCACTACCACTAATCTCTGATCTAATGACCAAACTATCTGGTGCTCAATATTTCATAAAGCTAGATCTCTGATGGGGATACAATAATGTCTGAATAAAGGAGAGAGACAAATGGAAGGCAGCCTTCATAATTGCCCATTGCAGTCATGACAAGTCATCATTCTGCTTTTTGTTTATATTTTCTTTCATTTTGTTCTGATAGTGATGTGGTTCTCACATAGTATTTACAGCAGTCATCTGTCTGGTAGTTCTAGTACCTTGGTACCTTAGTCCTCTCAATGAATATTTCTATTTGGAAAAAAAAAAAAAGAAAGCAGCCTTCATAACTAACAAAGGATTATACGAGCCAACCATCATGTTCTTTGGTCTATGCAATTCCCCATCCACCTTCCAGACAATGAATACTTCCAAGATATGATCAACAAAGGATGGTTGATCATCTACATGGACAATATCCTAATATGCAGAATAACAACCAAAGATTTAGAAACCCAGACAAAACACATCCTAACACAGCTAAAAGAGAACAACTTGTTTCTCAAACTCAAAAAATGCAAGTTCTGCACTCAGGAAATCGAGTTCCTTGGAATGATAATCAGACCTGGGGAGATCACAATGGACCTGATCAAACTGGCAGGAATAGCAGATTGGCCAACACTGACAATGGTCAAGCAAGTGCAATCCTTCTTAGGATTTGGAAACTTCTACCAGCAATTCATTGGAAATTTTGCAACTCTCACTTGACCACTTATTGATCTCACAAAAAAGGATGAAGTGTTCCTCTGGACACCAGAAAGGCAGATGGCATTCAATAACCTGAAACACTGATTCACCACTGCCCCAGTACTTCAAATGCCAGATGTCACCTGACCTTTCATCATACAAACTGATGCATCAAATAAAGTGATAGGAGCAGTCTTAAAACAAGCTGATGATGCAGGACTGTTACACCCCTGCAACTTCATTTCACATGCCCTAACCACAACAGAGCAGAATTATCAGATCTATGACAGAGAACTACTAGCAATTGTTAAAGGACTTGCAGCTTGGTGACATTTCTTACATGGATCACCACATACCACCATCATCCATTGTGATCATAAAAACTTATCCTTCTATTGAACCCCACAACGTCTTACACCCAGACAAGCATGATGGTCTTCGTTTTTGAGTGAATTTGACCTTCAAATCAAGCATGTCCCTGGAACCAGGATGTTTGAAGCCAATGCCCTATCCTGACAACCAGACCACATAGGAACCAATGATACTCCAGAAGAAACCACTGTGCTACCACCTGAATAATTCATCAGACTCATAGCAGATGACCTAGCAGAGAAGTTGCACAAAGGCATGACCAAGGACAACTTTGGACAAATATTAGTTGAAGTAATCCAGGATCATCACACACCACCAATAAAATCAAAACTCCAAGACTGGACATACACCGACCACATAGTACACTACCAAGAAAAAATATACATACCTGATCAAGATGGATTGCATACCCAACTCATCAAGCTTACACACAAATCACCCACATCTGGACACCCAGGACGATTCAAGACTCTGGAATTACTTAAACACAACTACTGGTGGCCTGGAATGAACAAACACACTCGAGAATGGATCAAAGGATGTGCACTTTGCCAGCAAATGAAAGTTAACACATCTGAACATCCCTGCCTTACACCCAATCAAATCTAATGCGACCCGACCCTTCCAGCAAGTCACAATTGACTTCATCACAGATCTACCAGTCACTGATGACTTCGACTCAATCATGGTCACAGTGGACCATGGCCTTACAAAGGGGGTAACCTTTTCCCCTTGCAACAAGACAATCAATGCACTAGAAACTGCGAATTTATACATAAATGAGAACTTCAAATGATTCAGTCTACCTGACATCCTCATATCTGACAGAGGACCACAGTTTGCATCTAAAGTATTCCAAGAAATAGGAAAGGTGCTGGGAATCAACCATAGAATGAGCACAGCCTATCACCCTCAAACAGACAGTGAAACAGAACAAGTCAATCAGGAATTAGAAGTCTACCTCTGAATGTTCTGCACAAACGAACCACACAAATGGAAATCACTATTGCCAATTGCAGAATTTGCTCACAACAACCAACACCATGACACCATCAAGGCATCACCATTTCAGCTAATGTATGGAGCAAACCCTGTTGCCATTCCCACAGCCACTTTCGGGTTGATAACTAGGCACAAAGATAGTGAGGCGAATTGCCGGGTGCACCCAATAGATAGCTTGCGGACCCACAACACTGCAGACAATATCCTCCTTGTTTCCCAAGGAGTGTCATTGACAGGCACAGAGGCTGAGAGAATGGATCAACTGTCAGTGGAGGGCCTGAAGTTGATTGAAGATTTTGTTTTAGGAAAAAAGATTATACGAGAAGGCATGCATTGCCAGTTTGAATACATTTTACCCTATGCCCAGGTGACACTCTCAGAGATAGGTTGCATCTTCAAGGTGGACTGGGTCACCATCAGTGATATGGTCCAGATGGGGCCAAGAGAATTTATTGGCAACACTATCATTCACCACTATGATAACCACGTCCGGTTGTGGTGGAAACACTGGAAAGAGGAGCACAGAATTGAGTGCACTCAGGCCCAGCAAATCTTGTGGGAACAAGAGCTAGAACAAGAGCTAGAACAGAAGGAAGCCTGGGAGGCTTTGTTAATGGAACATGCTGCAACACGTGCAGTACTACAGGTGCAACGCACCATGAAGAAGGCAGAGAGGGAATATCAAACCCTCATCGAATTATTAGAAGTGCAATACAAAGGAGACACTTCCAACCCTGTCTGGCTGGTGCTGGTAGTGTCGAAATATAATCAGTGGCTGTTGTTGATCAACAATGGCGATGAAGCTATCCGAAAATACCAGGTAGCATTGGAAAGATTGGAATGTGCACATCATGTGCAAGAACTATATGAGCATGAAGGAATGGTCATGTCTCACAAAGATTGGAATGTGTGGATGCATGCAATAAATGGCAATATAAGGGCCAACCAGAGGAAGCTAGCCCAAGCACCCATAAAATGGAAGGACCTCCGGACAACGGTATCAGTGGCAGAAGCAGTATCCCAGCCAACTGGAGGGAGGGGGCCAGCAGTCAGAGAACCGAAGCCAGTAGTGCAACCAGTGCAATCATACACAGCAGCAGCACTAGCTGGAAAAGAAAGTAAAGCACAGGTCATCCATACTGGAGGAGATGCTGCTCACTGGAATGGAGGAGTACCCATGACAACAGATTGGCTGTCTGCAGAAGAATATCCCCAGGGGGCAAATAACGCCCATAAGCAGAGAGAAATCGACCAATGGAGGAGAGTGGTTGAAAGAGAAACATGGCTGCCCTTCCCCTATCCATGAATGTCTTGGGAAAACAGTGGACTCAACCCCAACATACCTGGGTATTGTTATCTGATATTAATCAAAAAACAATACTGGGATGAGTTTCTATGGCCAGGATACCTGCAGATTCAAGAAGTATGCACTTGGGACCCCTGTTAGGATCGATGCCCTTGGTTCACTGTCGAGTCAACAATGACGACTAGAGTCTCGGTCTAATCCCAGTCAATGGACAGAGGTGCTTGTCGTCGTTATGCTAGATGACGATGAAGATGGTTCGAGCAATGAGGAGGACGAGAGCGAGAGGCTTGTTCAGTAAAGGACAATACTCAATTAAGTTGGAACTAAAGAACTATGGTACAGACGGAGGTCTATATATACTGCTAGAGGACAATGAAGAGATATAAAAGGAAGTAAAACGAGGGGTAGTCCAGGCAGATAAAACAAGTGTCAAGGCGTAGTGACGAAGTACAGAAAGGTTATTGTAATAAGTAAACGTACGAAAAAGAAGTTGTAACATCACCCCCCTTCTATGCGAGAAGTCACCGACTTCTCAAGGCCAACCTTGGGTAGTCCAGGTGTGGTCTGCCCTGGATTCGCACCAATGGACGATGTTTTCAACGTCCTTTTGCGCTGTGTCTATGTGCCATCGTAAGGAGTCGAGGGTGACTTTCAGCTGGCGGAGTTCACGAAGCGCGAGGTCTCGTTCGGCGTAGGTCATAGTGTTGGGGTTGGTGGTGAGGGTGAGTCCTATGAGGGCTCCAAGCGGGGCGGAGAGGTCTCGGAGATTGGCCATGATGTACAAGGCTTCGAGCGAGGCGGCAGCGATAAGGGGATTTGATTTTGGGGCAGGTGCGGGGACGATTTCTTCTTCGGTAGGCGGGTTTTCGGTGAGTTCGGGTGGATGAATGTGTAAGCCGTCGTCGACGTGGGCTGTCGTTTCGGTTTCAACAAGAATCTCGAGGGGTGGTGTAAAGACGTCAAACTCGGGAAGCTTTTCGGGGAAGGAGTAGGTGAGGGCGAGGGTGGCAAGGAGGGTGGCGAGTGAGAACATTTCTGTGTATGCGACATTGGTTGGAAGGCTGGGAAGTGGGAATCTCGTTCTTTTATAGGTGGGCTTCGTCGAAATATTCTATATCCCAGAATGAATCGTCTGCGTCTGTAGGGAGGATGTTTCGTAAGATTTGATCGACCAGTGCTTCTGGTCTAGGGGTATTGGGTCGTGTGGGAAGCTCTTCAGCCAAGTATGGTTCGTGTAATGATCTAGGTGAAATTTGATGTGTAATCGTTCCACGATTTGTGTGATGAATGATGCCCGTGATCATTGGGTATCCAGGTTCCCATTCAAAATTGCGGTAGTGGGGTGGTGGCGGTGGATTCGGGTATGGAGGTGGTATCCCTCCATGTGGGATGTATAGGTAGTGCGGGGGTAAGTTAAAGTTCAGCGGTCCACTGGATGGGAAATTGATTTTGCCTGGGAATAGTGCCTCTGTCCGGTGTAGGCAGGTCACTCCCGCCACTTCCAGGTCTCTTGTTCGGTCAATGATCCATAAGGCCAGTGCTCTTCGCGCTTGCCTGACATGGTGATCTCTGTTGACGGCGTCAGTTGGTGTCCGGGAGTCGGGGCTGATCTGTGTCTTATACACTGGGTGTAGTGACGGTACTTTTGTTCAATAGAGCAGGATTTTGCGTAGTTCAATGAAGGCTGTTCCTATTGCGCATTGTCCTTGGTGAGGATGGGTTCGATTAGGGAGTTGGATGATTAGGTGTCTAAGTTTTGGGATAGATTGTCTGGGAGAGAATCGGGAGTAGGGGGAAGTGATGTTTTTGGTATGTCTAGTATTCTGTCTGAGGATCTGTTTATTGCAATACTGGACCATGGTTTTCATAGCAGGTCTCGGTGGTTCTTATATGCTCTAAGGATGTCCGCAGCATTTTTCAGATTTGTTTCAGGTTCCCATGAGTTTTCGTTCAGTCCATACCCTTTCCATTTGACTAGATATTGATAGCCAGTTCCTCGTTTTCTGTGTGTGATGATTGCTTCTATTTCAAACTCTTCTTGTCCGTTGATGAGATCAGGGGGTGGTTTCATGAAGTTTGGTCCATGTGCCATTGTTTCCTTATATGGAGTTAACAATGTAGTATGAAACACGGGATGGATGCACCATTGTTTGGGGAGTTTCAGTTTGTAGGTGACAGGTCCTAGTACTTGCTCAATCATGAAGGGTCCTTCTCTTTTGGGTGCTAGCTTTTTTGACTCATAGGGTATTCGGAGGTTCCGATTTTCGAGCCAGACTTTGTCTCCTTTTTCGAATCTGATACTTTTGTCTTTTGTTCTGAGCGCTACCATTTGTCTAGCGAGTTTGTGTGCGGCAAGTGCTTCTTCTCTAGCCTTTTGTAGCATCCATAGTCGGTTTTCAGCTGCTGGGGTCATCATAGGGGATGCGGCTGTGGGAATAGCGACAGGGTCTATTCCATACATTAGCTGAAACGGTGATGCTTTGATGGTATCATGGTGTCGGTTATTGTGAGCGAATTCCGCAATTGGCAGTAGCGATTTCCATCTGTGTGGTTTGTTTGCGCAGAACATTCGGAGGTAGACTTCTAGTTCTTGATTGACTCGTTCTGTCTCGCCATCTGTCTGGGGGTGGTAGGCTGTGCTCATTCTATGGTTTATTCCCAGCGCTTTTCCTATTTCTCGGAATACTTTAGATGCAAACTGTGGTCCTCTGTCGGATATGAGGATATCCGGTAAGCCAAATCGTTTGAAGTTTTTGTTTATGTATAGGTCTGTGGTCCCTAATGCGTCAATTGTTTTGTGACAAGGGGAAAAGGTTACCCCCTTTGTAAGTCCATGGTCCACCGTGACCATGATTGAGTCAAAGCCGTCAGCGATTGGTAAGTCCGTGATGAAGTCAATTGTGACTTGTTGGAAGGGTCGGGTGGCATTAGATTTGATCGGTTGTAAGGCAGGGGTGTTGGGGTGAGTGTTTACTTTCATTTGCTGGCAGAGCGCGCATCCTTCAATCCATTCTCTGGTATGCTTGTTCATTCCAGGCCACCAGTAGTTTCATTTGAGTAATTCTAGAGTTTTAAATCGTCCGGGGTGCCCAGATGTAGGTGATTCATGCATCAGTTTAATGAGTTGAGTGTGCAATCCATCTTGATCGGGTACATAGGTTTTTCCTTGGTAATGTACGATGTGGTCGACATATGTCCAGTCTTGCAGCTTCGATTTTATTGGTGGTGCTCGATGATTTTGGATTACTTCGACTAGTATTTGTCCGAAGTCATCTTTAATCATGCCTTTGCGCAACTTCTCTGCTAGGTCGTCTGCTATAAGCCTGATGAATTGTTCAGGTGGTAACACCGTGGTTTCTTCTGGGGTGTTGTCCATTCCAATGTGGTCTGGTCGTCAAGATAGGGCGTCTGCTTCAAACATCTTAGTTCCAGGGACGTGCTCTATTCAGAGATCGAATTCACTTAAGAAGGAGGACCATCTGGCTTGCCTGGGGGTAAGGCGTTGTGGAGTTCAATAAAAGGATAAATTCTTGTGATCACAATGAACGATAGTGGTATGAGGTGATCCATGGAGAAGGTGTCGCCATGCTGCAAGTCCTTTGATGATTGCCAGTAGTTCCCTGTCGTAAATCTGATAGTTTTGCTCTGTCGTGGTCAGGGCGTGTGAGATGAAGCCGCAGGGGTGCAGGAGTCCTGCTTCATCGGCTTGTTTCAGTACTGCTCCTGTTGCTTTATTCGAGGCGTCGGTTTGCAGGATGAATGGTCGGGTGACATCTGGCATTTGGAGTACAGGGGCTGTTTGTAAAGCGTTTTTTTAGGCTGTTAAATGCCACCTGTCGTTCTGGTGTCCAGAGGAACGCTTCATCTTTTCTAGTGAGATCAATAAGTGGTCGAGCAAGGGTTGTGAAGTTTCCAATGAATCATCGGTAGAAATTCCCAAATCCTAGGAAGGATTGTACTTGCTTGACCGTTGTTGGTGTCGGCCAATCTGCTATTCCTGCCAGTTTGATTGGGTCCATTGTTATCTCCCCAGGTCTAATGATCATTCCGAGGAATTCGATTTCCTGAGTGCAGAACTTGCATTTTTCGAGTTTGAGAAATAAGTCGTTTTCTTTTAGTCGTTCTAGGACACATTTTGTCCGAGTTTCCAAGTCTTTGGGCATTGTTCCACATATTAAAATGTCGTCCATGTAAATGATTAACCATCCTTCATTGATCATATCTTGGAAGTATTCATTCATCATTGTCTGGAAAGTGGATGGGGAATTGCATAGGCCAAAGAACATGACTGTTGGTTCGTATAGTCCCTTGTTCGTTATGAAGGCTGCTTTCCATTCATCTCCTTCTTTTATCTGAACGTTGTTGTATCCCCATCGGAGATCTAGTTTTGTGAAATACTGAGCGCCAGATAGTTTGGTCATTAGATCAGGGATTAGTGGTAGTGGGTATGCATTCTTTATTGTCCATTCATTCAGGTATCGGTAGTCTTGGCATGGCTGGAGTGCTCCGCTTTCCTTTTTTGCGACGAAGAAGAATGGCGAGGCTTGCGGGGATTTGGATGGCCTAATGTATCCTTTAGCTAGCTGTTCTGTGATCCATTTGTCAAGGGACGATTGCTCTTTTATTGATAGTGGATAGATTTTGCTGACTTTTGGGGTAAATCCAGTTTTGAGATCAATTGCATGATCCCATGTGCATCTGACTGGGAATCGCTCTGATGGTGCCTTTTTGAAGGTAGATTTCCATCCTTGGTATTCGTCCGGTAGCGTTGTTATGGTTTCTTTGTGTAGCGTATGTTCTAACGCTTGTGATACCGAAGTTTTAACCCTGATCCAGTATTCATCAATTTCCTGATCTAGGTTCCTTTCTATCTGCCTTGTCGGTTTGTATAGAGGTTGGTGATCGAGCTCAAGGGTCCGTTCCTTCCAGTTTATTGCTGGGTTGTACTTTTCTAACCAGGGAAGTCCAAGTATAAGTTTTTGATCTCCCAGTTTAGTGATTAGGAAGCTTGTTTCAATCTGTAAGTTTCCGATGTGGTAGGGAATCTTGACTTTATGTGTGATCATTCCGTTTAAGTTTACTGTTCCATCAGCATTCTTAACTCGTATTGGTCGAATTAGTGGTTTCTTGTTCATGTTCTTTGTTATAGTTTCGTCAATGAAGTTTCCTTCTGCTCCGCAGTCAACAAGGGCAGATATCTCAGCGGGTAATTCGGGTGATTGGACAGTTATTGAGAGTCGTTGATTATTATTCGATCTTACTATTACAGAGTTGAGTGCTAACTGTCCATAATCGTTCTTGGAGGTTCCAACCGCTTTCTGGTTCCTCCGCTTTAAAAACCCTCGGTTTCAAGGTCAGTGAGGAGAGTTTCTTGTTCCTCTGTGCTGAGAGCTGCAATCATTGTGCGGATTTTCTTAGCATCATTATCCTCAGTGATTGTTCTGGTGAATCGTCCTGAGGGGGGCAGGTTCTTGGTAGGATCTTTCTTTGGGCAATTTCAGGATAAGTGACCAATGGTTCCGCATCTGAAACATTTCCCAGAGCACATATATTCTTCTCGTTGCCCATCAGTAAGGCGTCCAGTTGGTATGGTGTGGATTGTTTTAGGTCCCCCTGTTTTATTGAATCGACGCCCTGTATCAGTTTTCCCTAATGCTTTCATCATTTCCCATGCTGCATTGAGTTGTTCCGCTTTTCTGTAGGCGTCTGTGATAGTTTTAAAGTCGCCTTGTCCTTCGAGGATTTTGGCAGCAATGGTGGTTGGTAGGCCTCGGACGAATGCCTGGAGTTGGGCGGTAATTCCGGTTAGTCCAGAGGATCCTATGAGCATTCTAAATTTTCGGACATAGATCGGGACAGTGATCTCTCCTCCAACTCGTAATTTAGTGAGCTCATTCAGCGCCCTGACTGCAGTGTTGACTTCTCCCCAGTCGTCAAGGAATCGTTTGACAAAGGTGTCATAGTTTTCCCAAGTAAGTCCGTCCTTTTCATCCAGTTGATCGCGGATTATTTCTTTCCAGTCGTCTAGTTCCTTTCCTAGGCATTGGAGGACATATCTGATTTTCTTTTCATGTTTCCCTTCATAGTTGTGGGCATTTATTGCAAAGAAATCGCTAAACCAGTTGATGAATGATTTAGCTTCGGTCCGATCTCCTGTGAAAATTCGTGCTGAGACTGGTTTGATGTCTCCCCTGGGGGTATTGGTGGTTTCAACGCTAGTTGCCATTTGTTTTGTGTCGGTTTTGGCATCTGTTTCAGGTCTCGGGTTTTCTAGTTCGTATTCGATTTGTTTTTGTTCCAAAAAGGTGTTCCACCCTGTTATGGATGTTTCAGAGAGAGAGTAGTATGGATCAGTACCGTCGAACTCGAGTTCCGCATTGCAGTACTCTTCCCACCAAAGGGTTTCTTTGGGTCTTTCGAAATATAGTTCTGGTTCTTCTTCTGGTTCTTTTTGTTTGTTTCTCCACTCAACCCAAAGCTTTCCAGGTAATGAGTGTTCGTCTCCTTCGATGTAATCCCCTTCAAAGTATTCGTCAGATACTGGGGTGTTCTTGTTCTTTCCTACTCCTCGAAATTCCCAACGTTTGTTTAGTGTCGAGAAAAAGAGCTCCTGTCTTTCTAGATAATATGTCCCTTTAAAGAAAAAGGAATCATTCGGTGGTCTCTGGTTAGAGAGTCTGGTTTCGGGTCGTTTCGGATCTATATTGTCTAGCTAGTGACGATGCACTAAGCGGTTCAGTGAGTTCCAACTTGTGTTAGGATCGATGCCCTTGGTTCACTGTCGAGTCAACAATGACGACTAGAGTCTCGGTCTAATCCCAGTCAATGGACAGAGGTGCTTGTCATCGTTATGCTAGATGACGACGAAGATGGTTCAAGCAATGAGGAGGACGAGAGCGAGAGGCTTGTTCAGTAAAGGACAATACTTAATTAAGTTGGAACTAAAGAACTATGGTACAGACGGAGGTCTATATATACTGCTAGAGGACAATGAAGAGATATAAAAGGAAGTAAAACGAGGGGTAGTCCAGGCAGATAAAACAAGTGTCAAGGCGTAGCGACGAAGTACAGAAAGGTTATTGTAATAAGTAAACGTACGAAAAAGAAGTTGTAACAACCCCAGCCTGAGAGACGACGAGGTCACCACACTTATCAGGAGGTCATACTCACACCCAATGACCTTGCACATTGAAAAATACAACACCAACTGCAGGGGATGGTTCCATATCAAAACCCTTAATCGAGAAGGGATGGGACATTATAAACTTGGAGCCACACCTTTCCGATTAACGGTGGATATGATCACGCATGCCTACCATGCCATCCTAGGATGGAGGGAGCATTGGGGAGATACTGAGACGCTGGAACCATTGGCTGTTACACAACCGGCTGCAGCAGTAGCAGCCAGAGAGGACGAAATCACTCGACAGCAAGAGGAATGGCAGAGAGCCATTGCCAGCATGATAAACGAATACCAGCAGTCAAATAGAGCAGTACCAGGGCCCCTCACAAAGGCAGAAATGCTGGATTACTATCAGGGGGATCCACAAACTGTGGATGGGTGGTTGCAGCAGATGGAAACCTACTTCATGCTAGCAAGGGAAATGGACCCAAAACGAAAAGTGTCAATCTGCCTGTATAGAATTAAAGGCAGAAAAGGTGACAGAGTGGTGGACTGGAGTGGAGTAAAGCTTAAAGCTTTCCAGGAAGCTCTGCAAGAATACCAGGATAAAATTGACACCAGTGGGTGGAGCACAGAGCTGGATTGGAACCAGCTAAATACAGGAGAAGAAACCAACAATGGATGAGCATGGCGGAGACGACCATTAGAAAATCAATTCCCATTTGTGGATTGGGCAGACTTCAAAAAGCAAATGCATGAATTCTTTATGTCTACCAAGACTAAAGAAAAGGCGATTGAAGCTCTACTGGCACTGCGACAGGGGACAATGATAGTTGAAGACTACATCATCAAGTTCAACTCCCTTACATCCTTAACAGACTGGAATGACCAGGCATTGATATCCCAGTTCAAGGGAAATCTTAATCCTGCCCTCAGATGAGAACTAATTCAATATGGAGGACTGCCAGATGCTGCTACACTGCACCAGATCCAGAAGAGAGTCACCGAGTTGGCACGAGCCTTTAGAAGAGCAAATGAAGCATATGGCTTTGCGAAGTCTCGAGGAGACTATAAAGAACGAGCACCAGTTAACAATGGGCGACCTTCTTACCAATTTCGGGCACCTCCACCATTTGCATCAGGAAGTCGACCTGATCCAAACACAATGGATGTTGACAGGAGGAGGCAGAGACCTATATGTCAAAATTGTGGAAAAGAAGGACACATAACATGGAGATGTTGGGAGCCCAAGAAGGGAAAGGATATGAAAACGCCCTCATGTGAAAATTGTGGACAGGAAGGACATTGGACGAATAGATGTCCAAAGCAAAAAAGGATAACAATGGGCAAGAAAGTGAAACAAGCAGTGAGGATGATCAAGTCAGGGGGAAACGACCCCAGTAGCCCATATTGAAGAGGTTTCGGATTTTGCAGAAAGCCAGTAGGAAGGCACTCAGCGCTGCTGGCTTCTAGTCAGGTTTCTTATCATGATGTACCAGTACCTAGGGACTCTGGAATAAAGTTGAAAGATTTACTTTATGAATGCAGAGGGAACATACATCACATAAGGAATCTGAAAGTGAGCGCAAAACCAAGGGACCAAGTAATGATGAAAATGTTACAAACTAGACCCTAACTTTTTACCCCTGTTTTAACCCCTGTTTCACCCCTTGTTTCACCCCTTGTTTCACCCCTTGTTTCACCCCTTGTCTCATCCTTGAACCCCTTGATACTTGTTTCACTTACCTGGGTCCTTAGGTATATAAGTAGCTAGTTATCACTGTAGCTACCCATCTTGACCTTAGTCGAGTACTAGTCTTAGCTCTGTACTTCCTCCTCAGCTACATTGCTCCTAGCCTAGGGTTGAACCTTAGAGCTCTGGCTATCGACCTTAACAGAAGGTCAAGATAACGATCACGCTGGACGCCCCCTACCTTTGTATCACCTCTGGTAGGACCAGTGCACCACGAACCGACCCCGATTAATGAACAATCCATTTCCTGACACTCCATTCGACAATCACTCTGACACCAATAACGGAATCGCTATACAACTACTGGATAGATTTGCTGGCTAGGTTTGCCAAGCATGAAACGAACCCTCTATCGACCCAACTAGCTAAGGGATGCTAGCTGGAATAGAGAGACAGAACACAGGATGAAGGGAAAGGTATAGCATGAAGGAAAAGATGACAGAAAGATGATGACGAACAGGAAACCATGGTAATCACCCCCCACATCCACATGACAACCATAATACCAGCTTTTGAAGTCGGTGACTTCAAGCATAGCCCAAGGGTAAATGTTACAAACTAGACCCTAACTTTTTACCCCTGTTTTAACCCCTGTTTCACCCCTGGTTTCACCCCTTGTTTCACCCCTTGTTTCACCCCTTGTCTCATCCTTGAACCCCTTGATACTTGTTTCACTTACCTGGGTCCTTAGGTATATAAGTAGCTAGTTATCACTGTAGCTACCCATCTTGACCTTAGTCAAGTACTAGTCTTAGCTCTGTACTTCCTCCTCAGCTACATCGCTCCTAGCCTAGGGTTGAACCTTAGAGCTCTGGCTATTGACCTTAACAGAAAACATGGACACCTCAATGGGTATTGAGACGTATATGGGAACAAAAGAGGAAGTGGTGGTTGAATGTTTACAACAATGGGTAAACATCAAAAGAATAAAAGAAGTGGATGGCAAACTCGTGCAACAGCTGAACACAATGACAGAAGCAGATGCACTATGGAACCTTGTGCACTTAAGAGAGAGAGTAGTACAAGGAACCAGTCAGCAGGAACTAGATCTCAAGGGGATGGTCACCACCATGGACACATATAAAAGAATCAATGTAACCATGCTGTTAGACTCCAGATGCACAGGGTCATGCATTAGCAAAGATTTCGTGGAAAGACACCAGTTAAACAAACAACGACTAGTGCAACCAGTGCCAGTATATAACGCTGATGGGTCCAGGAACTCCTTGGGTAGTGTGGAATTCATGGTACAGCTAAAGCTACAGATTGGCAACCATGAAGAAGTAATGGACTGTGCTGTCACCAAGTTAAGCAAGACAGATCTGTTCTTGGGATTTGATTGGTTGAATCATCACAATCCAACAATTAATTGGAAAAAGAAATCGCTGGAATTCAACCGGTGTCCTGGAACCTGTTGGAGATCATCTTCTGTACAGGAACCAGAGGACAAGATCGACATTACACGATGACTGGAGGACGGAGACAGACTGTTGGCAGTTCACATAGGGGAACCAGAATTGTGCATACGAGCATTTGCATCTATGGCAACAAAGATTGCAGTGGAGGAGGCAGAAAAGGCCAAGAAGAGAACGTTAGAGGAAGCAGTCCCTAGACACTATTTGGGACATCGGAAAGTCTTTGAGAAAGAGGACTTTCGACGAATTACCACCACAGAGGCATTGGGATCACACCATAGAATTGATTCCTGGGTCTAACCCAGTTGATTGCAAAATATACCCATTAAATAGGGATGAACAGCAACAACTGGATGAATTTCTGAAGGAGAATTTGGATTCTGGATGAATCCAACCAAGTAAATCACCAATGGCATCACCTTTCTTCTTTGTAAAGAAGAAGGACAGAAAGTTAAGGCCAGTACAGGACTACCAGAAGCTGAATGAGATGACAGTGAAGAATCAATACCCACTCCCACTCATAGGGAGTTAGTGGATAAATTGTCACAAGCACGAGTCTTTTCAAAAATGGACATTCGTTGGGGATACAACAATGTTCAAATTAAAGAAGGATATGAATGGAAAGCAGCCTTTCAAACCAATAGGGGATTATTCGAACCCTTAGTGATGTTCTTTGGTCTTACAAACTTGCTGGCTACTTTCCAGACAATGATGAACAATATCTTCCAGATGGAGATTGCAGAGGGATGGGTCGTCATATACATGGATGACATATTGGTGTTTTCAAAAACCCAGGCAGAACATATGGTTCAGGGTCAACCGTATATTGGCAAAGTTGGAAGAGCACAAGTTGTCGTTGAAGCCGGAAAAGTGTTTCTTCAACAAAAGCGAAATGGACTTCTTAGGAGTAATTATCGGGAAGGATACAGTATGAATGGATTTGGCCAAAGTTAAAGCAGTCATTGATTGGCCAACACCAACATGTAAGAAGGAAGTCCAACAGTTCTTGGGGCTTCGTCAACTTTACCAACAATTCGTCAAAGACTTTGCAAAGGCAGCGAAACTGCTCACTTGACTGACAGGCAAGGAAGAGTGGAAATGGACAGAAATGCAGGACGCAGCTTTTGACAAACTCAAAGGACCATCACCAATGAAGTAGTACTAAGAATTCCAAACAAAGAAGGACAGTTTTCGAGTAGAGGTGGACACCTCTGATTTTGCTATAGGAGGAATTTTGTCACAGCAACAAGAGGATGGAATCTGGAAGCCAGTGGCTTTTATCTCAAAGTCGCTAAACGACGCTGAAAGGAACTACAAGATATATGACAAGGAAATGCTTGCAGTAATGCATGCATTTTATGAATGGTCTCATTATCTGAAAGGAGCAAAACAAATGGTGAGGTTTTGACAGATCATCAAAAC